>JAJLVI010000006.1:0-344898 GCA_030570195.1 Pichia exigua
AAAATAAAAAATAAAAAATAAAAAATAAAAAATAAAAAATAAAAAATAAAAAATAAAAAATAAAAAATAAAAAATAAAAAATAAAAAATAAAAAATAAAAAATAAAAAATAAAAAATAAAAATCCGCTTTCCTTTTTCAGCTATTTCCTGTTCCATGCTTACAGCCAATTAAAATGCGTTATTCACGTCCGGCCCGACCGCCGAGCGGCACGGCCCATTCCCCGGCCACAACAAAAAATCTCGCTGTTTTGGCCGAGTATAAAAGGAGAAGTGGCCGCTCTACTGCTTTGTCTTATACATGGTTTAAATGCATTATAAAGACACATTGCATACCAGTATCATCTATCTCAACAAGTAATTTATGTTCGATCCTTCTACAGAAAAGCCTGTTTACTCCACACACAACTCTTCAGATCCATCTCCTTCTTCTTCAATATCATCTATTTCCATGGGTTCCGATGATTTAGGTATATCCATAAAACAAACTTCTTCACTCTCATCATTTTCAAATGCTAAACCTTCACTTTTAGTCATCTTTTTAACTATAATAACTTCCATTTCCGGATTTATGTTTGGTTATGATACAGGTTATATTTCATCTGCTTTAGTTTCAATTGGGCAGGATTTTGGTGAGACTTTAAGTTATGGTCAAGAACAATTTATCACTGCTGCAACTTCACTTGGTGCTCTTATTTTTGCTATTTTATCGGGTATTTTTGTTGATTTTCTCGGTAGAAAACCTTTATTGATGTTTTCAAATATTATGTTTATTGTTGGTTCGATTATTCAATGCTCTTCTCATAATGTTTGGACAATGATTGTAGGACGTTTTATTATGGGTTTTGGTGTTGGTGTTGGTTCTCTTATTGCACCTTTATATATTTCTGAATTAGCACCTTCCAGGTTTAGGGGTAGATTGGTTGTTCTTAATTGTTTAGGTGTTACAGGTGGCCAATTGATTGCTTATGCAATTGGTGCTGGTTTAAACCACGTTAATAACGGTTGGAGAATTTTAGTCGGTTTATCGATGATTCCTCCGGCTATTCAATTCGTTGCTTTTATTTTTTTGCCTGATACTCCAAGATTTTTAATCATGAAAAATAAATTAGAAAAAGCAGAAAGCATTCTGATTAAAACACACCCTGAAGCATCAATTGAAAGTATCAGACTCAAAATTTTAGATTTGCAAGAAGAAGAACAAGGTGATGGTGAAGTTTCTAAGAATCCACTCTCAAAATGGTGGAAAACTGTTGTTGAATTACATACTGTTCCTTCGAACTTTCGTGCCTTATTTTTAGGTTGTGCATTACAGGCAATTCAACAGTACACTGGTTTCAATTCTTTAATGTATTTCTCTGCAACTATTTTTAAAGCCATCGGTTTCAATAATTCAACTGCCGTCTCTTTAATTATTGCTGGTACAAATTTCATTTTCACTGTTGTAGCGTTCTTCGTTATTGATAAAGTTGGACGTAGAAGAATTTTATTGCTCTCATTACCATTCGTTATTGTTTTCTTAGTTTTAAATGCAATTGCATTCCATTTCATTGATATCACATTTAATGAAAATAGTGCTGTCGTTAAAGGTAATATTCATTCATGGGGAATTGTTATTATTGTTGCAATGATTTGTTATGTGGCGTCATATTCTGTTGGTATTGGTAATGTTCCATGGCAACAAAGTGAAGTCTTCCCTCAAAAAGTTAGAGGTGTTGGTATTTCTTATGCTACTGCATCGAACTGGGCTGGTTCTTTAGTTATTTCATCAACTTTCTTAACAATGTTAAAAAATATTACTCCCGTCGGTACCTTTTCATTATTTGCAGGTTTAGGTCTTGCTTCATGGATTTTGATCTTTTTCTGCTATCCTGAATTATCTAATTTAGAATTAGAAGACGTTCAAGATATTTTGACTGGTGGTTTCCAAATTGAAAAATCAGTTAAAATGGCAAATGCAAGAAAAAACGGTAAACAAATTACAATTAATGATGATTCAGATAGTTTATCAAGTGTTTAAATCGATTGATCATCATTATATATATCCTTTCGTTCATTTTTTTGTTCCTTTAAAACTGTATTATTATTTCACTTTTCATTATAAGCTTTGTTTTTCCAAATATCATTTCAATTCTTGTTTTTGGGGGGATTTATCTGGTTTTTTTTTTGTATAAATCCCATGATTTTTTTTATATCTTTATATATTATATTATCTATGTAAATATTTTAATATCTAATAATTAAATTATTCTAATTGATTGATTACAACTGATCAGTTTTATCGATTTTGTAATTTCAACGTATGCTCGGCTAGGATATCATATTTCCTTATTTTGACCGTTCCTTCATTTTATCATTCAAGAGAGGCATACAATATTAACCAAAAAGATTAACCAATTTAACAACAAATGCAGGGTAGTGGAATAGACATTCTCTTCAATCCGTGGGATCCCCAAAATATAAAATATGAAGATGCTATAGGTAACTTGAAAATAGATTTAAAATCAATTAATTATAAACTAAGGTCTAAAAGTTTAGATCATTTAATATGTCCTATTTGTAAACTACCATTTATCAAACCATGGAGTACTATATGTGGTCACACATTTTGCAAAGATTGCATATTTGAGAGCTTTAAAAGTGTTTTGGGTGAAAAATGTCCACTTGATAGGGTTTCCTTAAAAGTTCCCACAGAAAATACTGATAGTCCGAATGACGACTGGAATGACTTTGATATTTATCCTGCTCCAATTATACTTTCCAATATAACGGATGATTTAAAGGTTGAATGTTTGAATTCAAATAGAGGTTGTAAATGGATTGGTGAACGTTGGAGTATAAAAAATCATGTTATTGATACCTGCCCATTCACTAGAATTATCTGTAAATGTGGTAAATTATGTGAACGGTGGATACTTGTTGAAAATGGGTTACTGGAAAAATTAGAAAATGATACTTTTTGTATATCTTTAACTAAGAAAATACGAAATGATTCAAGTAATGAAACCAGTAAAATAAATGCTGATTGTGATGCCTATGGTGGAATATTGAGTGATGGTGATGATGATGATGATGATGATGATGATGATGATGATGATGATGATGATGATGATGATGATAAAAAATATAAACATTATGATAATGAAAAGAAAGATATTGATTTTGACTTATGTCCACATTCACAGATGGAATGTCCAGAATGTGAAGAGATGATATTGATAAAGGATATGAAGTATCATTTGAGCAATGAATGTTTAAAAAATATGATTAAATGTACAGGGTGTCATTTGCTTTTCCCTTATATGTATATAAAAAATCATGAGTTGCATTGTTCAAAAATATACATTGACTGTCCAGGTATGAAGTTTGGTTGTAATTGGAAGGGTCAACGTGAATTACTTGAAAGCATACATAAAGATGAATGTGTGTGCATTAAAATGAGTACCTATTTGAATAATACTGAAAAGAAAGTTAGTAATTTAGAAAAAGAAAATGATAGTTTGAAGTTACAGATGAGCAGCATACTTGATTCTGTTGTACAAGGTAAAGTCCATAATTTGGGATATCCACTGGAATTGGAAGAGATTAATAATGTACCCACTAATAACAATAGTAGTATCAATAATAATATTGCTTACCAAACCACTAATGAACATGAATTACCTGGAATTTATGATTTGGGGTTAACTTCAGATACACATAAAATAAATATTTCCAAGGTGAAACAATTAATTAAAGATTTGGAAATAAATAGAAACATGATACAATTATTAGTAGATCAAAATGGTAGTTTACATGATCAGTTAAATTCCCAAAGATCAATGATTGTAAATTTACAACAGCAAATACAATTTATGATGATTGAAAGAAGGCGTAATATTTCTGAAACTAAATTATCCACCAAATTATAGTAATAACGTATAGGAAAAAACTGTACTGTGTAGGTAATTATTATTTAATCAAGAGCGAACATGTACGTGCATGAATTATTGATGTCAGCGTCTTCAAAATGTTTTGTAGGGTTTAATTTTTCCTACAAAAATAGAACTGCTCATCAATTGCAAAATAAAAGAACATAACAATGTCTGATCAATTACTAGTTGATCAACATGTCTCATATGTTAAGGACTTGTTTAGACATCCATCGTATTTAATTCATTTTATGGCAGATCATTTAAAAATGAACGCACTTTATTGGGGATTAGGTATACTATTTTCGGTTAATCGTAAAGATGAATTCAATCGTGATGAAGTTGTTAAATTTGTTTTATCATGTATAGATGAATCATCCGGTGGATTTGGTGCATCTCCAAAACATGATGCTCATATGCTATCTACATTATCCGCAATTCAAATTTTGAAAATGTTTGACGCAATTAATGAATTAAGTTCAAAGGAACGTAGTAATTTGGTTTCATTTATTAAAAGCATGCAACTACCAGATGGTTCGTTTCAAGGTGATAAATTTGGTGAGGTTGATACACGATTTGTCTACAATGCAATTCAATCATTATCAATTTTAGAAGAATTGACACCAGAAATTGTTGATCCTGCAGTTGAGTGGGTTTTGAGATGTCAAAATTTTGATGGGTGTTTTGGTATGGTGCCAGGTGCAGAATCTCATTCTGCTCAAGCATTTACATGCCTAGGAGTATTATCAATTACAAATAAATTACATTTATTGCCAAACAAAGAACTATTAGAATGGTGGTTATCGGATAGGCAGGTTGAAAATGGTGGTCTTAATGGTAGACCTGAAAAATTGCCAGATGTCTGCTATAGTTGGTGGGTTTTATCATCATTATCAATGCTTAATAAATTGAATTATATTGATGGTTTAAAGTTACAAAAGTTTATCTTATCATGTCAGGATAAAGATAAAGGTGGTATAAGTGATAGAGCTGACAAAGAAGTAGATATATATCACACTTTTTTTGGTATTGCAGGTTTAAGCTTATTAGGATATCCAGAGTTAGAAAAAATAGATCCTATTTATTGTTTGCCTTGTAACATTACAAATACAATCAAAAAATATCCATATAATGAATAAATGATTTATTAATTGTTTAATATACAACTCTGTTTTTTGAAGTTTGAGTACTGGGATAATATTCTAAATAATGTGCATTATTTTTAGTATCAAGAAATTTTCCAACATTTGAAACCAAACATCCTTTATACATTGTTGATAGAGTTGGAGATGTGTTATCAGATATAATTAAACAGTTTGGTAATGGCATCAAACTTAATAATGGCCAATAATTTGGTAAAATAGTTCTAATATTTGTACTAAATGGTGACATTATACCTTGATCCAAAATTGTTTTTGTAATTTTTTTTAACTTATTTAAATCTGAGTTTTCTTTTAAGTTATCAATTTTAAGATTTTTATCCTGTGATTGCAAAAATGGTAACTGGCTCGACAGATTGATTGAATTGGTGTTATTTGTATTAGCAGTGTCCTTTTTTATTGCATTTTCAATTTCTTCATCATTTAATTCACATAAATATGAGAAATCATTTCTTCTTAAAGATTCACCAATATTATCATTCATAATTGCGATATCGTGAGATAAATAGTTTAACCTACACGGATTCGAAACAAATTCAATATCTCTTGCTATTCTTTTCAACTTTGAACTAAAAACCGAAGGTATTTTAATTTTCGGCCAGATTGAATTTGAATCTTTGGTGACCATTGATAACCATGGATCTTCATTCCCCGGAATAAAAATTAATTTACAATTATCACAAATCAGTTTAAAATTGTCTAAAATTATTGATAGATTATCAAAACTTGCCTTATACAAACCTGTTGATGTCATTTGGTTAACTGATGTACCTTCAGTTGCTGTTACGGCATTCGATATAAATGGACCATTGAAAACGATTGAGATTGTTCTATCATAAATAGTTGGGTTAGTGTCATCATTCTGGTTTCCTTCAATAAAAAGTTTAAGCTCGGTTTCAATTTCATTCAGAACCTTTTTCAATTTCGTTATACAGTCAATGTCATCTAAATATAAGTTATTACCTAAAATGATAATTTTATGATCACTATGAGTTTTGATTTGTTTGATTGTTAATCTCTGCATCGTTAAATCTATTTTGCCATTCTTTGAGTAGTCCCAATTAAAATCCAAATTCCCAAAAGCATCAATCGTTGTACTCCTATCTTCTGCAGGTGGGTGATAAATTGATAAAACATGAAACTTCCCTATGTTTGAATAAAAGCCGTCTACAATTAAAAAATTTCCTGATGTAAAAAATGAATCTTTTGGAAAAATACATTGTTTTAAAACCAGTTCAATCTTATCACTATCATCTTGTAATTGCCAAACACCAAAAGAACTTAACGTAACTAATCCAAAAAGTACAAATCTTTGTTCGTTTCTACCTAGTAAGTTCTTAACATAAGTTATATGTTTTGGTTGATTCATTTGATTATCTGATTTCGACTCCATATTTTTATCATACTTAACTTTTAGGAAAATATTACTCCTATAGATTCTCTCTCGTAGTATGTCTAATCTACTCATATAAAATTTTATGTTTGAATCAATATCGGGTAGTTGTAAAAGTTTAGTAAATTTATTACTCATATTATTATTATTAAAACCAAACTGTTTTCTTGTTTTATCGTATGAAAAGTTTGTGTAATGATTTATATCGACCACTTTGAAAAATTCCTTCCATTCAACAATTTGATTTCCAGTTTCTTCCTCATGATCTTCATCATTATTGGGTTCTGAATTCAAAATCATTGAAGATTCATCAAATGTTGTGTTTATGAGATTAAATGAATCATCAGTATTCTCATTTTTTTTGAGATCTTGAATTCTTTTATTAATTCTTTGCTCATTTATTATAATTTCTTTAATAATTTTATCAACTCCATCACCATCAACAAAGATGCCTCTTCCCTGCTCTTTCCATAATTTAGCCACAGCATCCAAAAATGCAGAAGTTTTAGTGTTGTTTTTCCATTTGGTACCAAACCTTTTACCTACATAACTAGCCAGTCTCTCTAGTGCATCAGATTGGACATTTAAACCATATTTCTTCGATAATATACGGTAAGCAAATGGTCTAAACACAGAAGGTTGCAAGTTAATGGGTAAAATAGGATCAGCGTTAACACTATCTTCTATGAAGGAGCTGTTCATTATGTCTACCAAACAAACAACTAGACAGGACCATTTTCCCTTTCTATTTCCTTGATTTCCTTTCACGCTTGTGAATATTCATGATAGAAATTTGGGAAGTTCACGCGTTAATGAGACGCGTCGGTTTTTCAATTTTTTTACCTTTCCAACTGAAACAAAAGAGGATATATCTAACATCATAACAAATGAAGAGTCTTGCAAGTTGATCTTGATCACCCAATGTCCTACATACCCACTCTGAAAACACCAGTTTTTGACAGAAGAACCAGAGCACCAACTTCTGGACCAACTTCTGGGCGAGTAAGCACAAGAACTCGTCCTCCGGTTATCAATAAGGTAAGATTTGATACTAACGATAGAGACAGGACGCCTATATCTTTAACACAGAGAGAAAGGGAACGTCGTAAAAATGATGCATTAAATTTCTTACGGAAGGAGACAAGTGAAAGCGATAGTAGACAAAGTGATCGTTTGGGAGTAGGCGCTTCCCATTCTAGTTATATTCCTGATTTTAACTCTAACTCTAATTCCAACTCTAATTTTAATCATCAATCCAATCCTAGATTCAAAACATTCGAATTGTTGAATGATGAACCCATATCAAGATTAAACCAATACTCTGCAAATTCAATATTAAATGATGAAGATAGAATTAAAAGCAATTTTAAATTTGAAAATGTTAAAAAATCAAAATTTGATCCATTTGGGTATGAACGAAGGAGTCGAGTATCTGGGGTGAATTCAAGGGTTAGTAAACAGAAAAGCAATAGAAATGATAATGGGTTACTCAATTCGATAAGTAACTTTGGGTCCAAAATAATCAATTCAATTTTGTATAATGAAGAAGATACATCGATACGAAGCATTGATAATGTGCCAGTAGTTACCAAAAATCTTCATGATGAGCTGAACTTAAAATTGATCGAAAAAAAGTTCTACTTAGATAAGTTAAATAAAGAAATTGAACGGAAAGAAATAGAAATGAAAAGATTGAATGATGCTAATAATAATAGTGCTATTATTTATGAGGCAAGTAATGAAAAAACAATAAACGACTTGAACTTGAGAATAGACAATTTAATTTCAGAATTTAAATTAAATTCAAACGTCAATTACTTGAATGAGTTAAATAGCTTAAAGGATGATTTAAAGGTTTTGAAAAGATTGCAAGATTCCAACAATTTCAAGATTAATAATAAATTCCAGGATTTCAGAATTGAAAATCAATTAAATTTTGAAAAGTTATTGAAAACAGTCAAAAATGTAGAAAACACCAAAATTGTTGACTCAGAATCAATACCAAAATCAAGATCAAGAATGAGTTCTGTATCTAGTTCTGCTTCTGAAAGAATAGAAAGTGATGACAGTATTGATAGTATAGATAGTGATAATAAAGATATTTTGAATCATATCATGAAAAACAAAAGAAGTAAAAATGTGGGGGCCACAAATTCAAAACTAAGGAATAAGATAAGAAAAATTAAAAGTAATTTGAGACGTATTGAAAATGTTACTAGCAAATAAATATAAAGATGTGTCATTATCGTATGTATATGTATGTAAAATTAAAATATAAAAGAAAATTAAATAAATGCAAATTTGTAAGTATAAAACGTAAGAAGTCACATAAGACTAAACCATTTTCTTTGAGAAGATACCATTAATGAATATTATGGACATGTCTTTTAATACGCATAAATATACTAGCATTATCATCGCTTGTACTTCTTTTTTCAAATTTACTTTTTGAATCAATATAATTACATCCAACATCAACTTGATCATTATAATTATATGCATAACAAGTAGTACCAGATGAACACTCTATATCAACCCAATTGCCGAAATTACAAATTGAAAAAGCACCATCTGAAGAGCATGCAATTTCACCTTCTGCACATAAATCCGAACCCAAATATACACCATTTGCAAAGTTCGTGTTCAAACATTGAGCTTTTTCCAAACCAGATAATGATGAGCAAGTGGATGTATTATCATCACTGTTTTTGTTGTTGTTGGTTGCAGTTGGTGATAAAAGTGATGAGGTAGAGGATGTTGTAGTTAATGTTGAGATTGTGGTGTCAGTAAATACTGTTTTAGCATTTGGTAATTGAACTGATGATGACGAGTCCGTTATGTAAACGTTTGTTTCAACTGATGAAGTGGAGGTAGTCTCAGTTGATGTTGATGAGGTTGATATAGATGAAGCTGATGAAGTTGATGAAGTTGATGTAGATGAAGATGATGTAGACGAAGTTGATGTAGATGAAGTTGATAATGTAGATGTAGATAATGTAGATGTAGATAATGTAGATGTAGATAATGTAGATGTAGATAATGTAGATGTAGATAATGTAGTAGTATGTGCAACATCATCATCATCATCACCACTATAATTATCATTCAAAATATTCTTTAAATTATCACCATACGAAATACCATTAACTTGATTAGTTTTTGACCATGATGCATCCCATAAAACAAAACCAGCAAAATTTGAATCTTCCTTTCCAAAAATTTGATTTTCAAAAACTGATTGAATATTATCAATGGTTGAATAGCCGGAGCCTGCAGCACCTGCAGCAGCTGGTAAGCCAAGGAATAATTTTATGTTTCTGTTTGGAGAAACTGTATTTGCAAAATCAGCCCAGACATTCCAATTAAAATTGGATGATAAAGTGGAACAATAATTATTATAAAATTGAATAAATGCAAAATCCAAATCAGCATTGGCTAATAAATTACCAACAGAAGCATCAGGATACGGACACTGTGGAGCTGCCGACAAATAATAAGTTTTGGAATCATCGGTTGCAAATAACGTCCTAAGTTCTGTTGCTAAAGCTGTGTAGCCGGTTTCGATATTATTCTCAATATCAAAATCAAAACCATCAACAATTGCATCGTCAAAGGGTCTATTTACTGAGGCATCATTGCCTGCACCAAACATATTCCATAAAGTCGAAGCAAAAGTTGTTGCTGATGTATCATCCGCAAAACCATAAGCACCTGATGCGCCACCTAATGAAAGAAGAATAGTTTTACCTAACGATTGACACGTTTTGATATCTTCACCAATTTGTGAACAATGTAATAAACCATCAGAGTACGTGTCACCACATGCATTTGCAAAGTTGACTTGAGGAGAGTATGAATAACCAAAGATATGCATAAATGATAGTATGAAAATATCAGCATCTTCAGAGTCACAATAAGATGCTAAAGTTGTTTGAGTACCTGCTGAATTTTGACCCCAATACAAGGCAACATTTTGATGTTCAGAAAGTGCTGAAACTAGGGATGTTAGCAGTAAGATTGATAATGCAATCATATTTTAAAGAGAGACGATAGTTGGAAAATTATCAAGTGAATGTGGTAAGGGGAGAGTAAAGGTTGGATATAATGAAAGATAAAGTATATTAATGAAAACCCTTCAATTTGAAAGAAAGACTAATGGTTAGAAGTATGAAAAGTAGACGATGTTTGTTTCTTGAAGAGTGAGACTATACACGAGACACGGTGAAGTTTTCCTTTAAAAGTAAGTTGAAACAAATATAATTCAACCATGCAGGAATATGTAGATTGGATGCTGCATATCTTTTATAGGAAAAGGTTTAGTTAAGCAAGCCACGGGAAACAAAGTCAGACGAGTGAAGACAAAGAAAGACAAACACGAGTACCATCCTCTAACAATAGAGATATATTTAGAGTTTGTAAAACGTAATAATTAGCAATTGCTATCTTGGCAAGAGTTCATTGAAAAGCTCCTTTTTTGGAAACCAGTAAAACCAGCACTGCGGATTCATGTTGAAATGGGTGGCTGGGTTCGGTGAATTTTGAGAGCTGATGAAAAAAGTTTAAAAAAGAATGATGTGTTTATGGGGGGGAACAAATAAGCCGATAGCAATCCCAGGTGGTATATGTTTCAGATTGATTCAACTTTATTTGTGACGAAAACCGAACCTTCCAACTAATATTAACTTTATGTGTCTACACGGGATAAATTAGTATGACATTACTTTAAAGTGAAGCGATTGTTGGTTGCGCTATATGTCGAAACACATCGTCTCTCATACTCTATTATACTCGTCTATATTCTGTGTAATCATACCATAGTATGATAAACTGCTTTTTGTGCAATGTTCTGTTATGTTTACATACTGTTCTTAAAATAGACGAAGCATCATGTTTTTTATATTTTTTGATTTCCACTTCTCTTTTTCTTTCTCTTCTTCAGCTGATAATCTAAGTTTAATCTTCAATATTTGTTAGTCTTTAACATTTTAATCTTTACTTTATTTCCTCTGATCAAAATACAATACCTTCTGTGTTTTTTCGGAAAACATGCATTCTATCGTTTATTTTCTCTTCCTCATACTCAGCGTGTTTGCTGCAGACACGACCACATCCAGCTCTTCATCCATCTCCTCATCCACTTCTTCTTCGTTAACTTCAAGTTTGACTACTAAAACAACAAATACCCGAACTGCTACAACTCCTGTTGTTGTAACAAACACCCAAATTACAACCACTGTTGCTGGAGCAACAATTCAAGCAGCCCCAGTAGTTACTAAAACTATAAAAACAACTATTCCATTCACTAATATTATACCCACCATAACAATTACCCCAACTGCAACTGCAGATCCAAATACTTATGTTTGGATAACTGTCACATATGGTACTTTCCTTTATCCAACAAAAATTACTTATACTCAGGAGTTAACTGATATGTACTCAACTATTCAAACTTGGTCTTCTGGTTCAATCGGTCTTGGCACTATTAAGGGTACTGTTGGTACTTCAAGGGTTTATAAAACTATCTAATTTTTTATTTCTTGTGTTTTTATTTCTTGTGTTTTTATTTTTAGGTTTGTTTACTATCGCTTTATTATTAAATTATAAAAAATATGTTAAATATTCAAGCAAAATACATATTTATATATCATTACTTACATAACAATTAATGGCTTTGCACCTCTATTATTTGAGTCTTGGTGTCTTAAAAATTCAATTTTTTCATCATCACCTAATTTTAAAACTTTTTTGAAAGTTTCACCGATTGATTTTAATTTTTCTTCATTACAAGATTTGGTCCATAATCCAATCTTGACATTACTTTTTCTAACATTGAAGACAACACCATTAACTTCATTAATTGAGTTATCAGATTTTTCAATTGTTTCTCCAATAACGCTTAATAAAGTTCTTGTCCAAAGCTCATTTAAATCTTCTCTTTTACCTTTAAATTGACAATACCATTTACCACCTTCAGAATTAGCGGAATCTTCCCATTCTGGTTTAATATCATCTCTAAATAAATGATAATCTGATTTTAATGGTAATTCATTAACGTTAGGAATTGCATGGAAAATTCCCCAAAATTCTTCAACTGTATTGAATGAAACAACTGGTTTTAATAAATCTGCCCAACTTTCATTACTATCAACCGGTGGTTTGGTATACCATAATGTCCATTTGGAATTAAGCGGATGTTTAACATTAAATTCTTGTGAATTTTCTAATGCTGTAGTTTCTTTATTATCTAATGATAATTCTTGAGTTGCATTGTTTAATTCTTCAGTTGACATCTGTATAAAATGGTTAGTATTACAGTAACAAGGAAAGAAAAATGCAGTCTGATGTAACGTTATACGTACCGTGAAATACCTTTGGGTGGCAAAACTAAACACTTCAAAAGTGAATTAATATTCAGATGTATTTCGTAGCACTTTCCCTACTTTTGTGCCTTCTGTTAAAGTAAAAGGAAAAAATTTAATTTTTTCGACGAGAAACGGCAATTTTTTATGGGTTTGGTGCGTCGATCGGCCTTAACATGAATCTTGCCTCCTCCGTCATTTTGAATACATATTATACCAGTTAACAAGCAATACGATGCAAATCAATGAAAGACCAGAAGTGATTATTGTCGATAGGGGATTGGTCAAATCGGGGAAAAAAATTCATGGATTAAATCCAGCACTGTTGATAGAGAAAATCTTACGTGAAAAAATTCAAGACTCTGTATATTGGTCCTTAGTAGCATCAAAATTATCATTTTATGAGCTTCTAGAAACTTGTACTAAAGATATCGGTGCTGCTGGTATTTATTTGAATAGTGATAAAACCAAAGTTTCGAAGTTTGTTACTTTGCTTTTTAGACTAATTCAATTATCTGACCAAATTAGTGATGATATCATTGAATGGTTGATTATTGGTGATCACGGATATAAATATCTTACTGTGTTGTTCATGGTATTTGCCAGAATTGTATGGGAAGATAGTGTTGAAGTATGGAAAATTTTAGAGTCAAAATTGGAGGATTATAGAAAAATTAGAATATTTGATGGTACAAATAATGTTAGAATATCTTACATTGATGAAATTTCAGATATGTTACTAAATAATAATAATAATAACGTTTGGGGTTTAACACTACCAAGATTAATAAGTCGATGGGTTTTAGAAGATTCAGGGAAATTGGAAGAGAGGGAAAGTTCAATCATGACTGAATTTGAAAATGAAATTGATAATTTAGAAAATTTGGATGATTAAATTAGTATACAGTAATTAAAGAATTATATAGGATGATAAAGACACGTTATTCATATTCATTAGAATCCTCTATTTTTAGATCTTGCAGTTCTCTTTGGTGCTCTGTTGGAGTTGGATGATTCAATAGATATTCTTTCCTTCTTTGGTTTGAATACTGGATCAGATAAAATGGAATCAATATTTAACTCATCCGGTAATAAAACCATTCGTATTTGATTGCCTCTTATGGTCATATGTTCTAAAATTGTGGAGGATGTTGTGGTAGGTGTAGTCATTTTCACATCTTTTAGATTTATATTCATTGCTGGCGACACTGATAAAATTGTTCCTTGAATTAGCGTTCCGTTTTTCAATTCAACTTGAACAGACTCATTTTGCATCTTGGTAAGAAAATTGACTAGTTTCATTCTTGTATATGATTTTTCAGTGTTCTCTACTAACCAGTACGATGCATACGTATTTTGTACCACCAACCGTCTTCTTTTTGCTTCTTTCTCTTTTCTCTCAATTCAGTGAAATTGCACCGAACTAAATAAAACACAGATTCGCGGAAGACCCAACTTTTCAAGAAAACACACAATTCAATTTCATTTTGTTTCCTTCACATCCATTTTGTCTTCACATCAATTTCGAAGTTCACTCCCTGATCGTAATCAATTCCCTCAATTGCACTCTAACATGGTCAACCTCATTATTAGTTCCACTTCTAAGAAGCTTAAGAAGATCAATTGCGACACCACTCCGAATACTAGAGTCTCTGCTATTATTGAAGCTTATGCTAAAAAGAATAATATTAATGATCCAAATAGAATTAAATTTTCGTATATAACAGATGAAAAGAATAAGAAAAGTAAAATTACATTAAAAAACTATCTTACTCTTGAAGAAAATGGATTAGATTTTACTGAAAATCCAACACTTAACGTCACTGCCAAAGATGTAGGTCCACAGATTGGTTGGAGAACCGTTTATTTTATTGAATATTTAGGACCAATGATTATACATTCATTATTTTATTACGTGTATTATAATGCTTCAAGTATGAGCAATACCCAATTAGCTGCATTCAATTTGACATTATTACATTATTTAAAAAGAGAATATGAAACCCTATTTATTCATACTTTCTCTTCTGACACAATGCCATTTGCATATCTTTTCAGAAACTCGGGACATTATTGGATTATTAATGGTTTATTTATTGCTTTTTCGATTTATTCACCACAAGATGTTTCCAAATCAAATGGCAGTATTTGGTCATTTGTTCATCATGTTGAAAATCGTTCTTTGGATGAATTAAAAGTGTATGTTGGTTTAATTTTTATCTTTGAATTATGTAACCTATACTGTCATATTATTTTAAGAAGATTAAGGTCTGACGGTTCAAGAGAACATAAAATTCCATATGGCTTTGCATTTAAATTTGTTTCCTTCCCAAACTATTTCTTTGAATGTCTTTCGTGGTTAGTTTTTGCAATTATGACTAACAATTGGTCATCTTATTTCTTCTTTATTGTTGGTACTGCAACAATGATGAATTGGGCCAAAAACAAACATCAAAAGTATATCAAAACATTCCATGATAAATATCCAAAAAACAGGAAAGCAATGATTCCTTTTATTTTCTAATTTAACTACATTACTACAGAGCAGTATAAATTATTTAGTCATATGTATTTGTATATATCTGTAAGTCATGTATCCAAATAATGACGTAGGGTTTATATTACGTGTATCAAATGTGTTTACTCAAACAAGCACAAAAATAGAGCACATGCGCTTATTTGAAATCAATTCCAATACAAACAAAACTCATATTGCCGGACTTCATACATAATTTTCTTTGAACTTTTTTGATCTTTAATTGATATTGGATCAACCAGCAAACATGCCACAGGAAGATCTACATAAATTTCAACAACCAGATTCGATTGGTTCGAATCATTCAAACGTGTCGGTGGTACCTACACCAACTGCCAATCAAAAAATTGAAAAGAAACAATCTACTAGAAGCATCAGATCGCCACTACCTCAAAATATTGCACGTCAACATAGTACTACCAATTCACATCATAGACAGTTTGTTTTATTGAGAGATAAGAATACAAATCACAATACTCTATCTCCAAAAATAATGGCTGCTTCGCCACAATTAACACCACAGTTACAATCAGGTGCTACCTCACAATCGAATTTGACATCTCAGTCAAATTTACAGTCAAACATTTCAATTCAGAGTAAAACGAAACCATATCTTAGAAAACAACCATCAATTAAGTATGTTTTTTCGGTGGATGATAATGAAGATGAAATTGAGGAAGATTTAACAAGAGAATATCTAGAAGGTTATAATGATGCCCTAAGACAAAGATTTAAATCGCAAAACACTAATAATTTACCAAATGATAAAAAAAAGGAATTAGAAAACGAAATCACCTATAATTTACAACAAGCAACTAAAAATCTAAAAGATCTAAAAGAAATTGAATCCGATTCAATACATCAGCAATTTTCAACTGAAAATTTTGATATTGATGAAAGAATTGATAATCCGAATAATACAATTGAACAAGGATCAAGTAGTATGGAACAAAGTAACAACAATTTTAATAGCGCCACCAATAGTAATCTAAAAACTTTTAATGCTACTGCAGAAATAGAGCAACCTGGTGATGATGATTATGATGATAATATATCACTATCTTCAAATGAATCATTTACGTTGAAGGAAAGACAGGTTGCAATTAATGAAACACATCCTTTTGGTATTAGAATTTGGAAACCTGCAGTTTATAAAAAGGATAGAAGTGTCCAAAAGGAGGCAGAATTAGATGTTCATGCAATTCCTAGTGCCAAACCAAATGTTGGCTATTCCGTTTTATTTTTTAATTTGATTTGGGCATGCAGTTTTGGTTTATTATTGATAACAGTTTGCTATATCTTAGGGTTTGTCACTTTTTTATTTGCAATGTTTCGAGATCCTAAAAAGGATGCTTCAATCAGATACGCAAAATTTTATTGGAATTTAGGTAATTATTTGTTTTATCCATTTGGTAAAATTGTGATCTTGAAATCTGATTCAAATTATATTAATGAAGATGCAAATGTTGGCAGTACAGTTGACGAATTTGCAAGATGGAGAAATCAGAATCAAAGCAAATTGTTCTTTTCCTCTTCCGCTAATGGTGGCAGTCATGGCAGTGTTAGTATTGGCCAAGAAAATCAAGATGATTCATTACCATCGCCAATGGAATCCATATCCAGTGCTAATCACAATACTCATAAATATTCCACAGGTGATTCCAATTTATCAAATGAGGAAGAAAATACAATGTTTTATAAAAAAAGATACTTTGGCAGAGGTGATTGGAACATTGGAAGAATTGTATTCTATGTTCAATACTATATAGTTTTGGTTCCAATTGGTTTAATAATAAGTACCATTGCATGGTTATCAATTTTTTGTATTCCAATTTCAAGAGTTTTGACAATTATGGCAAGTCATATTAGACGTCATCCATTAGCTTTGTCTTTTGAAAATGATCAATATTATATCAATCAATTGAATAATCCTGATTATAATAATAATGAATCGTTTTTAATTTTAACTTACAGATCCTTTGGTTCGCATTATTATAAGTATACTGTTGATGGTACAAATATTTTCTTCATCAATTTGAATGTTTTGGTTTTATTTACAATTATTGATTTCTACTTATTTAAAGAAACTTTTGCCTGGAATTCATTTATTGTTAATTCAAATTTTATTTTTAGTCTATGCTTAGTTTCAATTATTCCATTGGCCTATTTTATTGGTCAAGCAGTTGCATCCATTTCTGCACAAACGTCCATGGGTTTGGGTGCAGTCATTAATGCATTTTTTTCAACAATTGTTGAAATTTATTTATATTGTATTGCATTAGATCAATCAAAAGCAAAATTGGTTGAAGGTTCATTAATTGGTTCAATTTTAGGTGGTGTCTTGTTGTTACCTGGAGGATCAATGTGTTTTGGTGCAATTAAAAGAAAAACTCAAAGATATAATCCAGCTTCCGCTGGAGTTTCATCAACAATGCTAATTTATGCAATTATTGTTATGCTATCACCAACAATCTTATATGAAATATATGGTGAATATAAGGTTGTTTGTCAAGCGTGTGAAAGTTTAGTAGGTGAAGAATGTAAAAACTGTCATTATTATCAACCATCGGTTGTGATTGATCCAATGTATATTAAATATTTGAGACCATTTACTGTTATCTGTGCATTAAGCTTATTTTTAGTTTATTGTATTTGTTTATTATTCACATTGAAAACACATGCTGCATTAATTTGGTTAAATCCGGGAACCTCAACTAAGGACCCAAATACATACAAAAAGAACGAAATATCAACTCCACCTGCTAATGTAAACAATGTTGAACTTCAAAGTGTAAATTCATTCAATTTAAATGATCAAAGTACAGTTAATAATGCAAGTACAACTAATACTGTTAGACCATCAAAATCATCATTGAATAATGATACTGATCTAACTTATCAAAATTCCCTACAACAAATACAACCAAATAACGTAACTCAAACACAAACTCAAAAACAAAATGATTTCGTTGAATCGTCATCTGGTGGACATGATGCACCAAATTGGTCACGTACAAAATCAACAACCATTTTGTTAACGGCAACATTATTATATGCAATAATTGCAGAAATTTTGGTTGATTGTGTTGACGATGTTTTGAAATCTATTGCAATTGATCCAAAATTTTTGGGTTTAACGATCTTTGCATTGGTTCCAAATACAACCGAATTTGTTAATGCATTTTCCTTTGCAATGCACGGTAATGTTGCTTTGAGTATGGAAATTGGTAGTGCATATGCATTGCAAGTTTGCTTATTACAGATCCCAATTGTTGTATTATATTCTGTCTATAATTTTACAAAAGGCTATACAAGTAACAATGCGGAAATTTTGATTTCAAAATCAATTGGAAACGAATGGAATGGTTTACCAAGGTTATCAGCTATTCTAGGTTTATCGCGGAAGGTAATACCACCAACATATATTCAAGAAACAGGTGCCCAAGGAGCAATTAATAATGTATTTGGACTTCTAGAAAATATGAAAGTTCAAGATGTAATGAATATTGGAGTTGACAGAATTTTTTCTTTAATTTTCCCACATTGGGATTTTATTGCATCATTTTTAGGTGTTTATATGTTTACCTATATCTATACAGAGGGTAAAAGCAACTATTTCAAAGGGTCGATTTTAATATTTTTATATTTAGTTTTGATTGTTGGATTTTATATTGCTTTACAAATTGATAGTTCGGGAATTAAAAGTGTAAACTCAATGGAAATGTTAAGCGGTGGCAGAGTTTGGAGTAAAGCATAATATTTAAGTTTTTGCATAAGTATATAATTTTGTGTACAGAATCAATTATAAATACTACTAAAGTGATTAAAATGTCTATTTGTTTAACACTTCCTTGAATGCTTTGGATAAAATGTCAACACCTTCATCTAAAGTTTCATTTTCAATTGTTAATGGTGGTACAAATCTAATAACATTACCTCCAGCAGTTATGATTAACAAACCTAAATCTCTCGCTTTTTCGACAATCTTTGATGGATCTTCTTTACATTCAACACCTAAAATTAAACCTTGTCCTCTAACATCAACAATGAAATCACTATATTTTGATTTTAAATCATTTAATTTAGATCTTAAAAATTCACCCTTTTCATTAACATTATCTAAGAATTTTTGATCCGCAATTCTATCAAGAACATGACAACCAATTCTTGAACCTAATGGATTTCCACCAAAGGTAGTACCATGATCACCAACCTTTAAAACGCTTTCAACATCCTCGGTAATCATAGTTGCACCAATTGGAAAACCATTACCTAAAGCTTTTGCAATTGTTAAAATATCCGGATGTGCTTCCTTTGGCAATTTTGAATGAGCCCATAAAGTACCTGTTCTACCCATACCACACTGAATTTCATCGTAAATTAAAACCGCATTATTTTTCTTACATAATTGCTTTAATTCAACTAAAAAGTCTGTCTTCATTGGATGAACACCACCTTCACCTTGCACCGGTTCAATTATAACACCACAGGTGTTTTCATTGATTAATGCTTTAACAGATTCTATATCATTTGGAGTTGCAACATGAACACCAGGGATTAAAGGTGAGAAAGGAGCTTGATATTTTTTATTTGGTGTGACACTTAATGCGCCCATTGTTCTACCATGGAATGAAGTTTTAAAGGTTATGAATTCTGTTTTTGTATCAGAAATTGATTTACCGTGTTTTCTTGCAAACTTTAGAGCTGCTTCATTAGCTTCAGTACCAGAATTACATAAGAAAACTCTTGATGCATTGTGCATACCATTGAATTTTTTTGTCTTTTCAACTAGTTGTTTACTTAATTCCAAAGTCCATGGATTGTGATACAAATTTGAACTATGCATTAAAATTGATGATTGATCATACAAAATTTTAGAAATTTCAGGATCTGAATGACCCAATGAAACGACTGCAATACCTGAAGTAAAGTCGATATATTTTTTTTGATCAAGATCGTAGAGGTATGAACCTTTTGCTGATGTAAGTATAAAATTTGGTCTTGAATAAGTTGTGACTGCATAGGGAACGTGGGTGGATAAATATTCAGCAGTTGATATACATCTTTTAGAGACAGAGGATACCGTCGATAAGGTAGAGGAGAACTTTAACATTGTATGATAAACTAGTGATACAAAAAAGAAATGAATGAATAAGGAATGACACTAGAAAAAAAAATGTGAAAAACTTGGTAGCTCAATATTCCGCCCATTCCCAATTACCCTATGCGGTAACACAAACGCTAAGCGCGCTATAGTGACTCACTTAGCTTATACACAAAAAGGTGATTAACCCGTACACCAGAAAGTTTAACTTTTTTGTAAGTCGTCGACATGAATTTTCATCATTTCAATAGGTTAGGTAGATGACAGTAAAAAATGTATCTAAATTCAACTTTTTTTTTCGTTTAATCACTAATTCCATACACCATGTCTGCTACTAAGCTTTTCAACGTTACAGGTCCAGAAGCCTTTGCCAAACTTCCAGCTAAACTTCAAAATTTCTTTACAAAATTTCCACCATCACCACTTAAAGCATATTCAGAAAAACCAACATTAACAAATGCACCAGATGCTAATCCATTTTTGGCAAATCGTCACCCAATTACTGGCCGTACCCATGAACCATTATATAGTTTACGTCGTCAATCAGATTTATATAAATTAGCTCATAAGTTTGGTATATCTGATTTAATGCCAAAATTAGCAAATGGTAAGAAGTTCTACTTAGAAAAACAACAATCATCACCTATATTAAAAGGTGTTCTTTATCCTAAAGGTCACAAATGGGAAAGAACATATGCTGATAGACAGAAGAAAATTGCTGATGCATTGGCTGAAGTTGATAATGTTTTAATTAAACATAGAGGTACTAAATACAGAAAGAGATTAGAGAGAAGAAAATTAGAAGAAAAACAATGGGTTTGATGAAATTTTCATTTTATTACATGTAAATAGTTTATATAGCGCCTTTTTTTTATAATTATAAATCATTTTCTCTTGATTATTATTTTCTATAGACAAGTTGTATACCACTACTTAAAGCTCAATTATTATAAATTAAGAATTTCATCTTCAGTTAATTGTTTAGTTTCGTTAATAGTTTCAGTTGTATCAGCAGAAGCAGTCGAGCTTGAACCACTGTTACTGAACTTAGCATCCAAAATCTTAGTTTGTTCAACAGCATCAGTACTCCATTTGGATAAGACTTCAGACTCTTTTTCAAAACCTTTTTCAATTGCGGTTTTTGGATAAACTGCACCAAACATTTCACTTTCTTCCCTTGATATATTCATGTCTGTTTCATCTTCAATTTTCAATTGGTAATACTCAAACTTAGATTGCTCATAAGAATCTAGTAATGATTTGTTTTCATTGTTTAATAAATATAAAGTTCTTTGAACAACACTTTCACCATCTAATTTTTTATTGAATTGTCTTAATGTACTCCAATCACAGTTTGCATTGCCTAGATTATGTTCATTCTCAATTAAACTTTTTGGATCTGCTAATTCCCATGGGTGTTGTTTGTAAAATAGTAATCTTAGATCATCTTCAATGAAATGTAACTTTTGAGTTTTCAATAAATTTTTGACATTGTTAGCATGTTTACCTCCTCTAATTCTAGTGATATAGAAGCCGGTTGAAATTTTTTCATTTATTTCATTAATATAAGACAGTTCATTTGCTTTTGCGTTTTCAAGAACTTCAGGACGAACTGTTTTATTGAAAGCATGTCTTGGAGGGTTAAATGCAAGAGGTTTATACCAAGCAGGCTGGGACTCCACAAGACCGGCAGATAGGTACTCGCTTGTTCTTTGCAATACTTGATTAGCAGACTTTATGGAATTCATTGTGTTGTTTAAATAAAAGATACTGCTAGGAGTCTCCCTACAACTAACCTCTGAAATTGTCTATTTGATTCTATTCATGTTCTCGTCCAACTGATGAAATGAAAAATGAAAAAAATATCAAAATAAAAAAAAATAAAAAAAACAAAAAAATGAAAAAAATAAAAAATAAAAAAAACAAAAAAAATAAAAAATAAAAAAAACAAAAAAAATAAAAAATAAAAAAAAAAGCGAAAGGTTCTGATGCGTCGATAGACGCATATGCCCCACACTTTCCCGGATAAACAATTAGGACAGGAAAAAGTCAATCTATTTAAAGCACAGGAACATCTTACTAATCTTAATAATATTTTCAACACTAACAACAAACCGGCTCTTTTAGAAGAAGTTAATCGATATGTCAGACATTCCAAAGCCTATCAACGTTGCTATTATTGGTACAGGTATCTTTGCTACCAAAGCCCACTATCCTTCTTTAGATAACTCACCTTATTTCAAACCAACCGCTTGCTACAATAGAACCATCCAGAAGGCGGAAAAATATGCACAATTGGCTGATCCACCTTTGAAAGTTTACAAAGAATTAGATGACGCTTTTAAGGATCCTGAGATAGATTTAATTGACGCTTTACTACCAGTTCAATATAATCTTGATGTTGTTTCAAAAGCTGTTAAATATAACAAAAATATAGTTATTGAAAAACCAATTGCTGCAAATATCCAGCAAGCAAAGGAAATTGTTCATCTTTCAAAATCTAACCCCTCAGTTTTAATTGCCGTCAATGAGCATTGGGTTTATTTAAAAGCCGTTACAGAATTGCAAAAGGCAATGAAAAAAATTGGTAAAATCGTTGGTTTTAATTATCATTCGACTGGTTCATTCAACTTTGATAATCAATACTTAACAACTTCTTGGCGTCAAAAACCTGAACATGTTGGTGGATTTTTAAGTGACGGTGGTGTTCATCAATTAGCTTTGTTGACTTCTGTGTTAGGTAATGTTGAATCATTAAATGCGCGTACCACTCAAGTTAGACCACAATCTGGTGATGTTGATGTCGTTTGGGCTTTGTTTAAAATGGAATCTGGTGTTATCGGTTCCTTCAATTATGGTAGTGCATTTGGAAACAAAGAAAAAAAGGGTTTCTTTGAAATTTTAGGTGATAATGGTAGTATTTATTATGATTTTTCTCCTAAGGTTGGTGATAGATTAATTGTTCGTACAGGTGGTCTTACCGCAGATGATAAAAAGGCTACCGAAGAGATCGTTATTGATAATGAAAATTGGAGCACTGCTACAGAGTTTGATCTTTTAGGTAAAGAGTTAAATGGTATCAAAGGTAGCATTATTTGTTGGCCTGAAGTTGCATTCCATCATCTTGCTCTTGTTGATGCTATGGTTAAAAGTTCATCCAACAATGCTGCAACAGTAGCAATCGAAAAACCATAATTAGTATAACTTTTATAACTTAAAACATAAACTATTAAACATTGCAAATATCTACTAGCAATGTGGGAAATTCAGCTTTGTTTATGTTAGATACATTGTAGGCGATTCTATCTGCACCTGATTTCTTTCAACATACGTAGTTGATCTCAATTCTGTTTCAAAACACTTAACAAAAACGAGCGCAAACATTACATATCATATATTAAAGCAGCCAAATGTAAAACTACTTTATGAATTATGGTAATAATCATGACAAAATTGGCAAATATTCTATTCTAAAGTGATTAGGATATATTACTGAAACATTTTTTCCATTCATTCTTCTTCCTCAAACAGAAAGCAAATTTTAACGGGGTCACAAAATGGGTGATCACCAAAAATAAACTTGTCAACGGTGATTCTGCCATTTCCAAAAATGAAAATAATCACTAAGTGGCGGTAAATACCTCTATATCTACAAACGTTTGTAGTTAAGCAATATGCGTTTTATTTACTCACAACCAAAAGAATGAAAAAATACATTGTTTATCCTCAAAGAATCATTGTTATATCCGAAAGTAAAGTAAGGTTGTAGCAGTGGCATGTTGGGGTTGACTTCAAATATAAAATTAGATAGATAATGCTGGATTTAATCGTTATAGTTGGTATTTTAAGTCGGTTTGCTGATGAAGTTTTAAACTTTGACCTAAAGACTAAAAGAGCAAAGATCTTGTGGTACTTTGTACGGAAAATAAAAAAGAAGAAGTTGATTTTTATAGTAAAAGTGAAGCACAGTTTTCGGTAAGTAACCTTGGTATCGTGAACATAAAATGATTGAAAGTTTCAGCATAGATAAATAAGGCATCCTATGTTAAACGTTTTCCATTTGAAGCAAACACATTTTTTGCCCACAACAGAATGGATTTAAATTTATGGAATGCCTAGAGGCATTGTTACAAAATCAATAGATAAAGTCAAAATGCTTCTACGTAGTTATAGTATTTAATACAGACGTACAATCGGTCAACGGAAGAGATGCTTAGTTGCCAACGCTGGTATTCCAGCTGTCTGTTATTAAAACGATTTATTGCTAAACTAAAAATTAGTGTTTGTCTTTCTGTTTTGAACTATTATTTATTAATAGCTGTAACATGTAAATTTTTGTGTCTATATAAAGTGTTAAGCCAAATTTTGTTTGCAGATCTGTCATTGCATTATAGAATTTGTACAAAAATAAAAACATGAACGAAAGAAATTTCTTTTCTTAGACGCCAGATTCTGTGCATTAAAGAAAAATATCCTTCATTTTTCTATGAGTATAACATTCTGATAAAAAAGGTAAAACAAAATCACGCACAACCTTTGACTTCATAATCCATTAAAGTTGCTAGATATTTTTTTATCGAAAATATTATAAGGCAGACATGGTAAATTATTTTCAATTCGTGTAAAAGATTTTCGGTTAGGAAATCAATTATGTAAAAAAGCAGAATGTGCCTTTCTTATCAAGTTTTTTTCAAAGATTATAATTTTTGTACGAATATAGCAATTTTTTTTCCTGATTTATTAGTTTTACTAAATTCATCCCTTTATAGATTCTTCGAATAAGTTCCGTTTGAGCTTGAATTCAAAAATAAATGAGAATAGCAAAAATTCTCAAGCAAAAAAAATTATAAATAAGAAAGGCAGATAATAAATGTTACTAAATCACGTTGCTTGATTCTAGTTGAAACTACAACTGTTTGCTAATCCATTAGAAAATCGAGAATGAAGTTGTGAATTCGATTATCCATTTTTTTTAAAAAGTAAACTAAAGACTATAATATAATATAACTATTGATGTTTTTTTTTTGTTTTTCTATCAATTGGTTATTGTAGATACGTGAATCTTTAATTTTATAATTTTGATTTGAATTTGTTCTAAATCCGATGTTACCAATTAACTCATATAATAGTATTAAACAATGTGATAGATATTAAGATCCAATCAGCGACGGTATATTGATTTATGTTTTTGATATTCTTGATATTTAAGCGGAGCCATGTATTTTTTCGACTGATTAAGTTTTGAGATAAATAGTGATTTAATTAACTTGTTTAAAGGAGTACTTTGTAGTTAAACTATAGAATGAAAATTAAATTCTATTGTAGTTTTATCTTTCATCAAAGTAAAGAAATTCTTTGATATCACAAGATTAAATAATGAATCTTTCCATTACATATATATAGTATTGTCTTCATTATAGTTTTGCAGTAAAGTTCCAATTTGAGCAACATATGGTTTACGGCAAATTTCTGCAGATCGATATTATTGATTTGAATAAACTTTCAGATTTATTGATATTAAAATGCTGAATATCATGACACTATCATAGTATGTTAAATAGAAACTATTAAAGTTGTGATCGTAATGGTTACTACATTACTTGAAATTTGGTTTTAAGTAGAAGAGATACAAAATCTAAAAATTGAGATCACAATTATATCGAGGTTGATTTTGAGATTCCAACATGGAAAGCTCACAAAAAGTCTTGTTGTCTCAATCAGATTCAAAACGCATGTACGATAGTAAATGTTGAAATTGGATTCAGTACAAAACACAAACTTTTAAAGCCGATTTCTGAATCTGGTGATCTCAATCCTTACAAAAAAGTGACAGATATCAACAATTTTTTCCAGTTAAACAATAGTTTTCAAGAGGCATTTTAACTTTCCAAAATAGTATGAATGAAAGATGCAAAAAAAATTACCAATCCATTTTATTCAATAAAATTGTTGACGTTTCCTGATGATATTAAGTTAAGTTGCTAATGTATAAGTTCAAAAATGACTGCTCTTAAATTACTACACGAAAGTCAATAAACTGAAATTATATGTATTCAAACTAGTCCTTAGTTCGAATAAAATAATACTTGGGTTTTTTCATAGCATTACATCAACTATATGCCCTGTAATTCGTTGATGTAAATCATCATTGTATCACATTTTATGGGTACATATTATAGTAACTATTCTTTACCTTCTATTGTCTACAATTGGAACCCTTTTCCAAAAAGGAAATGTAATTGAGCGCCAGTCTTCGGCGGTCACTTCTTTTATTCTGAGGCTGGTTTTTGGTCTGTTTGGTTTTAGAATCTTGTTGCTTGTTAGTTTGCGTCTCATATTTAACACACTTTTTTCCTACTTCTAAATCAGAGTCTTTGCTATAATGGATTTTATAGATTCAAACTTGTATTACAAACAAATGAGCAGTGAAAAAAAGATTATTCCTTCTTGGAAATTCCTTTCCTTGATATCAATCGTTCTTATTTACGGTACTAGTTTACTATTAGCTCAAGTTAATAGTTTATATATCAATCATAGAGAATATCAATCGCTGAAAATAGTGGAAAATACAGAAGTTGTTTTGACTAATGATAAAATACCTTTAACTTTCCAGCATGTTAGAAATGGTACTTTTGTCCCAGAAAGTAAAGAAATACAATGGATTCAAACTCCAACTTCTCTTACTAATGATTCGGGTGATTACATAGTTATTGAAGATGGTAAGTATATTCTCAATAGTTTAAAAAATAATGAAACTTCAACAATTTTATATGATTTGGGTACTGTTATTAAGTTCCATAATAAAAGTTACGATGTTGAAAGTATTAAGTTTAGTAATAATCTAAAGATTGCTTTGATAACTTGCAATAAAGTACACAATTGGAGGCACTCATACTTTGCATCTTATTTTATTTACAATGTTGAAACAAAAGAAGTTCAACCATTGGTCGATGGTCATCAAAATGAAAATATCGCATTATCAATTATTTCACCAGATTCATCAAAAATTTCATTTGTGTTGGAGAACAATGTTTATATTAAAGATATTTCGGATTTTAATAATACAACTACAAATCAAATTACTTTTGATGGTAGTGCACAAATATTTAATGGTAAACCTGATTGGGTTTATGAAGAGGAAATTTTTGAAAATGATTCAGCACTTTGGTGGTCGCCAGATTCACTACATTTATTAATTCTACATTCAAATGATACAGAAGTTCCCGAATTTCCAATTCCGTACTTTGTTCAAGAAAGTCCCAATAATAGTTCCTCGTATCCAATTATTGAAAATATTAAATATCCTAAGGCCGGTTTTCCAAACCCTGTTGTTGATATTTTAATTTTTGATTGCAACAGCAAAACTTTAAAATCTTTACCTCCAAATGATCCGTTTTACAATGATAAAGATATTGATAATATGGACAGATTAATCACTGAAATTCTGTGGGTTGGTAATGAAGAAGTTTTAATCCGTGTGACAAATAGGGAATCTGATATTTTAAAAGTTTTCATTGTTTCATGTCCTTCTGAGCAATCAACATTGAAGTCAACTGTAAGTAGGTTTGAAGATGGTAGGGGCACCAAATCTTGGTTTGAAATTTCTCATAACACGATGTTTGTGCCAAAATCTGAAACTAGAGAGTTTGATGGTTATATTGATTTAATTGATATTGATGGTTATGATCATTTGGCATACTTTTCACCTGCAAATTCCTCAAAACCCCAATATTTCTTAACTAAAGGTAATTGGGAGGTAGTTGACGGTGCTGCATCATTTGATTACGTTACGGATAAGGTTTATTTTATCTCGACTGAAAAGTCTTCAATTGAAAGGCATGTTTATTCGGTTGACCTTGATGGTAATAATAAACAAAATCTAACCAATATTGAAGAATCAAGTTGGTATGACGTTTCCTTTTCTAAAGGTGCAAGATATTTGCTACTCTCAAATAGAGGACCAAATTTACCATACCAGAAATTAGTTGATTTACATGAAAATGTATCAGTTGATTTTTCCAATAATAAAGAATTAGGAGTTACTTTAGACAAATTTGATTTACCACAGATTAAAGTTGGCAATATTACGTTAAATGATGGTACGATTGTTAATTATAAAGAAACTTTACCACTGAATTTTAATCCAAAATCAAAATATCCATTATTATTTTTCGTTTATGGAGGACCTGGTTCACAGCTTGTGCAACAGACATTTGCTATTTCGTTTTCATCAGTCATTGCATCTGAACTTAATGCAGTTGTTGTGACAGTTGATGGTAGAGGTACGGGATTTAAAGGTAAAAAATTCCGTAATATTGTGCGTGATAATTTAGGACACTATGAAGTTATTGATCAAGTTGAATCTGCGAAGTATTGGATTGATACAAAAGGCTACATTGATGATGAAAAGACTGCAATTTGGGGCTGGTCATATGGTGGCTATATGACACTTAAAAGTTTGGAATATGATATGGGTAAAGTTTTCAAGTATGGTATGTCAGTTGCACCCGTTACAGATTGGAAATTGTATGATTCTGTTTACACAGAAAGATATATGCATACGCCAGCTAATAATATTGATGGTTATAAAAATAGTAGAGTTGGTAAAACTGAGAATTTCAAGAATGTTAAACGATTTCTTTTAATGCATGGAACAGGTGATGATAATGTTCATTTTCAAAATAGTATGCAAGTTATTGACTCATTAGATTTAAACGGAATTGAAAATTATGATATGTACGTATTTCCTGATAGTGACCATAGCATTCGCTGGCATAATGCTGGCACTATCGTTTATGATAGATTATTCACATGGCTAGAAAGAGCATTCAGTGGAGAATTTGAAGCTATTCATAATTCTCAAAATATGAATATGAATATCAATGGTGATATTTTTGTTAATTTATATGGGTAAAATTGGGGAAATAACAGGAAGTATTTGATATGATGTAAGAAGACCTGTTTTTGTAATTTTAGATACACTTTTAATATATGGCATTTAATTCGATTATTATCTCAATCTGAAGTTCATTGAACTTCACAAAATTTTAAACTATATACGCTACAAACTACTTCCAAATTTATCCAGCCCATACGTCAACTCCTGCTCTAAATCGAAATTACCCACATCCTCAAATATCATTTCTTCGGGACGTGGTGGTAAATCTCCATCATTGAACTGAATATCTGTTGGTGTTGTTAATGACGGCATAGAGTCGTGAATCTGTTGCAGATGTTCCTGCTGTTGCTGTTGTTGATACGATTGTTTTTGGTCATGTTGCTGATAATTTAATTGTTGTTGATGCTGATGTTGTTGTAAGAACTGTTGTTGCTGTAATTCTTGTTGCAAGTGGAGTTGTTCCGATTGTTGATTTTGCAATTGTTGTTGCAGTTGCTGTTGTTGCAATTGTGATTGGTTTAATTCGGGATATGAAAACTTTGATGAATCAAAAATTTCTTCTTCGCCTGTGTACGGACGACGTACGAAATCTCTAAATGAACGAACTTCATGAATAATCATTTGACGCATTGTTGGTAGATCATCAACAACTTCAAATTTGAAATCAAACTTTTTTGGGCAATTCGGTTCGTCTAATGGATCATGCCAAACTTCTAAGTAGGGATGTTCCAAAGCTTCGTCCACAGTTATGCGTTTGCTTGGTTCTAATGTCAATAGTTTATCTAATAGGTCAATGGCAGTATCCTCGGCATTTGGATATAATTTACTGAATGGAATTTTTTCCATAGATGGTAATGAACGTATATAAGTCTGAGCTCTTGATGACTTGATTGTTTGAATTGTTTCTTCGTCGGGTGTACCCAAAACATTCAAAATTTTATTTAGCTGATCAATATAATCATTACCTTTGAAAATTGTTTGACCACCTAATAGCTCGGCTAGTATACACCCAACTGACCACATATCAATTGCTTTTGTATAACCTTTAAATGAAAGTATAATTTCAGGTGCTCTATACCACCTCGTTGCAACATACTCAGTCAAAAATCCTTGATTTCTCTCTGGATCACTTGAGTAGCCTCTTGCTAAACCGAAGTCACAAATTTTTAGTTCACAATCAGCATTGACTAAAAGATTTCCAGGTTTCAAATCTCTATGTAAAACATCAGCTGAATGAATGTATTTTAAACCGCACAAAATTTGATAGATAAATGATTGATAATGGGAATCGGTCAATGCTTGTTTTGATCTAATGATTTGATGTAAATCACATTCCATCAATTCTTCGTAAAGATAAATTTCGTTAAATTGACCGTTGGCATCAGGTATAATATCAAGATCACAAAGAAAAATAATATTCTTATGACCTCTGAAATGTGCTAGTAGTTTAATCTCTCGAAGTGCACGTTTACAAAGAATATTCTTACTAAAAATATTTGTAACTTTCTTGATTGCAACCTTATCTTCACCTTCTTCCGTTTCCGTGCATTTGGCAGAGCAAACAACACCGTAAGCACCTTGGCCTAAACCTCTAATAAATTCAAATCTCCTATCGACGACAAATTTTTGATTGAAAACATGAAATGAATGATACATTGCAGGATTAAATTGTTGCGTTGTATTAAACATGCTGTAAACTATAAAAGTGCTACCTTCCTAAATATTACTAAAAACTAAAGCAAAAAAAAGGCATAATGAATTAAGTTTAACTTTGGTTATGATTTGAGACAAACGCTGTTATTTTTAGATCTTCTGAAATTTCGAAACTTTGATTTTCATTTTTGGATTTCGCATTTTATATTTTTTCCCAACATGAATTTTACAAATGCAAACTCAAAATTTCATTTTCGGGTTGTAATTGATGATTGAATCTACTTTTTTATCTCTCTGGGGTTAAGACCATCTTTTCCATTTGGATTTTTTTGAAAATTTGAGAAGCACGCATTGATTTTTATATCGCATGATGATGGTTACTTCACAGCCTCTTAGTTCGGCTGCTTCCAGAGTTTCCAGCGCTGTTGATGTTTCAACTACGAACTCTGTAATACCAATAACAAAAAACTTCAAAACAGATAAAAGTTCGTTTAATGGTTATAAGATAATGCATCCACATTCCATGAAACGTGTGGGAATTAGTAATTTTGTTTCCAAATTTCAAAAAAAACTAGGTGAAAGTTGGGATTCCTATCAAGTTGCTGTTTCACTATTTATCGTTGGTAAACTATCAAGAGATGAATTAATGGAACAAATACAACCAGTTTTAGAAAACAAAGAAACGAAGCATATGCACAATCAATTATTATTGTCGATGTTAGCAAATTGTTATAAAAATGAACCGTTGGATGGCATTTCATCAAGCATCTTTGGCAATTCATCAAAGAAACGTCAAATCGGTAATAAATCTTCTCAATATGAAAAACTGAAAAAGGATATACTTTCGTTATCTATCCGTGAAAGAGTTAGGATAAAAGGTATAACTAAAGAATCTGGTAAAAAGGGAATGATTCAAAATGTCATGGTTTTATCCAGACAAGCGTTGATTCCTAAGATTCCAATCGTTACAAATTATCATCATAATATTAACACAATTAATGGTAATGCAAATCTTAATGGATCACCTAAGTCTAGTATTAAAACGAATAATTCAGAAATTGGCTCAACTGATAGTAAAACAGGTAACACTTTAGAAATGACATTAATTTCTGTTAAAGACATACTAGATATGATTGATGAACCTTTATCAACCGAAACATACGAATTACCTGAAAGAAAAAGGATAAGAGATATAATGTTAGGTTTAATTCGAGAACATGGGTTGCTAGGTGGTGTTTCAATGAAAGCTGTTGATGTATTATATTTAGGATTGATTTTTCATTTAAAATCAATTATATCAAATGTTATTGATAACGTAAGGGCGATACCGGATACACAGGCAAATAAGGATAATAATGGTGAGCTGGAAAGTGGTAATAACCCTTCTATAGATAAGTCAAGTTCAGGATCTGGATCGGGAATTGGGAAAAAAAGAAAGAGGATAACAATTACTGCCGAAGATTTATTAGATTCTTTCAATTTAACGCCACATATGACCCAATCCTATGGTACAATTGATTATTTAACCGATACTAAACTTAAAAATGATGATGATTATGATTTAATTTATAGAGAGCTGATGGGTCCAGAAATCAATAAAAATAAAACTAAAAATATAAATAAAGGTAAAAAGCAATCAAGTCAAAATTCGAGTATTACCTCTCTTCATGTCAATAGTACCGATACCATAAATAATTCGAATTTATGGGACGAAATAGAAACTGTTATCAATGATACTGAATCTAATGGATTAGAGAAATATGTTATTCCTGATAGAGTTAGTGACATATCATATATTCTTAAGTCACATAAGGCTATTGAAGAAGAAAGAGTAAAAAATACTAATAATCCACCCAAAATGAACCTAGCATTTAAGAACAAAGATCTTGGAACACCGGACGAATTGGCCTGGGTGATAAATGATCTTTTGGCGGAAGAGATATAATTTTTTTCTCTTTATACATGGCGTAACATTATTGAATGTAGGAGAACTGTATTTGGTGCTTGTGTAATTGTAACGCAAAATAAAAAATGTAAAAATGCGAAAATCAAAGTTTCAAATTCTCGAGTGCGAAGGGTGGCAAATTTGGCAAGTCGATCTCTATTTTCTTGAATTCTTCATGGATGGCGAATATGCTTTGTTAAATTAAAATACACATTCGATAAAAGATTTTGATACAATGGCTCCTATCGACGAAAAGGACACTTCTGCCACTATTGTTGATTGTGACAAGGGATCAAATTCCCTCGATTCGACCAAAAAAGATCAAAAAAACAAAGTAAAAGATGAAGAAGAATTAAGTGAAGAAGATCAACAATTGAAGAATGAATTGGAAATGTTAGTTGAAAGATTACTATCTACGCAAACTGAACTTTATAAACCAGCATTGGATCATTTAAAGGTTTTTATAAGAGAGTCAACGTCTTCAATGACTGCCGTTCCAAAACCTTTAAAATTTTTAAGACCGTTTTATCCTCAATTAACCCAGTTAGATCAATCATGGGACAATTCTGATCTATTGAAACAGTTATATGATATTTTATCAGTTTTAGGTATGACTTATTCAGAAGAAGATGGTGAGCAATATGTTAGAGAATGTCTTAAATATAGATTAAGAAGTTACGTTGATGATTCAATGACTGAATGGGGTCACGAATACTTGAGACATTTATCTCTAGAAATTGGTGAGCAATATGAATCAGATTTAGATTCAGACAATCCAAAAGATGATCTAGTCAAATTGAGTGAAATTATTGCTCCGTATTTTTTAAAACATAATGCCGAAGCAGAAGCTGTTGATTTATTGCTAGAAATTGAAGAAGTAGAAAAATTATCAAAGTACGTTAATAAAAATACTTATAAAAGAGTTTGTACTTATATGGTTGCGTGTGTTCCATTATTAGCGCCGCCTGATGATTTAGCCTTTCTTCATACAGCCTATACAATCTATTTAGAGAATAATAGACTTACAGAAGCTTTAACACTTGCAATTAGATTGGGCGATGAGTCACTAGTTAGGTCTGTTTTTGATTCAACTGATGATATCTCAATTCAAAAACAATTGGGTTTCATCTTAGGCAGACAAAATTATGGTTTCACAATTAATAATGAAGAAGTTCAACAATGTATTAACAATAACCACATTCATAGATATTTCCAGTATTTAGTTACTGAATTAAATTTATTGACTCCTAAAGTCCCAGAAGATATCTATAAATCACACTTAGAAACTTCATTCTATGCATCATCTTCAAAATTAGAAAGCGCAAAACAGAATTTAGCTGCATCATTTGTTAATGGTTTCTTAAATGCAGGTTATAGTGATGAAAAACTGATATCGAAAGAAAAATGGGTTTATAAAACCAAAGATGAAGGTATGTTATCAACCATTGCTTCTTTAGGTTTAGTTAATTTATGGAACGTTGAAAATGGTTTACAAGCTTTAGATCAATTTCAATATAATGAGAATATAAAATTAAGAGCTGGTGCAGTTTTAGGTATGGGTATTTCAACCAATGGTGTTCATGATGATGTTGAGTCAACGTATTACTTATTAGAAGAATTTGTTCATAATAGGGAAAAAGACGATTCATTGATTGTATCATCTGCAATTACAGGTCTTGGTATTGCGTATGCAGGGTCTGAAAATGAGAATGTTTTAAACTTACTAACTCCAATTGTCAATGATTCTGTCTATTCATTAGAAATTCAAGCATTATCGGCACTAGCATTAGGTCATACATTTGTTGGTACATGTAATGGTGAAATTACAGATACAATTTTACAATCGTTATTAGATAAAAATTCAACACAGTTAACTTCTAAATGGATTAGATTTATGTGCTTAGGTTTGGGTTTACTTTATATGGGTAAATATGATCAAGTTGATGATGTTTTAGATACAATTGATGCAATCGAACACCCGATTTCAAAATCGCTAAAAGTTTTGATCAAAATTTGTTCATATGCAGGTACCGGTAATGTTTTACAAGTTCAAGAGTTACTACAAATGTGTACAACCAAACCAGCAGATTTTGAAGATGATGAAGATGATGAAGGTGAAGATATTGACCAACTTAATGAAGTTGCGGCTGCATTAGGTGTTGGTGATACCAATGCCGATGCAATGATTGTTGATAATGAAGATAGCGTTGAAATTGCAGATGAACCAGCTAATATTGCAAATGATAATAAACCAGAACTTTCTGTAAAACCAGAAGCTGAAGCTGCTGTTGAAGATGAAATAAAAGAAACTGAAAGTGAAGAAGATGAAGAAGATGATCTTTATCAAGGATTTTCTGTTTTAGGTCTTGCATTGATTTGTATGGGTGAAGAAATTGGACAAGAAATGTCTATACGTCATTTTGAACATTTAATGCATTATGGTAAACCAATAATAAAAAGAGCTGTTCCGCTAGCAATGGGTTTAGTTTCTGCAAGCAGTGCACAAATGAATGTTTTTGAAACATTATCAAGATACTCGCATGATCAAGATTTAGAAGTTGCATACAATGCAATTTTTGGTATGGGTTTAGTTGGTGCAGGTACAAATAATGCCAGATTAGCACAGTTATTAAGGCAATTAGCGTCATATTATATCAATGATCAGAATGGTTTATTTATTTCAAGAATTTCCCAAGGTTTGATTCATTTGGGTAAGGGCACACTTACATTAAGTCCATTTTCGACTGATAAACAGATTTTATCAAAGGTTTCACTTGCAGGTTTACTAACCGTTTCAATTGCATTATTAGATCCAAAATCATTCATTTTAGATCAAAATTCAAGCTTGTTGTATTATTTAACACCATCGATCAAACCAAGAATGCTTGTTACAGTTGATGAAAACCTAGAGCCAATCAAAGTTAATGTACGAGTTGGTCAAGCAGTTGATACTGTTGGTGCAGCTGGTAAACCAAAAACTATTACTGGATGGGTTACGCATTCGACCCCAGTTTTATTAGGATTCGGTGAAAGGGCGGAACTTGAAACAGATGAATATATTTCATACTCATTATCACTGGAGGGGGTTGTTATTCTTAGAAAAAATCCTGATTATCAAAATTATGACTAGCTGTATAATATATATTTTCACTAAGTAATATAGATAGTATTAATTACAAAAATTAAAAGGTAGTTTTCAAAATTCATGTAGCGATCGCAACCAAATTTTATGTCGTGGCCAACATGAAAAGAGGAAAATCGAAGAAAGTGAAAAGTGCTGCTTTCATACTGAGTATTTAGATTGTGCTTATATGTAGATCTTTATATTTTAGCAGCAATTCATAGATATTAATTACATAAAACAAAACACTAAAATGTCTTATGTTTACACATCAATTATAACCCTATCATTATTTACTGTGGGTGGATGTATGTATTAAGTGACAATTATCAAACTTTATGCTAGAGATTATATATTGTCAAACATCGTCAATGATAAAGATACTAACATCTAAATCACTTTTTATCATTTTTATTTTAGATATGTTATTTACAGGATCCGGGGAGGCATTTAATGTTGGTGATTTTCTTTTAAATGTATCACCATATATGTGGGCGAACTTGGGTATTGCATCATGTATTGGATTTTCAGTTGTTGGAGCAGCATGGGGTATTTTCATTACAGGTTCATCTATTATTGGTGCTGGTGTTAAAGCACCAAGAATTACAACAAAGAATTTAATTAGTATCATTTTTTGTGAAGTTGTTGCTATTTATGGATTAATTATGGCAATTGTTTTCTCATCAAAGCTTGTAGCTGTTGAGAATATCCTTACAAAGGAAAATTTATATACAGGATACTCATTATTTTGGGCTGGATTGACCGTTGGTTTGAGTAATTTGATTTGTGGTGTTGCTGTTGGTATCACTGGTTCCACAGCTGCAATTTCAGATGCTGCAGATTCGTCATTATTTGTTAAAATTTTAGTTATTGAAATTTTTGGTAGTGTTCTAGGTTTATTTGGTTTGATTGTGGGTTTGTTGATGGCTGGTAAAGCGGGTGAATTCAAATAATTATTAGATAAATCCGAACAAAATGTATAATTTATAACTTTATATATGAGAAATATTTTTTTTTCAACAAGAAACAGGAATACACATCGATTACATTGTCACTATCAAATATTATGAAATTAATTAAATAATTTTTTTTCTATAAAAACTAATATTCCTAATTAAATTTTTACATAAGGATTTTTCATGCTCTAACAAAGATTTCTATCAACTAAATATATTCTAGTTGAGCATTTAACGATAGAATTATGATCTTATAAATTGTCTTATAACTTACTTGAGTGTTCAACAACAGCACCTTCGTCAGCGACTTCTAATAGTTTCCATTCACAGTTGACATTATGTGACTTAAATTCATCTATTATATCATTTGCAATTTGGTCAAAGTTTTTTGTTGCTAAACATAAAATTGTTGGACCAGCACCACTTAAACAAATACCCATAAAACCATCATGATTTTCAGGATTAAACTTGGATAAGACTTCAGTTAAACCAGGTATTAAAACTTTTCTGTAAGGTTGATGTAAAGAATCTTGCATTGAATTATAAATAACTGATGGATTTGGTTTAATATCACCAACTGCAGATGTTAATACTGCTAAACGTTGTAAATTAAATATAACATCTTTCTTTTCATAGCTATCGGGTAAAACTCTACGAGAATCTTCCGTTTTAACCTCGAATTGTGGTATAATTGCAATACATTTAATCATTGGGTTCCAAGGATATTTAACATGGGTACCCAAATTTAAAGGAGCATTTGTAGGAACAAAATCTTTTGGGGTATTTGGATTTGGTAAAATCTTGTTTAAATCTTGATGAACGGATGAGTATTCAACATCAGATAAATTACGTAAGAACGAACCAACGAAACCACCCATCATCGTGGCAGTTATATTATCAGGGTGACGTTCAATCATTAAACAATAATCTAAACATCTATTTTTATCAAAGCCAAAGCCCCCAATTTCATTAGCTAATAAAACACCAGCAACAATTGCGGAACCTGATGATCCTAAGCCACGGCCTAAAGGAATAGGATTATTAACAACTATTTTTGTACCTTTTGGGAAAGTTTTGACCTTATTTGCATGTAGAACATAAAGAGCAGTTCTAGTAATTAAGTTCAAATCTGATTGTAAAGGAACATCAGAATTTGCTTTATCACCGTTGCTTGAATAAGATAAATCGACATTATAAGGATCGTTTCTTGATGTTTCAGACGGTGAGACTTCGTTAATCGAAACAGCTAAACTTAAGTAGATGTTAAGACCAATACCTAAAACATCGAAACCTGGGCCTATGTTTGCAGAAGATGCAGGAACCTTAATTGTAAACTCTCTAGTCATTGTCGGGTAGATTTATGAGGGAAAACCCGAGAGAATAAACCAATAATGGAGGTCTGATGTGATCAGAAATCAGTCATTTCATCATTTTCATGATGAAATCTGAAAACTGAGAATCGAAAAAGCTGATTTTATTTATTTTCCTTTTCTCATTTTTTTGTTTTTTGTTTCTTTTCTCATTCCCCATTTCCCAGGTTTCCTTCTGTTTTGCGTCGACCGACGCCATTTGACGACTGACGCGAAACCTGTGTTGTTTGTTGTTGTTTTCTTCGGATGGGAAAACAGAAAGAAAGAGTGGATCTCAGAATTCAAAGTCAATAGAGGTCTTTCAAGAACCAAGAGATTTTCTCTCTGATCTTGCAAAAACCAGTTTTAACCACTTTTGCCACTTTTTACAACACACATACCACTCATTGTTTATAACCAACATTTTGTCTGCATATCCTGGACTTTTTCCGCTTTCTTCATTGCTACTTTTTCTGCATATTTCATTTACCCCTTTGCATCCTTAGATTATTAATCTTATATTACTTCTTCATTCCTTTATTTCATACACATTGACTAAGATATATCATGTCTAATCGTTCCGCATCTAATCCTACTTCACGAACTTCCTCAAAATCTCCAAGAAAATCAACACATGAAGACTTCAAAGCTGCTTCAGCTGCTGTTGAATCCGAATATAATGCTGTTCAACGTTTGAAGCGTTTGTCAATTGGTAATAGCTTAAATTTTGATCCCGATTTACCACTGTCAACATCTGATGGTGAGTATCTTAATAACACAACTAATAATAGTACTAGTGGTAATAGTAACAATTTAGCTAAAAACAAATTACAGAATTCCATTAATTCACATTTGAAAAGATCAAAATCAAAATTGTCAACTCATTCAATTACTTATGATGATTCCGAAACATATAGTATGAGTCTAGAAACTGATGATGAAATATCTTTCTCGAGTTCTAGCTATAATGAGATAAACACTTCGTCACATTCAAATGACTCAATCAATTCAATTAATTCGACTAATTCAGTTAACAATAGCTTTGACTATAATCATGATGATGAAATAGAATTTAATGATGAAGATGTAGATTTTGTTGATCTGGATCCAGATTCCTTTGACAACGGTGATGACTATGAATCAAATGTTATTTGGGTCCCAGCAACTGCACATCCAAAAATTTCACCTGAAAATTTCAAACATCATATGCAATCAACTGTTGCAAAAGTGAATTCAAAAATTCAACGTTCTGGTTCGACTAAAAGTTCTTTGAATAGAGAATCCTCGTTGCGAAAGATTAATGTATCGATAAATGATGATGGAAATGATGAGGACGACCAGCTAGAAAGTAAAACTGATAATCTCAATAGACAATCAAATAAACCATCGTTAATGGAATTAACTAAGCAGTTGGAAACCCTGACAAAGCGTGCTGGTTTGAATGATGATGATGCAGTTACTTTAGCTAGGTCTTTATCAACCAGGTCAATTGGTATAACCAAAATTGAAAAGGAAGCTTATTCCAATAATGATTCTGATGATAGCATAACACAAAATAACGACTTGAATTGTGCAAGAACGAAAAAAATTCTATTAAGAAATAAAATGAATAAAACTCGTGAAAGTTTATTCATGAAAGATGATGATACAAATGATGTAAATTATAGTAATGATAATGAACAAGATGACGACAACTTAGTTCAAATGGATTACAATGTTAAAAAATCAAATCACTCAGACTTTGTTGCAAACCTAAGCACAAATGGCTGGTCAAATTATAGAAGACAACAAAATATGAGTGATTCAAATAATTCAATATCTCCTTCACCAAGACGTATACTACCAAATTTACCTCATAGTTTACAATCAAATGATAAGAATAGAAGCTTAAAAAATCATGTATATAAGGATATAAGGAAAATTCATAATGCTCAAAAACCTTTAGGGAAACCTCACTTGGAACCAATTAAATTAATAACTCCATCAAGCCGTTTACCTGATGTACCTCATTCTCAACAACAACAACAACAACAACAACAACAACAATCGTTTTCCTCGTCACCAACACATTCTCCAACAAGTTCGACTACTCCAACATTTTCAAATAACCAAGGCTATTCTCAAAATGTTTATCCACTCCAGCATCAACATAATCAACATCAGATTCTATCACGTAGTGCACCTAAGCAAACTTCTAATCAAAATTTATATCAAGCGTCACAGCAACGAAAACAACAACAGCAGCAATATTCCTATCAACAGCAAAGGCAGAAGGTCCCACATCAACAAGCTCAACTTAAACAACATTGTCAACAGCAACCTCAAAAACATCAACAAATTTTACATCAGCAACTTCAACAACAACATTACCAACAAACACAACAACAGTTACAGAAAAAAGGTCAACAAAGTGCATATGATCAACAATTCAAATATAATGATAGAAAACCACCAGTTTCTCAAATGGTTGCTAAACCTAATAATATTGATAAACACAGATTAAATGTCCACTCACCAACCGATGTGCAAGATAAAAACAAACTAATTTTGAATCAGGATTTATTAAATAGTCATGTTAGAAACAAATCTAGCAAAGATATCCAATCGATTAGTAACGTAAAGCTTAAAGCATCTGATACCAAGAGCCCATCTAACAGCTTCAGTGACAACTTAAAATTTAAATCAGGTGAAGCTACTCGTGCTATAAGTAAAAATAATGAAAATTCGAGTAATATTAAATCAAATTTACAATTATCATTTGAACAAAACGTATCAAATGATTCAATTAAAAAAATTGATATTAATAACAATGTAATAAAGCTAGAACCAGAAAATCAAGTTGATTTACCAAAACAAGATATTTCAAAAGATAATGAAGTTTCTAAAGAAAAGGATTCGAAATCTAAAGGTAAATCATCTTTTTCTTCATTCTTTAAAATAAAACGTGATAAACCACGTAATGTTGCAAATAGCAGTAGCATAGCTGAATCAAATGATGAACCAAAATCGACATTCAAGGCAAAGCGTTTACAATCCACAGGCGCTGACTCCGGTATGAGTTCTCCAAAGTCTGACTTTATTTCTTTTTTTGGCGTTAAAAAAGAGAAGGATAAAAACAAAGAGAAAGATAAATATAGGACGAAAAATAAAGAATCTGAAAAGAGAACTGAAGTTAAGGATCAACAAAATGCAGAGACTACTGAAGATAAAGAACTAAGTGGTATTGTTAAAAAATCACATGAAATTACAGCCTCATCTCCAAAACTAGGTATGGGATTATTTACGTCAAATAAATCAAGTGAAAGTTTAACTGATAAGAAAGAGAAGTATGAACTGAAAAGGTCAATGCCTATTCAACCTAATAGAGCAAAGAGTTTTTCAGATGAAATCAAAGTAACCCATACCGATAGTGATAATGATTCATTATCAATTGATAAAGACATTGGATTAACTAAAGAAGAATTATTTGATAATGTTTCTTTGGGTAATAGCAAAGCTAGTAAACCGATTTCTGTTTCTAATTCAAGCTTAACATCAAATGCTTCCTCATCTATCTCTAATTGTAAGGCTCAAGCAAGATCGGCACATACATCACCGTTGTCGAACTCAGGTGATGATTTACCTGAAACAGTTGACAAAGTTGAAATATCCACCACTTCACCATCAATCTCATTGACTGGATCTACATCAACAATAGTTCAAACAGATGATTCTAGTAAAATTGAGGCCTCAAATGATCCAAAAACAGACGTTTCAGACAGTGATACTAAATCAACAGAATTAATAAAGCAATCATTAAGAGAAACTTTAAAACAAAATGAAAGGCCAACTAAACCAAATCAACCATTAGAAATGACAGATTCAGCATTTGGATTCCCATTACCTCCGGTTTCAAAATCTACGCTTCTAATGTTGGATCATAGATTTCCAGTACACGTTGAACGTGCGATCTACAGATTAAGTCATTTAAAGCTTGCCGATCCAAAAAGACCGTTAAGACAACAAGTGTTATTGAGTAATTTCATGTATTCATATTTAAATCTGGTGAATCACACACTATGGATTCAATCAAAAGAACAAGAATCATCAGATGAATCAAATAATCCAATTACAACTGGCAATAATAGTGGTTTAATAACGGCATCAACTGTCGCTTAACTGCATATTGATTTATACGTTAGACTTTTTATTTACCTTTTTTAGAGTTAACTATTTATAGATTATATAATATGGGTATCTAAATATAGAACCGTTTAAGCGGTGCAATCAAATGTAAGTATATCAAACCATTTACCAAATCCATAAATTCCAAAAATTAATAAGCAATAGTATATGAATTTTATAAATTTATTTCCTTCGATGTTCAACGATGGAAATCCCATAAAATTGCAAAATGAATGGGCAATAAAACAACACCATAAGCTACCAGTATTAACAAATACAAGATTAGTTAGATACCCAAACAATGTGGTATATAAACACTGAAACCCACAAACTGCTAAAACTTCAATTAATTTCATACCCTTATGTTTCATTTCTATACCATGATGTAAATGGGCAAAGCCAAAAAATAATGGACTTAATATTAAATATTTAGAAATTGAATCATCATTATGGAATTGCTTCGGTGAATAGCTTAATGAGCTTAGTGATAATGAAGGTGTCAATGATAATTTATAAGACAACAATGACCCCATCGTCAACGATGTATAAAAAAATTCTTCCGTAATAGGAGCAATAAATAAATCACGAGACAGTTGTAAATTCGTTGAATATTGTGAGAATAGAATTTCGGGAGTTAAAAGCATATCAAATATTGGACCAGCAAATAGAACTATAAATAATAATAATGTTTTAAAGACTGAAACTAAATTTTCGATTTTCATTAAATTTGTTATTCCCATAATTTCATAAAAGGATGTGAGGTTGGGTATTATACCTAAATAATATATGAGAATATATGGTGCAATGCTAAAATTTATTATAGTTGCAATCAAAACTCGTAGGATTCTTGATTTCATTACCGCTGGGTGATTCCTATCTCCTGATTTTACTCCAATTCTTATAAATAAAACATATGAATAAGAAACACATAGTATGTAGATAAGTATTGGTACTATACCAAATCTTGACATATTGATTGACAAAAGAAAGCTAGTTATATAGAGATATTACAAGAAGTGATTTTAATTATTAGAAGTTGAACATAAAATTAGATACCTAAAAACTTGAAAAAATAAGCTTGTCACATCTCGAATTAATTTCCTTATTTGGACAACTCAATATGGTCAGAGATTGAAAAGATGTCCCAAATCCTAAAAGGATAACGGTGTTGCATTTTACTTCTCACATTGCTCTATAAATATAAATACAAAAAGGCTTCACTCTTTTTCATCGGCTACCACCCAACAAATATACACGGAGATACCATGCTGATACGATTCCCATAAATCCAATGGCTCCACAACCAATGGTGAATGGATTAATAAATGGTTCTGGTTCTGTAGGTTCTTGGTCAAGACCTGGTGTTGCAATTCTTGGATTAGTTGCAGCCTCAACTAAATGACTCATCAATTCATTCATTGATGATGTCCAATTAGAACTAATATGTAAAGGTGGTGGCAAATGTAAATCCTTTGTAAAAGGTTCAGGTAATGAATCTGATCGCTGCTGTTGCCTATCCAAATCCGCCTTTAATGCAACAAAAACTGTTGGAATATTGTCTAAATATGGAAATCTTCGTATAGTTTCAATCAAGTGTTGAAATGATTCAGGATCTGATGAATCATATGCAAAACATAAAACATCACATAAATCCAACTTTTCTTTATTATCTAAAATTGCGCTTTCTAGTTCACCTAACTCTTCCAAAATTAAGTAACATTGTTTACCACCTATTAATTCAACATTATTCACAGTAATATTTTGTTGTATTGTTGGAGAATGCGCATTACTGAAAGACCTTCCCAAAAAAGATTCTAACAAGGAAGTTTTACCGCATCCAGACGCACCGATAATAAAACAATTAAAAACAGTTCTGTCATTAACAGCAGCTCTGTAAACTTTACCATTTCTTTTCTTGAACTTTCTTGGTTTAGTTATATTCAAAGCAGCTAGTGTTGAGTATTGGTTTTTTGAACTGGCAACTTTAGATTCAAATCCAAAATATCCAAGATAAGCAGAGGTTGTTTTATAATCTAAAAATGTCGTCATTGTCCATTGTGCTAGCCAACCTTGTAGAGTGACATAACCCTGTTCGTTACAAACAACACTTCGTGGAAAATTATTGTCACTCCATGTTTTTGGAATCCCGGGAGTTGGATAAAATAAACGAGCAAGTTCTTGATCACTTAAACCACCATCATTATCTTTATCAAAAAGAATAAACAAATCAACTAAAAATTTATATCCAATTGGTGATAATTCAACACTTGCGTGCCTTGGTATATCAATTTTTGGATAGAGTACTTTATCATCAATTGAAAGTGAATCGGTATAATGAAATCCTCTTAGTATACCCCAAATAGTTTCATGACGACCTGACTCAACAAAAAATTTGTTTAATAATAGAAAACCTTTTGCAGAAACTCCTCTTTCATTTGCACACCCCAGGGATAAGGTATTTAATGTGTTTTTTATATCCTGTAATTCTGTTATATCAATTGACTTATGAAAACATTTTTGTTGTAAGGTCGAAAACTCATCATCACTCAAATAGCCATCTTGATCTTTATCACATAAATAAAAAATTCTATTAAGGGCAGAAATAGCCAATGGCTTTAAGGTTCCATCTTTATAATCATATAACGGTGATAATGGATGAGTTACTGCACGTTGGCATAGATAAAAGGCTTGATTAACATTATAATTATGCTTTGCACTACATCTAATACAGGCTTCAACTTCTTTGAAATCTTTTAAAAGTGGGATGAATTCCTCATTTATTGCAATGGAAGGGTCAGAAGGTGATTCGAGATCTATTTTATTATTACAAACAATTATTGGAAGATTGACACCCATAGATCTAAACATTGGAATCCAGTAGAGAGAAATTCTTTCATAAGTATAGTGATCTGAGTATACTAACCAAATGACATCAGCTTGTCGAATTTCGTATTGCAAAGAGGAAATATTTGAAGCAGATGTATCTATTAGAATGGTTGAGCTTGCATTGTACCGTGAATCTGAAAAATCTCTGGGAATGCTAATTGGTGGAATAACATGTTGAATGTTTGGGACAAATTTCTCCTTCACCAAAGAAGTAATCAAAGAAGATTTGCCCACACCATCATCACCACACATCACTACTCTTATTGTAACCATATCTTAATTTGATATCGAATTGTCAATTTCTGAATTTACAGGAAATAGAGGTTTTAATCAAACTCGCAAGGTGTAGGTATATCCAAATCCACATCCAAATCTACTTCGCGCTCGAGGGCAAATGCATCTACATGTTTTCTTGAAGATGGCAAATAGTAATTGAAGAACACAAAGAAGACAAAAGAAACTTTCCATAGCAAACACAGCACTTGACTAAAATGGTAAGTTATTATCCTAACAGTTATTTACTCATGTAATTGAAATACTAACGTTCAAAACAAAGTTTTTTACAGACTTCAATTGGTACGGGTTACGATTTATCCAACTCAGTTTTTTCTCCTGATGGAAGAAACTTTCAAGTAGAATATGCATCTAAGGCAGTAGAAAACGCAGGCACTTCCATTGGGATTAAATGTAAAGATGGTGTTGTTCTTGCAACTGAAAAAATCATTACTTCAAAACTTTTAGTCCCAGGTAAGAATAAAAGAATACAATCAATTGATAGACATGTAGGTGTCGTTTATTCTGGTCTAATACCCGATGGAAGACATTTCGTCAACCGTGGTAGAGATGAAGCACAAAGTTTTAAGTCATTATACAAGGAGCCAATTGGATTGGAAGGCCTTATAAGTAAATTAGGTTATTATGTTCAGGCGTATACTTGCTATAATTCTGTTAGGCCATTTGGTGTTAATGCCATTGTTGGTGGTGTAGATGATTCCGGTGCACATTTATATATGGTTGAACCAAGTGGTGTATATTGGGGCTATCAAGGTGCTGCTACTGGTAAAGGTAGACAAGCAGCAAAGGCTGAATTAGAAAAATTAGATCTGCCAAATATTTCTGCAAGAGATGCGGTCAAAGAAGCTGCCAGGATTATACATCTTGTTCATGAAGATAACAAAGATAAAGATTATGAATTAGAAATTACATGGGTAAGCACCTCTGAAACAAACGGTCTTCATAAATTTGTCCCTGAGGATTTAGTAGCTGATGCTAAGCAATATGCTGAAGAAGCTGAAAATGGCAGTGGTAGTGAAAGTGAAAGTGAAGGTAGTGATGAAGAAATGAACTAGATATATCACTTTCTGTAGAATTTCTTTATATAATTCAATTAACTTATATTAATCGATTATAAAAAATCACATTGACAAAAGCAAAGAAGAAAGAGATGAAACATAAAAAAGAGAATAGAAAAATTGATACAAAAGTATTATACATAAATATCAAATGAAGCTGGTATTGTTGTTGTTTAATTTAGCCCTTAGCATTTTGATTTCATTTTCCAATTCTGAAATCTTAAGTTTAGCACCTTTCTTAGTTTGACTGAGAGCCTCCTCCGCAGTTTTCCATTTATTTGTCAGATCATCCAGTCTCATTTTATGCAGCTTTTCAAAGCCTTCGTTGGCATTATTTGATATTTCCCTGAGTTTATTATTTTGAGTTTCGAGTTCTAAAATTCTAACGGTTTCCTTTTCTTTCAAATTCTCTAAATCATAAATTTTCTTAGTTAAAACACCTATATGACATTTTAGTTCTGATATTATTCTGGTTTTATTATCATCTGGTGCATTTTCGGTAACTAAGGATTCGTAATTATCAACGATTGTGGATAATGATTGTACTTCATAATTTTGTAAAACTGATAACATCTTGAAAAATTCATCGACACTCAAATCATCTTTATTTAGTTTTTTAGATACTGCTAATATTCCAGCAGATGATTCATTATCGAGCACTCTCATTAAAATGTTTAGGATTACTGAATGAGAGGATGAAATGTCAGATCGAATTTTCCGTATATTCTCCAAAGATTGTTCATTCAATTGTTCCAATTTATGAACTTTAATATTCAAATCATTTATCACTATTTCAAGCTGTTTCATATTTTTCCTGCTTTCAATCATTTTCTTTTGTTCTAAAGCTTTACTATCTTTACTTTGTCTTAATTCATATTCAAGTTGATTATTTTTTAGCACAAAATTAGAATTTTTTGATTTTTCACTTGTTAACAATTTTTCATATTCTAAAATTTTATTTTTATATTCAAAGTTAGTTTCTTCTAAACAAGAAATCTTGTTTTCATACTTCTTTTTCAGAAGTTCGTTTTGATCGTCATATTTTTTAATTTCTTCAGTGAATTCTGTAATCCTATTTTTAGATTCATCTTCATTATTTTGAATTGCGGAAATTTTCGTTAACAATTTTTCAATATATACATCTAAAGTATTCAAAATATCTTTGAATCCATTAATTTTCTTTGGTGAATCAAAGTGCTCTTTATTCTTAATTCTAGTTATTATATCCTTAATTTTATTTTGCCATTCAAATTGATTCGTCAATTGCTCGGAGTGTTGCTCTCGTAATAAATCCAATGTTTTAATTAGTTCTTCACTTCTTACAACTAAATCATCATTAACAGATTTAAGTGAATTGTATTCTTCAGTCAATGAATCTAAACGTAGTTTATATTTAGCAGAACTTATATTATTGAAAATTTGTCTCTCAAGTTCATCTGATAGATCTTTTTTATTGACATTATTACCAATAGATTTAAAAAGTTTATCTCTCAGTAAATCATTTTGTAATTTAATTTGAATTTTACAATTTGTAAGTTGATTTTGGAGCTCGAGTATTTCAGTTGTGTTAGGAATTAGTTGAGATAACATTTTATTATCACCATCCTCATCTAAAGATAATTTTGAAAAAACTATATCCACAGAGTGGGGTTCAAATGAAGCAGTACTATAATCAATTGGATCGGTTGATGTATCATAATCACTTTGTCTACTTAATCTTTTAGCTGGCGATTTTGCGGTGTTATTTGGAGATTCTATTTTCAGTTTATCTGTTTTTAAAAGTTTTTTCTTCTTTTGAAATTGCTGTGGTTGCTGTCTTATCAATGCAGCTGAAAATAATTCATTTTCAATTGATTTTTGAAAATCAAATGGTGTATTGGAAGTCATTGTTGAAGTTCTTGTTTCAACCGTCTTGGGAGTTTCAAAGGTATCACTTGACATTCTTGATGATGGTTTGGTTCTTGGATGTTTATTGGCCTCTGAATTTGGTGAATTAAGGAAGTTCAGATCTTGAATTTGATTACTGGATTTAGGTGTTGACATTCTATCATCTCTATCAGAATCTGGATCATTTTCAGCTTCACTTTCAAAAAATTGTGATTGTTGATCATCATTATCAACATCATCATCATCATCATCATCATCGTCATCATCATCGTCATCATTTAAATTCATTTGTGTGTTTTTTTCATTAATGTTGCCTGAATGGTCATTTTCAAATATATCAAAACTGGAAAGCTCTTCAATATCATGTTGCGAATCATTACTTACACAAAATGTTTCAAACTGATTATTTTGATTCAGATATTCATTTCGTCCTGATAATCTATCTGAAACATCGAAATTTTTGATTGCTTCTGTTTTATCAACCATGAGTTCTAACTAAGTGGAGAATAATTATGAAATATCAGATTAAAAGTAAGTCAAGCCAACAAAACTTTAACAAACAAGGAAACCAAATTGTAAACAGAAAAAGGAAAAATGTAAACATGAAATTTCTACATCAAGAACTTGTCGCTCCATTAACTGCATATTATTTTTTGCCAGTTTTTTAGACAACTTAAAACTCTAACTGTTGCTAACTTTTTAAGATTTCATGCTTTTAAATGCTTCTCACTGGAATACCTAATCTTTCTGGTACTTATTTGATAATGCTTTTAGAGTAAAAACTTAATAAAAATATTACGAGTTTAATGTTTTAAGTTAAATTATAATGGAGGTACTAGTTGCTATACTTTTTAAATTTGTTAATCTTTGTTCACTGTAGATGGTTCATCAACATGTATTTTACCATCTAATATAGCTATTATGCAATGAACTATTATAACTATAATTTTAAAACTAATTCTCAAAGTTTCCGTTTTCCTTGATAATAGCAATAACAATGTAATTATAAGGTTGACATTTCCTTAAAGTTGTGAGATAGTCCAAAGACTTTTTCTTAATAACTTAGGTCTCTAGATATTGAACTGATTTTCATATGTATTATTTAATTTCTAAGTTTCTTACCGCAGTCAATGAAATGCTAAAGATTAAATCAAGTCTCATTAATTTAAATAATATTGAAGTTAATATGTTTTTCTTAAAACATTAGGTGAATAAACTTTTGACCACTGCATTCTTGTTTAAAAGACCTGAGAATTGTAACATACCATTTACACGTGCTGGTAAAGTCTCTTAAAATGCTTTCCTTAAATGTTATTCAAGAAACAATAATTATCTCATTGGCCCAAGTTACACAATAGTCAATTAAGATATAGGATCTTGTCAATAATTTCGAAATTGGTTTAGTTGCCCCAAGTAAGGTCAAAATATTATAGCTGAAGTAATTTGGATAAACACTAGTACTTTTACTCTCTTGTTTTTCTGCAAGAATGATATTTTCATGTTACATATTGGTAGCAGAAACAGTAATTTTAACTGAGAATTATGCGAGTAGTATTACAGTAAGACAGGTATAAATAAAGCTAACTATGGATTTGACAGTTGATCGGTTTTTCATTATTGAGTGATCAAGATTGAGGTAAAATTTCCATTTTTATTATAGGATAAAGTCCACACTGAAACTCAACTACAAGTTACTGTTAGAAAAATAAGGTGTTTGTTAGATTATTGGATATATATATATATTGTTGTAACGCATTGGCTCTTATAAGATTGTCCATGAGAATTGAAATGAGCTAAAAAATAAACTAAGTAATATAACATAACTGGGAAACGGCATCTTCTTTTATTCGGAAAATTAGCCAGTAATAATTACATTATATAAATAAGATACAAACGTCAAGATATAAGATACAAGAGTCAAGATACAAGATACAAGAAATGTAAAATAAGAGATAAAACATAAAAAGTAAGAGATTACAAATGAATATTACTAATTTTAAAATAAGTATAAATAGAACAATATCCTCATGTTGTGTAGCTTCTAAAGCAGAAGAATTTAAAAAGGGAGTGTGTTTAAAAATTCATGATGTTGTAATGTATTAACTCTGGTAAGAGGATCCATGATTATAGTATAGTTAAATAGTAAAAGAAAGTACTATAAAATAATATACAAACAGTAGTGAGAAAGAAGAGGGAGAAATACCTTATTATATAGACAAATTAAGAGTGTCATAAGAATATATATGAGACCATACCACGTGGTACAATTATTGTAATTAAATAATAGGATCTCATTTCAACACATGATATATCTATTTGTTACATGGGCCATTAGGATTCTACTGTGGAAAAAATTTTGATTTGTGTAACAAATAACTTCAACACATATCAAAAATAAAAGGCCACGTTACCAAGAATACTTTTCTATTTTGACTATGGTTGATTATTAGAGGACAATTACTAGATACTCCACCTAATACACTAACGCTTTCTCTTAAATATTCTCTTAATAATTATATCTTAATATGATTTTTGTAGGACAAACTGTTTGTTTTACGATCAAGGACAGAATGCTTCTTTAAAAATATGTAAAAAGCATCGTGGCGCAGTGGAAGCGCGCAGGGCTCATAACCCTGATGTCGTTGGATCGAAACCAACCGATGCTATTTTTTTCATTGTGATACTCTTTTGTCAATTTTTTTCTTCAATCCATTAGTTAGAGGATGTTAATTAAAAGCAGTAAATAATTATTTAATAGATTATAGATTTTTTTTCAAGGATTCGTTAAAAATGTGCAGAAACCGGTGGTTCCGTCAGAAGTTTATTTTTAGCTACTTTGTTATTATTATTGTTATTGTTATCGTTATTGCTATTTGAATTAGTTGCTGTAATATTTGGATTGAATGAACCGTTATGACTCTTATGATACTTGTTACTACTCTGCCTTTTCTTCTTAACTGGAGGTCTCCAAGTAACCCAATGATCCCTCCAAATGACACCTTCACTAACAAAACTACAATGTGATAATGTAATAAAATTAACTGTTGTATTATCAACTATTGCAAAAGTTATACGATTTGGATTAAATTTCAAATTATTCATATCTATGCCTTTTGTGTAATCCCATGATGTTTCAAGTATTCTGCTTGATTTATTTCCGTTGATATCCTTGTCATTTTCACCGTTTTTATCGCTCTTACTACTTAAATCGTTCTTATTATTTTTATCATTTTTACCATTCTTACCGTTTCTAAACTTCGGTCTTGGTTTATAAGTCTCTGGATTAGAACAAGATCTCTCTATTAGGGATTTAATTTCTCCATATTTTGGTAGCTTTTCAGCTGCTTTTAAAATTGTGATTTGGTAATCCGGCGGTGGAGGATTCTTCTTCTTAAAATTTGGTGATGGTTTCCAAATATTAAATGAGATTGTATGTTTTCTATCATATTTCCCTCCTTTATTAACATTTTCCAATTTTGGTACTTGTGGCATGGATTGTTTCAGTATTTTGGAATGTAGATATGTGAATATATTATAGTATGAAAATGCTAATTTAAATGGAAACCTTAATTTAAAAAATTCAGAAAAATTCATCAATAATTTTGTCCACCATGTTAGTTGAAGATTCTTAAATATATCTTCATGTGATTCAAACAACTTTGTTTTGTTTTTTGAAACTTGGCCATTAAATTCTTCATGTCTTGTAATAATATAACCATCACGTTTTAAGATCGAAAAAACAAGATATTGGTTCAGTTGATCTTCATTTTTGATTAATAATGAATAAACAGATTGTAAACTTAAAGGTGGCATGGATTCATAAATATTATTATTTTCATCATTTGATTTGTCCCAAAACTTCAACATGCAGCTACCTCTTTCAACTAAATACAATACTTCTTCAAATCCAAAATGACAAATGTTTTTTTTATCAATAAATCCCATAGTTTCTAAAAACTTACCTTTTGGTTGAAGCATAAATAAATCTTGATGGTTATGTAGATTAATATAAATCGTAGATGCTTTCAAATTCTCTAAATTTACAATCGAGCCCCTTTTCACAGCTAATGCATTGAATCTCATATTTCTAGCTTTATTTAATTTATGCTGATCATATGCTGATAGTTGGTTATAATCGGAATCCGTTAGCAAAGGTTCTAAATCCTTCATGCCCTTCTTACTAAAAGTATTCAATAATGACCAGTCTTGTAATTCATCATCAGAGTCATCAGAAAATTCGGTATTTTCATTGTTTTCAACATTATACCTAGACGATGATAATTGAGGAGTTGGTGATGATTCTCTTGTAGGTGATGACGTTACGATTAATGAATCAGCAGTTGAATTATTTGATTCTAAAGTCTCCTTTAATGAACTTGAGTTTGGTGCTACTTTCATCGAATCATTTTTAGAATTCCGATTATTTGCAACCAATGGTCTTTTTTCCACGTTACAATCCTCCATGATTAATAACAATAAAAGACATAAAATCACGTCAAGTATTTTAAGTTGCTAATTGTACAGTGAACTACTAAAAATTCAAAACTAACAAATTCATTTATGAAAACCTGAAAATAATTTATCAAGGAATTTCAAAGCGACATTTTTTGTGATTCCATGGGAGGAATTTTGGTGTGTTCTTTTTTCCCATGAAAACGTCCAATTCCCCTGTAAATGGAAAGATGGCGCACAAATCCTGTGTCATTTTTCATGTTTTGATATGCGTAGTAACTACCAAAGATTACAGGAAACTTGGTTTTTGAAAGTGTTTACAAACAACTACTTTTTTAATCAAATCTAGAGGATAAAATATAATATAATGACATCAGCCAATGACCGTTTATCATATGCCTCATTTTGTGGAACATTGTTGGATGACATGTTAGAACAAATTATCCATACTATTATAACTAGGTCATTATTAAATGAAAAATTGATAAGAAAAGATTATGGAACCATTGAAAAACCAATATTTCATGATCCATTATTTTTTAAAGATTCACAGTCTAATTTATGTTCTCAAACACAAACAAAAATCAAAGAAAACTCAAAAAATGTTATTAATATTGATGAGGAAAGTGATAATGAAATTAGTGATTATGATAATGATAAGAAACGAAGTAACAATAATAATAACAGCATTAACACCAATATGGTTCGGTATAAAGAACCAGATATCGGAAGATTTAGCTTTACGTTAAATGGTAAAGATATCTATGTAAATGCGTTAAATGACAATAAGACGTTATTAGGTTCAAAAGCAAATTTAATTGTCATAGGTACAGCACAAGATACGTATTTCAAATGTTCAAATTGCGATAGAAAAATAGCAGGTAGTAGGTTTGGGGCTCATATAGATAAATGTTTGGGCGGTAGATCAAGGAAATAATAACCCATAGCTACATTTGAGTGTTCTAATGTTGCTTTATTTCGGTGGTTGTTTTTATCTATTTTAAAATGTTATATATAAAAAATTTAAACAAGAGCCATTATAATGAACCAATACAGTTAAGAATATTCCAAACAAGAGGTGTTTTAGTTAACTGAAACATTCATGAAGCTGTGTTAAGTAATTGTAAAATGATAATCATTGAAATGTCCAAATATGGAAATATAATTTTGCGAAACATGAATTTTTCAATATGTATTCTCAGATAGGAAATTAAATTAACACTAATAAATGATGCATTTTCTCTTCATGTTAAGCTTACTTTAATACTGAAATTCTTTTTTAGAATCCAAGAAAAAAAAGCTGTCATTTGGAACTTTATGTATACATTTGCAACATGTTGAATAATCACCAAAGGGACCAACCATCACCAAGATACACATTTCAACACAATCATAATTTTGAGGATGAAATGAACATCGAGTCAAATGTTGAATCAATATGTTCTTGCAAGGCATGTCTAATACAACAACCGTTGATTTCAAAATTACCCAAAGTAAGTATTTTACATTTCAACTTTATTGATTGACTAAATACTAACATTTACCTATTTTTCTGATCTAGCTGTTTTGGGTCGGTATCCTGTGCCCAATTGTATATTTTTATATCTGGGGCGTCAAAATATATGCAAATATAATGTATTCCAAAGAAATAGATAATACAAATAAATTAAAGAAATCAAATTGCGAACATGAACTAACAACAAGTAGTACATCTGACAATACCAACGAGGATAATTTGACATTATACTCATATGATCCATTTTCGGATAAATATGAAATTGATTTATCATATATGCAAGCAACTAAGAAAGTAGAGAATCCAGTTAACCACCAGTATGATTTCCAAGTTCATCAATTTATTAATTCAAGATTTAATGTTTGGTGTGGTAGATCATTTATTGCATTTGCATGTCAGATTTGTCTTATTATTGTTATTATTTGTGCCTTCAAATTTATAAACGTTACTGAAAATACCAAAAGCACTGGTATTGATGGTAATTTAATATAAAATTTTGATTAGCTTCTATTTTTAACGCCAATCAAGAAAAATAAAAAAATGAAAAAAATAAATTACCCTTTTGGGACAGCAAAGGATACATGTTGAAACTTTTTTATCAAATTCATATCACGATTTGAAACAAATTTAAACGTCTAAAACAGAAGTTAATAAAAAAGAAAAACTTAATAAATAAAGATAAAAATGTGTTAATTTTATTTTACATAAAATTCTGTGAAAAAGGTACATATCAAAGTTATCATTTATAGAGCCACTTTTTGTATAATAACATTAATAACAAAGATGGGGCTACAAGCAACTTTTATTACGTTACATATAATATGTTTCTTTTTAAATATTCCACCTTTATTTTGGCACATTATGAGTAAAAATATACCAGCTATAATGATCCTTATATATTCAGAAATTATGATGATTAATGGATTTATTGGAGCTATAGCTTGGGGTGGGTCAAATTATATATCAACATGGGATGGTAAAGGATGGTGTGATGTAATGATTAGATTTCAGTTAGCAATTGCAATAGGGATTTCATCCTCAATTTCATGTGTTAGTTTAAACTTATTGATGATTTTTTTAACCAATAGAGCAACAACTTTTTGGTTTAATAATAGATGGATTAAACCAATTGTTGAAATATTTTGTTCAATTATTTTTCCTTTTATTGTTTCAGGTATTGTATATTTTGCACAAACGTCAAGATACATGATTATCCAATATTCCGGATGTTATCCAATTTTAACAACTGAATCAATTTCAATTGTTGTATTTTATTTATGGATTTTTCTTTGGAGTTTTATTGGTGCTTTATTATCATTTGTTACATTGTTTTTATACTTTAAAAAAAGAAGAGCAGCAAGAGAAATTTTAGTTTGCACCAATTCAGGTTTATCAGTTCGGAGATTCATTAGGTTATTAGTGTTTTGTGTTTTAGTTATTTGTTCATCAATTGTATTTTCTGCCATTATTGGATCAAACTTAACAATCCAGAAAGACAGTTTCTATAGCAAAAGTTCGATTCATGGAAAAAACTGGAATTTTATTTTTAAAACACGATATTTGCCAACAACTGATACAAACAGATGGGTTTTAATTTATATTTCCTTTATTAGTTTTATTTTATTTGGCATTGGTCAAGATGCCAAGATAATGTATGTTACATTATTACATAAAATCCCATTTTTTGGGGAAAGAATTCTAAAATTTTGTGGCATAATCAATGCTAAATTTAGTTACTTAATTGGAAATAGTTTGATTAATGATGAAGCAAAATATATTCTCAAGTTTTGGAACTCAGGTGATGATGAAGAAGATAGCGATGATAATAACGGTAGTGATAAAAGTGATCTTGAAAGCAACAAAGCTAATGATAACTATAAAGAAGACAGAGATGTTAATAGAAACTTTGACTATGAATTACGTAACTATTATGGTAGCTCCAATAAAAAAGGTCAGAGTAGTTCAAATCATGGATTGTTTTATAGTCCTAGTGAGGGATGTCGAACTGCATTTTCTGAAACATCGTATCAAGTAGATAAAAACATGAAATTTGTTTTTGAAGATAACGAAAACAATTTGAATAGTCCAGCAACCATTGGTTCGAATAATACCATAAGTGTATATTATGAAGATAGTAGTTTAAGAAATGAGTTACGACAAGCTGAAAGGGAAATCTGTGGTGAAAACTTTGATGAAGAATTGAAGTATTTGTATTATTAACTAAATAGTTATTTGCCTTACATAGCCAAGTTTACAGCTTTCTGCCCCTTTACTGTGTCTTTTATACATAATACTTTGTTTTTACTTTAACCCATATAGGTTTCAGCATTTAATTCTCTTGCACCGTTTTATGACAAAAGAAAAATAAGCAGACACGTTACATCATTTCATACATAAACCGGGTTAGTGATTTAATAATTGAGATGCTTGTGTTATAATTAACATTTATATGCAATGTTATAATATTATACAGAATACAGTATATATATTATGTTATATAAATAAATCGAGTTAAATTATGTATTTATTAGTAGTATAGTATAGTATAGTATAGTACAGCACAATTATCATTAGTAATAAAAGATGGTGGGTAACATTAATTTTTATTTTTAAAAATTTATAGGTTAAATGGATCTATTCCTCTTCTGGTTTTTTTGGATACTTGATAACTTCAAAATTATTTTGAAATAACATTAAAGAAAAAGTTTTAGTACCATCTTCTTTTTCGTAAGATGAGTTCTTTGCTTCAGCTTCAATGTAAAGTTTTGAACCTTTGGCTAAGTTTTTTTCCATGAATTGTACTTGGTGTGGTATAAAGCATGCAATATTGAACCAAGAAACAACAGCTTCACCATTTTTACCCTTTGAATTGACGGCAACAGAATATTTGATATATTCTTTACCAGTTGAGGTAGTTTGCTTTTGTAAATCAGTACCAATGGTACCAATTAATGTCATCTTAGCAAACTGAGGCTTAAAAGAGGTAGAGAAGGATCTAAATGAAGTTCTTAACATAGCTGTTGTTGTGTAATACTTCTGTATGGTATGTTTGTAAACAAAATAAAACAGTAAAAACATACTATAAACAAAAAACAAGACAAAATTTGAAAAAAGAGTAGGCGCCAAAATAAAATGCGACTGTCGACGCAAAAAAGAGGGGAGTCGCTTCAGCGAATGAAAGCGTCAAGAATTCTGGAAATAATTGATGTGAAATTAGTTGTAGTTTATTCTGTATTGCAGTTGTATTTGATTTACATCTTCAAGACACAAGACAAAGCACCATGTTTGTTAGATCGCTCACCAGGGGACTTGTTGCTCCAGCACACAGACAATTTTCCACTGTGTCTTTCCTCAAAGCAGCCTCCGCCACCGCCGGTTCTGTCATCTCCACAAGACCTGAGGGTTTCAGAGTCCCAAGACCAAGAACTTGGGAAGAATCCAAAGAATCTGCTCTCGACAAGGCTACCAAATGGTTCCTTATGGCTGAAATGTTCAGAGGTATGTACATTGTCCTTGAAATGTACTTTAAAGCTCCATATACCATTTATTATCCTTTTGAAAAGGGTGCAATTTCTCCAAGATTTAGAGGTGAACATGCATTAAGAAGATATCCTTCAGGAGAAGAAAGATGTATTGCATGTAAATTATGTGAAGCTATCTGTCCTGCACAAGCAATTACAATTGAAGCAGAAGAAAGAGCTGATGGTTCAAGAAGAACATACAAATATGATATTGATCTGACAAAATGTATATTTTGTGGTTATTGTCAAGAATCTTGTCCTGTTGATGCAATTGTTGAAACTCCAAATGCTGAATATGCCACTGAAACCAGGGAAGAATTATTATATAACAAAGAAAAATTATTAGCAAATGGTGATAAATGGGAACAAGAATATCAATATGCTGCAAATGCTGATGCACCATACAGATAGTTAAAGTTTTAGCATTGATCTATTTATCTGACTGTTTATTTTTTAATTTATTCATTTATTCATAACAATAACAACAACAAAAAAAAAAAGAAAATGCATAATGCATAACGTACTTATATACATTCAATTTTACGTGCTTTTATTAACCAAAACACAATCAAACCATTCCGTCAACCCGACAACTATTTATTAACGTATATTATATAGTTAGTTTATATATTATTTTAACATTAATATGAAATATTGAAACGTATGTAGAGTGATGTGATAACTGGAAATTGCTTATGAAATCAATTTACTGGTTTGTTATTGGAGATTGGAGAAAATGAGGAAAATAAGAAAAACAGAGAATTTCATTTTTCAACATGAATTTTCGATTCTTTAAAATTTTCTATAATATAAATAGGATTTTACTGTTTTCAATTAAGCCGTTTTCAACTTTTGAAAAAGCACAGAATGTCTAACTTTGAAAAAGCTGTCTCTAGATCTCAGCTGTATGATAGTGATGACAATAATGATATAAGTAATTCAAGCAATTCAGACGATAACCAAGAATACACGTTACCACCACCTGGTTTTGATTTTGAAATTGTTGATATCGAAGATGTTGAAGATAATACTCACATATCGGACAATGGAAATAAACCAGTAGTTGATGATGCAAAAAGTTCAAAGGATGTCGACGATGATGAAAAAGTTGAGTTTTTCCCTTTATTTTCCACTCTAGGAAATACAAACTTAGATTCCAACAACGTATCAAATTTAGTGCAAATCAAACTTAATGCAGTCGAAGAAATTGTCGGTGAAGAGCCTAAAAATATAAAGTATGATGACTCAGAATGGGATGAAATAGCAACCCAAAGAAACAAATCTTTCCGACCTTTGAGCTATTATTTACAAGTTGGTTCAATTACTGAAGCTGAATTGAAAAAAATCCAATCAGTTGCTGTTGATGGTGAAACTATATTAGCATGGAGTAAAAAGTTTAAAATTGAATCAGATTATAAATTAATTGACTTAAAGAAATATAATTCAGAAATTGATTTATATCATAAGATAGATACTTCAAAAAAAAGCGTAACATCGAAAAAGAGACCAAGTAAAAAGAAAAGAGATGCAAAAATATTTAAAAAGGAAAGAATCAAGAAATGGAAAGCAGACTTAAAACAAGCAAAGGAACGTGCAAAAAGAGAAAAATTCAAGCAAATTAATAATGATCAAACCTCAACGAAAGTTAAGTTTGGTGATAGCTTTAATAAACGACGTAATATTGGCCATAATATTGCCAAAAGTTCAACTCCTAATATTATTTCTAAGAACGTTGGTAAACCTGGCAGACCAGTTTTCAGAACCGAATAATTATTACTACACTGTTTGAATGTATAGGACATCCATAAATGGATTTTATAGAGTTATCTACGTTTTTCAAAATTTGTAATCGAGTTAAGCATCATCCTAATCTCCAATTTTTCAGTTTTTAAGGTATGATTATTTTCTTCTTCCTTATAGGAGTTTTGGACAACATTCTTGATCTCAATTTCTAGTTGATTTTTTATTAATTTTAGGTTTTTAACAATCGGACCACCACGATTAACAACTTCTTTAATACCAGAATCAACACCTAACGCAATGTCCCTCCAAAATTTATCAATTAAAGAAATTGAATCTAATTCATCAACATTAAAAATTTCTATCAAGCTATTTTTCTTTATATTTGCCCAAATTGTAACGTTTGAAGTGTCTGAAATAGAGGCATTGATCCATTTATTACTTGTCATAAAATTTTCAATCAAAACAATTAATTGCGATGGTAACTCTAACGACTTAATGTATGACGGTAAATATTTGGTATTATTCATATTACGTAAAATCAAATTTATTGAATGTTTAATGGATGTTGAATAAATCATTTCAATCAATGAGAGAAAGTTAGAGCTATTAAGCAATAAAGATGAGGATAATAAGTTGAATATAATTTTATCATTGTTTTCAGTTTTAAATTCTATTTTATTACTATTATTTAAATAGTCATTTACCTGAAATTTTAGTAAATTTCTAATTTGAAATTGAATTATGTTTTCACATCTTTTTGACAATATGATACTAAATTGAACATAATCTCTGATTAATTTGATTAAATTGAATGATGGATTATTAGAATAATTATTAAATTCATTTAGTAAAAGTGATAAATTATACAGATTTTTAAATGGTTTCATTGATAAACTATTTTCAGATTTATCAATTTCTTCAATTTTGTTCAACAAATAAACAATAAACGTCAAAGATCTAAGTATTTTATTAGTTTGATGGATTTTCTTTAATGCGTTTTGCAGATTATTACATTCATTATAAGGTTTTATGATTTCATTATTTAATCTATCATATGAACTACTTAATTGCTTGATTGATGGTTTGAGTAAATCAGTTTCATTCTTCAACTTTTCGATCTGACCAAATTCATTAATTAAGGTTTTAGAATTTATTTTGACATTTTCTTTTATTTTTGAGTCCAAATCATTTAGATCAAATCCAAGTTTTTTAATTAATGTCTCAAGATCTAAAATTGTATCATGTGAATTGTTAGTTTCCAAAAGTAAGTTATTTCCTATTTGAGATGCATTAAAATCGGCAGCTATATATTCTTTATATTCAGTTAAATCTGTAGTCATTTTTGGTATTCTTCGAATGTTTATTTTCAAATAGTTTATGGATTCACATAATTGAAGAATCTACTTGGTTCAAAAATCGAAGTTGGAATTTCTACTACATAAAAAAAAATCGATGCTTCCTTTTTTGTTTTTTTATTTTCACTAAATCATTCTATGTTTCAGTAAAGTTTTTTTTTCATTGAATTATAGAATTATTTTATTTATACATTTTAAACAAACAAATATTCATTCACAATGGGGTTTACCTTTGGATTTACCGAAGATATTGAAGATGAAAATCTTGCTAATGTTGTGCAATCAAACATTGAGAAAAAAGAGTTCATAAATCCGATTGATCAAATAAATGATATAAAAGTGCCGTCGAAAGCACATTCTTTAAACGAATTATTAGAAAGCTCATGTAAAGATACAAGATTTACATTTGAACCCGTGCCATTAAATAATGGAATGGCCATTTTTAGAAGGGAATTATTTGATGTTAGACATCAATTAATGATGGAGGATAAAAATTTGAAAAATAATAGTAATGTTGAAGAATTTAATATTCTAATAGGTGAAACTGATGAAGATTTGAAAAATGGTGTTTATGAAGGTGGATTAAAAAGTTGGGAGTGTTCATTTGATGTTATAAATAAACTGATCGATTCCAGTAAAATTGAGAACCAGTTGGTTAACGCTAATGATAACATAAACATAATTGAGTTAGGTTGTGGTACAGCATTGCCAACGTTATATATCTTGAAATTACTGTTTGAATATAAAAAAGACAAAAATAATTCTAATAGGCCTGTCAAAGTTGTATTAAGTGATTTTAATTATGATGTTTTAAGATTAGTTACTTTACCGAATATTTTGATCAACTGGTGCTTTTCAGTATTAACAGAAGAAGAATTTATTGAATTACAGAAAAGGGAAGATATCGATGGTGACGGTAATGTCAGAGATGAAGAGATAGATTCAACAGTTTCATTAATTACTAAATTTAAAAGTTGGTTAGCTGAGAATAATATTGATATCTGTTTTATCTCAGGTTCTTGGTGCAGAGATTTCATGACTATTGTCCATTCATATTTGCCGAATATGGCTAATGAATTCAATGTTGTGCTGACAAGCGAAACAATTTACTCACCAGCAATATTGCCGGTTATTAGTGAGATGATGGTTGAACTTACCCACTCCAAAGGTGTAAGCATTTTGAGCGCCAAAGATATTTACTTTGGTGTTGGAGGCAGTGTTGTGGAGTGTCTACAGTACCTTTCACGTCGAAATGTTGCAGTAACCACCACTGCAGTTCCAGGAAACCTTCAACGTAGCCTGATCGAGTTGCATCGAGCTGTGTAAAAGTAAACAATTGTCTACATAACAAAGAAACCTACCTGAAACATGTGAATCCTAACTTGAATCACATCATGAAAAAGTACAGCAAAATCGACAAACCAGCGAAGATGCTAAATTTAACCTATAGTAAGTGCAATTTTTGGTGTAGGACATCATCTTGAGGATACGTTTTTGTTAACGAAAACCGTAAGGTACAATCAACAACCCTTCGATAACTCAGTTACATATATTAATATAAATTGGAATACGTTTTACTGAAACGCAATAAGTTTGGTTTTTTTTTTAGATAAATCTATTGATCCTCGTGTCACATCTTTGAAACATAGTTACACTTAGAATTAGTATTCATACAAATATCACAACATACATTATATGCGATGATGTCTCCAACTTCATCACCATTGATACCGTCTAAAAAATCAAAGAATTTAAAAAAATTACAGCTAAATATAGATCTAACAAGATCAAAGTCTAATAATAGTACAATAAGTAATAGTGTAGACCTGAACGACAGCCATGGTAAGCAGGTTGACAGTGACACATTTTCCAATGATTCTTGGTCAAGCATACAATCAATCAAATCACCAGTACCATTAAGATCAACAACGCCAGTGTCAAATTTAATACCACCACCTTTAATATTATCACCATCATCACTAGCATCAACTTCACTTGTTAAACCACCTGCATTGTTTCGAAGAATTCCGTCACTAAACTCTGTTTCACCTTCAATGCCTAAAAATAATAATACTAATAATAATTTTAATAACAATAATAGCGATCATAATGATACTAATAATGAACAAGGGAAAAGAAATGCATCACTAGCCATAAATATACCAATCAAAGGAATATATATATCAGAAAATGACCACGGGCCCAATACAAGTATAGGAGAGAATGCAAGTGCCAATACTGATATTAAAAATATACCTTTTCTACCATTTGATAGATCTAGACAATATATTAACCAAGATATCGAAACTACACCACCTTCGCATAATAATCTCATATCTTCATCACCAATGACTCCATCTAATTCAGTATCACTTAGTTATACATCGGAAATTAAACCACAAACAATTATGCACAATATGAGCAATGAGCTTGGAAATACTATAATAACTTCAAATATGGGAGAAAATTTTAAGTTTGCATATCCAAATGGTCCAATATGTGTTTTAAAACCAAATTTGTATTTATATTCTGAGCCTACAATTAAGGAAATAACAGAATTTGATGTAATTATAAATGTTGCACATGAAATCAAAGATTTTTCAAACAAAATCAGGGAAATAAATTCAGAAGAAGATCAAAATAAACAGATCGAGTACTACTTTATACCATGGACACATACATCCAAATTGAATACAGACTTTCCATATCTTACTACGTTGATTGAGAAATCTCTACATGAGAATAAAAAGGTGTTGATCCATTGCCAATGTGGAGTTAGTCGGTCTGCGTCTTTGATTATGGCGTACTTCATGAAAGTGTTTGGAGGCGGTTACAACGAGGCCTACAATCGACTCAAGGAAATTGTTCCACAGATTAGTCCGAATCTAAGCTTGATTTATGAATTGATTGAGTGGGGGGAGTGGCTAGAAGCCAACAAGGACTCATACCTGATGTAGGATTATGTGCAGATCATGTGTAAAGTAAAGATAGACACATACGACCGGTAGAACAGAAGCAACGGAAAGAGAATTTGAACAACGAGCTTGTCATGTTTTTCTTCAGCCTAAATTTGGGCCACAAAGATAGCACGAGCTATGGTGGTAGCAGATTGTTTCCACTGAACAGAGATAAGCAGATGTAAACAGTTTGGAGTTCGATGTCCGAAGCTGAACACTCAAACTATTTTGAAACAACAACAGAGTAAAGTGTCGAACGGTTAGATGTTATGTTTTCCCACTAGGTAACTTCCTTATTCATTAATTATTACTTTGAAAATCTAATACTCTAAACTTTATTAATTGATTCTTCTATCCTTCTTATGTATTTTACTTTCTACGTGTACTTGTTACCAAGCTCAGGCTATTGTGCTTCTACTTTTTTCTTGGCCTTTTTAGTTACCCAAAGTAAACAAATAATAATACAAAATTATAAAAAATTTTTACAAAACAAGCAGAGTGGTATAAATAATATATATTAAATCGTATCAAACCAGAATTTTGAGCCAACTTCAAGAAATTCGAATATCTCTTGATTTGAACTCCTATTTTTTAATTCAATCGCATTCTTGTCGTTTTCACTTGAGTTTTCTTTAATCGTTGAACTGACATCATTGCTTAATTGATTCACATCATTATTATTGATTTGCTCATAAACAAAGTTTCTAAATTTAATAATATTTTCGTATCTCTTAATTACTGATGATGGCCAAAAGTTAAATAGTGATGATAAAGTTTTGATTAAGTCATCAATTAATTTTAATCTTATATCACCATTTAAAAAATCAATTTGGCAATGTATTGGATCTGTAGTATATTCCATTTCTTTGCTAATCATCGTGAAATTCAGTTCACACTTTGGATATTTTAGAATGTGTGAAAGTACAATGTATAAGGATTTGAAAGGGATGGTAAATCTGTAATGCCAAATCGCTTCTTTCATCACATCCATTGAAAGCTGAATTTTATAAGTTGCTTCATTAATTAACAACATCGATTGTAGGACTAGGTCAATTAAAATATTGGAGTTTGAGATATTTATTTGTTTAGCATTCTTATAAAATTTAAGAGCACTTAATAATAATGAACATTCCCTCATTTTTAATCTTGTATCTGTAATCAATAAGTTTTTATACTTCTTATTCCCTTGCTTACTTATTGAGATCGTTTTATTCAACTGATTAATCAGTGTAATTGTATCCCGATACAGAGTCTCAATTTCTTCAAAATCTTTATCTTTGATATCGCCAAGTTTATTATATTCAAATAAAATTCTATTATAAACTTTAATGTTTTGTAGTTCACCAGCTAGAAATAATAGGTGAATATCATTAGATACAAATAATTTGTTGAATTTATGCGGATAAACTTCATAGTTTATATTTGTTGGTAATCCTGTAAAATATGATGACAAACCATCTAAATAACAAACAAAATTATAAATTATACTTTTATATGATGGTTCAACGTCATCATATTTTTGTTCATCCGAGTCTGACAAATTATAGACTTCAGCTAATTTAACTATATTAGAAATTTGAATTGGCGTTACAAACCCATTTGTTAAACCAATATAATAGATTAACGATAAACTAATAATAACCGATAATGATGGTTTGATTTCTGAATGTAAAATATATTTAATATTTTCAATGCATTGAAAACTTTCATCTCTAATTAAATTTAAATTAATTTCAAACATCAAATTATCCTTTCTTGTTCTATACAAATTTAAGCTTTTTAATTTTTTCAAAAATATTAGATTTGTACAACTGCAAAACAATACCGAATAAAAAATAACTAAAAACTCCAAATTTTTATAGTTTTCAAAATCTTCCCAATATTTTTCATATTCTATAAAAAATTCATCCCGGTCAATAATTGGGATGAATGGTCGTATAAAGTCAAAAAAATGACGAACTAAGTAATTAGAATGTCTTTTGAATGGAATTTTAAAATTAATTAGTTTGGTTGGATCAAGTGGAGTAACAAGTTTAGAATAATCAAAAAAACCCAGGTCAAAGGTATTTTCATTCCTCTTTAATTCAGTGATTAATAATAAATCTGATTGGTTGTTATATATTGAAAACATTGAATCAGGAAAAAACTTTAAATTTTTGATATGACCATGTTGGTCATGGAAAAGATTAGTGATTAAATCGACCTCCGCGTTAAGGATATTCTTTAATGAATGTTTATTTGAAACTTTTGATACAGATTTTTCAATCTCAATACAATTATTTTCTGGTTGAACAATAACATCTATAACTTTATTGTTTTTCTTGACTAGTGAAAAATAAAGACACGGAGATTTGGCTCTAATACACCTTGAACAACTAGGTTTGCCCTTATCACATTTTCTCTTTGCATTATAACATCTTTGACAAGAAAAAATCCTTCTATTTCTAATCAAGGGTCCCTTGTAAGGCAATTTATCCCTTCGGCGTATCCCATTATTAACTTCATCCTGTTCAATTCCTATAGAATCATCCATTGTCTAGACTTCTATTTCAATTAACAAAAAATCACAAAATTAAAAAAAAATATAGAAGCATTTACAAACATCAAGTTTTCATACAACCGCAACAATACAACTCGCACTAACAGAGAAAGTCAAAGTTTTATCGTCGCGTCAATGATTTGCCCTCTTCCAGTTTTTTTTAATGTATTCTTCGTATATTATGCTTTTTTTTAACAACTCTGTTAAGTCCACCTATATCAGACATATTTCAGTCACAAATCACACTCCGGATAGAGACGAGGAAAATGTCTGGAAACCCCTATCGTCGACATGGTTTTCCGCCGACTAAAAATGGACAACAAAGCATAGGGAGTGGATATTATAGGAATCCTAATAATCAATATCATCATAATAACCATTCACTCAATTCGAATATAAATCATAATCATAGCTATAATAGTAATAGTCATCATTCACATAATCATTCATATGGTGGACGTGGCGGGCATTATAACAATCATGGATTTTCTCAATATAATCAGCGTCATAATTATCATGGACATCACAATCAACGTTACCAACATCATCAATCACCATATGGATCTGATTTAAGTCAAGTTTCAGGTTATACGCTACAACAACAGTTGCATCAGCAGCAACTGCAACCGCAACCACAACCACAACCGCAATTACAATTTCAATCTCAACCTTTAAGTAATTTACCATTTCCAAACAATAATATCAATAAGGATACAATACCGCAATCTAAGGAAGATCCTAAGCCAGCTGTTAAGAACTCCCAATTGTTTAGTAGTAGGAGAGTAAATGATGAGCCAATTAAAGCAAAAACAGTACTCTCCAAATCCTCAAGTTCATATATCAACAACAATAGTAGTAGTGGTAGTGGTACTACTGATAATAATACTAATACTAATACTAATACTACTACTAATAATAATACTAATACTAATGATAATACTAAATCTGTCTCCAAATTAGCAATAGATCTTAATTTTGAAACAAAAAAGAAACCATTAGACATTAATAGCTTGCAGCCGGTGAGAAAGATTAAACCTGAACATCAGACCCAGGTGGATAGAAATGTAAGCGTTGAATCGAAAACTTCAAATGATGGATTGGATTTGTTTAGTAATGAAGTTCATAACAACGATAAATGTCCTGAAAAATCAATCAAGAATGTAGGACATGATCTAATAAATGATAAAAATAATAAATATTTATCAAGTACGGAAATGACACCCTTTTTAAATATCAAAATTGAAAAAGTTGATAAATCGAAGTGTGAACAGAAAAAACACAATTCAGAAGCTGACCAAAATGTCGATAGTAGTGTTGATGATATTAATCAAGAATTTAAGGATTTAGCAAATGATGTTGATGATCAAGTAAACGAAGAAGAAGAAGTTGTGTTACAAGAAGATGGAGAAGATGTCGGGGGTAAAAATAAGGATCAAAACGAAGGGCAATACTTTGAGGAAGATGAAGATGAAGATGAACCAATCATTTCCAAAAAACGTACAACATCAACTGAGGTCGATACTAAAAATGTTGATTCAGAAGATGATACAGATATTGAATATTCGATTCCGATTCCATCTAAAAGAACAAAGAGATTACATCGTTTATTACAAAAATCTACCAATTCGGATGATGAAGGAGATACTGCAGATGATAATGATGATGATGATGATGCTTCTGATGATGATGACTTTAAAGAAAAACACACTAAACGACCCAACGTTCTAAAAAAGTCTCGGAAAAATTTGCCATCTACTTCAAAATCATTAAAATCACAATCTTTGAAACAAAGAAAAACTTCAAAAGTTGGACGTGATGCATCAGGACGAACATTATTACAAAGGATGTGCGCAAAGGGTAATTATGATGAAGTTAAATTATTAATAGACTCTGGAAATAACGTTAATGATGCAGACTTTGCAGGAATAACGCCGCTTCATGAAGCTGCTCTAGAAGGTTTTGAAGACATAACCAAATTATTGTTAGATAATGGTGCAAATATTAATGTTCAAAGCGGTCAAATGGATAAAGATACTCCATTGATCGATGCAGTTTCAAATATTCATTATAATATTGTAAAGCTATTACTTGAAAGGGGTGCAGATCCGACTTTATTGAATGCCAAAAATGAAAATGCCTTGGATGCTTTAGAAAATACAATGAATGATATTGAAGATGAAGAAGATGTTGATACTTTAGAAGATGCAAAGAAAATTAGAAAAATTTTGGTCCAATATATGAAAAGTTACAAAAAGCTGGTTAAGAATTCAAAACCGAAAATGTCTAAAATCAATGCTGATGATGAAGAAGAAGATTATCATATATTTAATACATTGAAAACTGGTGGTTTGGATTCACTATATGATAAAATTCGTGCAAATGATATCACATTTATTCTTAATTATGTTTCAAGTACTAACGGTAGTAAAATGCCTCCTGAAGCGTTACTTCTATCATCAAAATTGGGCTTCCCAGATATTGCAAGTTTATTGATTGCATTTGGAGCAGATATTAACTACAAGGATAAAAATGGCAGGACTCCTCTAATGTATGCGGTGGGTAAAGGTCATCTAGAAATGGTCAAATTACTGTTATCCAATCAAGCTGATATTAACATAAAGGACAAAAGGGGAAGAAATGTACTAGATATGCTGAAAGAAAACGATCAAACTGATTTACCTGAGTATAAACTGATAAGTGAAAAACTAGCATCAACCTCAGATATAACTTTGAAAGATCAAGAGCATGAAAATAATGACAATAGTATCGATAATTCTAGGGATGCTGATAATAGCGAAATAAATAAAAATGATGATGTACGTAATAATGATACTGATATTAATGGCAGTATTGAAAATTTAGCAGTTGATAATACTGAAAGTTCTGTAAATGAAAAGGTTGAATTTGACGAGAACAAAAATAAGATTTCCAAAAAGCATAAAGTTGATGATTACGAAGATAACGATGATCATATTAAGAAGAAACTAAAAATTGCCGAAAGTTCTGAATCACATTTATCTAAAAAACTATTAAAGGCTAAAAAGAAGCATGAGGACATTGAAGAAAAGAAAATTCCTACTGAACCTACTCCTGCAGAAATTGAAGCTAAACGGTTAAAAGAAATTGAAGCACAAAAGGCCAGAGAAGCACTTGAGCATCAAAGAAATGAACGTAAGAAGTTGAAACAACAAGAAATTGCTAAAAGAATCGATGCATTTGAGAAGCAACGCGAAGAGGAAAAGAAAGCCGAAGAGAAAGAAATTTTAGAAAAGAGAATGAAAGAAGAAGAAGAGCATTTTAAAATTTTGAAAAAACAAGAAGAAAGTAAAAAGAAGGAAGAAATAAAACTTGAAATTGAAAAGAGAAAATTAATTCGTGATTATTATCCATATGCGCTGAAACAAGCAGAATTTAGAGGTAAATTAAAGAAATTTAATATTGAAAAATACTTGCCACTTTATGTGTTCAAAGTTGACGATCAAGAATATTTAATAGATTTACAGTTAAATCTTTTGTTGGGTGTTGAAAATTTATACTCAAAATATCCACAATTTAGTAAAAGAAAAGTTAGGGTTGAAGAAAAGCAAAGCTTATGGAACTTTTTGTGGCCAACAATTGGATCTTTTAAAAATGAAACTTTAGAGTTAAATCTATTACAAAAGGAATATATTACAGAAGGTGATAATTTTAAAGAATTAGTAATTAATTGGATCAAATTAGATGAATTCAATGAATGGATTAAACATGATGAATTAAAGGAATTAAAAGAAATAATTGATGAAACTGGATTATGTCACTGTATAATAACAGTGAATGAAAACGTCAACTCAGCTGCCTCTGGTGAAAGTATGTTATCAAGTACATCTCTTAACACGGATAATAGTATTTCATTATCTCTTGAGCCTGTTTCTAATTTTTCTTTTAGTGATAATCTTGTTAATTACCCTTTCAGATTTGGCCAGCGTGCAAGAGCCTCTTTGGATATGTCAAAAACTTCATTCTGGTGATCTGTATATAACATAGTATGTATATTATTGTATAATAAGTGAGAGAAGTAGTTGCTAAACTCGGATAGACCTACAACGCATATGCGACAATTTTCTTTTATGTGGTGCACGGATGTGGAATTGTTTTTGTTTTCATAATGTGCGATTGGAAACTGAACGACTTGCTCAGCTTCTGACAACATGTATTTTGATGTTGGGATGGCAAAAGAAAAGAATTCGGGTCTTTTATTGGTTTCGATATCAAACAGTTCTTGATTATACACGCTACAAGTAAAGAGTATTATCGGTTAATAAACCCTTAGAGAGATTATATTTTATAAAGATCAACTATCTTAAGAGTACTATATATTTCTTATACTTAAATCGTTATAGCAAAACCTGGTTAAGAACTATACATTTTATTGTTACATGGACGTAGTGATATGAATTTGACAAGTCAATTCCAGCAATCTTCAATGGCTCCAAATTTACTGGTATCGGGCGTTAGTGACTCACAACAACAACAACAACAACAACAACAAGCACCTAATTCTCAATTTAATAATACACAACAATATTTATTTCAACGTCAGCAACAGCAACAACAACAACAGCAGCAGCAGCAGCAGCAACAGCAACAAAAATCACAACAACAACAACAATTTAGCTTATCTGATAATCACGAACATTTAGGGGATGTACAAAATGAGGGTGGCATGAATCCATCTAAACTTTTATCACAATCCAACTTTCAAACAACTTTAAGAAACACAAATCAACAACAACAGCAGCAATCACAACAAACATCACAACAACTGCATAGTCTGCAACAACAGCTACAACAATTGCAATTACAGCAACTACAACAGTTGCAACAGCAGCAGCAGCAAAATAATAATAGTAATAATAACAGTACACAGATACCTCAAAATCAACAACAACAACAACAACAACAATTATCTCAACAATTACTAGCCCAACAATTACAATCCCAATATGGTAATAATACTGCTATGAATCAAATGACGCCACAATTACAATCATCGCAACTCGTTCATCATAAACCAGTATATGCATCAGAGTTTAAAAGTATTCAAGTTGATCAAGCAATTTCGAATTCCATTCATTGGAAACATCAATTACAATTGGCTGAAGTTTCAAGACAATCTAATATTTCTCATTACTATGCAAGACAAGCTGCCAGCGTTTCAAGAAGAATGGGATTGGGCCAACAACAGCAACAAAGTGAAAATAATGCAACTTTAATTGATGTCACTAAAAATATCTTAACAAGTGTTCCTAAACAACAAGAAATTACAAATTCACAAATTGCATTGCAAAATGAACAAGTAAAAGTTAATGTTGGTACACCAACATTATCAAATGCTGTAATTTCAAAAAAAACAGGAGGATTGGAAGCAGATGCAATTGATGAAGAAGAAGAAGATCAAAGAATTAGAATCAAAGAGAATAATACACAATTATGGACTGGATTAGACCTAAGCGGTCAAATGATGAATTCAATTTCAAACAAATTATTTAGATATTTATTTTTAAGAAGGTTATATATTAATAGTAATAATATTCAGGAAATTCCGAAATCTATTGGGACATTGAAAAGTTTAAGAGTTTTAGATATTTCATCAAACAAATTAACTTCTTTACCATCTGAGCTTGGTATGTTATTTAATTTGAGATATTTATATCTCTTTGATAATAATATTAAAGATATTCCAAATGATTTTGGTAATTTAGTTTCATTAGATTTTCTTGGGATTGAAGGTAATGTTCATTTAAATAAAGATATTATATCAATTATTGCCAAAAAGGGTACAAGAGGACTAATAATTCATTTAAGAGATGATTGTATTAAGCTTCCAGAACCAAAACCAAGGAAATGGATTACAATTGGAGATGATGGTGAACCAATGATGAAAGATAACGAATTAAAACCAGCAAATGAGATTGACCTACATTCTAAAGATAGTAATTCATTTACACTAATGAGTTATAATACATTATGTCAACATTATGCTACATCTAAAATGTATAAATATACACCATCGTGGGCATTAAACTGGGATTATAGACGTGAAAAATTAACCAAGGAAATTTTATTATTATCAACCAACATAATTTGTTTACAAGAAGTTGAAACTAGAACATATGAAGAATATTGGGTACCAATAATGTCCTCAAGAGGCTATAAAGGGATTTTCCATTCCAAAAGTCGTGCAAAGACTATGAATGAAAAAGGAGCTAAAAGAGTTGATGGATGTGCAACATTTTATCAAACTAGTACCTTTGAACTAATTGATAAGAAGGTAGTAGAATATGGTAGATTAGTTATAAGTCAAGAAAAGTTCAAGAAAACTGATGATATTTTTAATAGATTCATGAATAAAGATAATATTGCATCAGTTAGTATATTACAACATCTAGGTAGTGGGAAAAAGATTGTAATTGCAAATACGCATTTACACTGGGATCCAGAATATAATGATGTTAAAGCAATGCAAGTTGCAGTTTTATTAGAAGAATTACAAGGCGTTATTAAAAAGTATACTAATGGTAGAGATGATATTAATAAAATCCCAGTTATCATTTGTGGAGATTTTAATTCACAAATTAATTCAGCGGTTTATCAATTCTTTTCACAAGGTATTTGTAAAGATCATGGAGATTTAAAGGATCGTGACTACGGTAAATATACTAGTGAGGGATTAACACATCCATTTCATTTACGTTCTGCATATGATGTTATTGAAGAATTACCGTTTACGAACTTTACTCCTACATTTACAGAAGTTATTGATTATATTTGGTATTCAACAGCAACGTTATCAGTGAAGGGATTATTAGGAGAACCAGACAAAGAATACACTGAAAAGGTGATTGGATTTCCAACTAGTGAGTTCCCATCGGATCATATATCGTTGGTAAATAGGTTTGAATTTAAGAAACAGGCCAGTGGCAAACGTATTAAGGCTGATTTCGGTAATAATGGTGGATCTAGAAAGACATGAAGGATGGTTGGAGTAAAAAGTGTATATATAGTATACTAATCTTGTATAATTTGTATAATGTTGTCGCACAATTGAATTTGAATTTTGATGAAATGACGTAGAGGCTTTTGAAATGGAGAAAAGTCGAAAAGCGGAGAAGTTGCAAAAAAAACAATAAAAAACAAAGAAAAAACAAAGAAAAAACACAGCAGTAGACAGTAAAGTAACAAATAGCCAACGCAGGAATCAACAGTGGGGGTGCAACAACAACCAACAACCCCCTCTGGCACCCCCTGTTCCTATTCTTGTTTCTTTTTTTCTGTTTCCCTTGTAGTTGTTTCTCCATCAGTTTCTACCTTTTCTTTCGATGTCCGATTCACGGTCTTGCTCTTTCGCCAACACAAATCAACGTCCTACATTTCGATCTCCGTTTTCTCCGCTTCAGCTGCCGTTTATTTACAGAATTCTTTTAACGTCCAGCTTTGTATTAATAATATCTCTAATATATTCAACAACAACAACAACACATACCATTATTAATTCATATAATTCTCCTTCTTGCACATCTTCTTCTTCCCCCACCCCAATGTTACTCACAAATTTGAAAAAGCCACTCGCTGGTGCATCAACCTCAGCATCAAATGTTTTGATCAATTCATTGTCATATCCTTTGGCTAAACCGGATTATACTGATCGACAACAAACCTCATCATTACCAATAATGATGAATAAATCAATACTAAATAATACAAATAACACAAATAATAGAATTTTAAATCATCGTCATTTAATCGATTTAAACCCTGTTAAGAATATAAATAAAACCATTACCGTTTCATCCTATAATATACTATGTAGACACTATCTATGGGAGTCTGTTTATAATTATTTACCATATGAATATACCAACTGGAATCATAGATTTGATAGATTAAATAAAAGCTTTCTTGATTTATCTAAACTATCTGATATAATGTGTTTCCAAGAAATGGAATATAAAGTTTATAAAGATTTTTGGAAAAAATTTTTAGAAGATCAAAATTATAATTCAGTTTTTCAGAGAAAACCAAAACCAGAGTATTGGAAGAAATCTTCGGTTATGATGGATGGTGTCTCAATTTTTTATAATAAGGAAAAGTTTGAATTACTAAATTACGAACAAATTAATTTTGCAAATCATTTTAAAAATTCTTCAATTATTGAACAAACTTTGGATACTCAGACAAGATTGAATGTTAGAAATACTGTTGCAATAATTGCAGTTTTAAAGCATAAATTTACCAATGAAATCATTTTTGTTTCAAATACGCATCTTTATTGGTCTCCAAAACATGATGATGTTAAATTAATGCAAACTTATTTATTAACAAATTTACTCAAAAAATCAATCATGAGATTTTATAATATTGATGAAATAGAATTGAATCAATTAATTTCAGAAGATAAAGGTCCAAATATTATAATGGTTGGAGATTTTAACTCAAATCCAAATTCAATGGTTTATAAATTTATGTCAAATGGTTATATAAATAAATTAGATGAACCTTCATTTAAGCAAGATTATGGCTTAAAAGTAAGTAGTTTAATCAATAATAATTTAGGAAAATTCAAATCTCCATATAAAGATTTGTATTCAGCCGGTATATTTAATAAAACAACTTATACACCAAAATTTAAAGATATTATTGATTATATATGGTTTGCAGACTGTAATAGAAATTTCAAATTCACCAAAGTTCTAGGTGATATTGATCAAGATTATTTGAATGATTATAAGGGTTTCCCAAATGCAGAATTTCCAAGTGATCATATACCAATTTTATCACAATTTGAATTCAAATAGTTTGACCTAGGGTTTATCTTTAATTATTGCTTCTTGTACATTATTTTTGTTGCATTCTTAGAATTATTGTTATTTGGGTTATTTATTAATTGCTTTTTTTTTTTTTTTTTGTATGGGTTATTTCATATTTATAGTTTTATAACATATTGTTAGATAACATTGTTAATTTAGAATACGGGAAAACTCGATTTAAATGACACATTGTATGTGAGCGGCAAAACTTTTATCAACGAATCAAATTTCATGTTTTTCAAATCATTCTTTTCGTTTTTACTTTTATAATGTACCTTAAAAGATTGATAATGACTCGAAGCAGACATTTTGCTCAATCTAGAAGATCAACAAGGTCATTATTAAAAAACAATTCGAATTCAGGAACGTTTGACTCAGAAATTAAGAAGTTCGATGATGAAATAAAATCAATTGCTATTAAAAATGAAGATGATGATCACAATGGAATAACCATTGAATCAAAAAAAGTAGAACCCAAACAAGAAGAAAAGATTTCTCATATCAGAAAACCTAAACGAAGTTCTATCAAACATATTAAATTGGAAATTGAAAATGAAATAAATGATGCTTCTTCACCGTCAATACCTGACAATTTTTACCCAATTTATAATAAAATTAAGGAAATGAGGAAGTTAATCACAACTCCAGTTGACTTGGTTGGATGTATTAAAATACCTACATTGTTACAATTCATAACTAAACAATTTAGAGAGACCGGAGAGATGAAAGTTATAGAAGTAAGTGAAATTCCAGGCTTAAAAGACCAATTATCAGCATTTGAAAAAACTTTTGATTTTGATAAAATTTGGAGATATCAATTGCTAACAACTTTATTATTTTCATCGCAAACTAAAGATGAAATAAATTTCAAAGTGATGCAATCACTACATATCCATTATTTATCAAATGGTTATAAAGATGGTTTATGTATAGATGCTATTTTGAATACACCTGATAAGGAACTTGAAAAGATGATTTTCAAAATCGGTTTTTACTCAAGAAAGGCAATGTTTTTAAAAGAAACTACTCAAAGTTTACATGATGTATATAGTGATGATATACCTCAATCGATTGATGAATTGGTTCAGCTAAAAGGTATTGGTTATAAAATGGGACATTTAATTCTGCAAGGTGCTTGGAATGAAGTTGTTGGTATAAGTGTCGATACTCATATGGTTAGACTTTGTAATATGTTCGGTTGGTTATCTAAAAAGGATGAAAAAAATCCTGATAATGTACGTAAGGAATTAGAAAGATTTTTGATACATCATAAAGATATGTGGAGAGAAATAAATCCTGTTTTAGTCGGTTTTGGTCAAAGCGTTTGCACTCCAACTGGTAGACGCTGTGATCTTTGTTTGCTATCCAGAATAAATGAAAAGAATGATTATCTATGTCCAGCTGTTGATAAAAGACTTTTACTTAGGGTTAAAAGAGGTGTCGAAAATGAAGATCGTAAACTTAGAGGTGATTTAGAAAAGCTTATAAAATACATAAATGAATGAAAAAATCTAGAGTTATCAAATGAAATCAAATTGGGTTAATTTGAATTTCGGTTGATATACTAATAAACTGGTCTTGTCTAACTAATGGTAATGAATATTTTAAATTACCACGTAAAATAATCTTATAAGTTGAACTCAATATTTGAACCCATTGTTCCCTCGATAATGGTTTCCCTTGAAACAGAAAAGATTTACCGGGTTGATATAACTTTAATTGTGCATCTGAATTTGATGGTTGAATGTCTTCAATATTTTTCCAATTATTCCAGACATCTGACCATTTTGGCAACCTTAACAAGCCATCAAAATTAAATGGGGTTAGGAATTTAATTGAATTGCCAAGTAAAATTGTTAGCTCATTTGATAAAATTTTATCAGTATTATTACCATCATCATCATGCAGCTTTAAATTTGATTCATCAGTAACTATAAATATATCCAAATCGATATCCCAAATATTAATATCTTGGAAGTTAAGATTGATTGCTTCAGATTTGATATCAAATAATAAAATTTCATCACTTAATAATATATTATCTAAGTTTAAAATCTCAAATGACTTAATTGCATTATCAAAATTTTCTAACACAACTAATTTCAAAATGGAAAATATTATCAATATTAAAATAAATATATATAATGAACTTATAATAAAATTTAATATAATATTCTGTCTGTAATACATTGATTTATAATCATGTGGTGAATTGCTACTACTTCTAACAATTTCATAATCATTATATTCTTCTGCTGGATCAAAATAATTTCTATTATTCATACTACCATAATCAATAAATTTTACTTCTTTATTATTTGATTTATTTAATGGTTGTTGATTCACCGTAGAACTTGAATTTTCTCTACATAAGCTTCCATTTTGATTAAGTAATCTATAGTGTTTACTTCTATATGGTTTTGCTAATAATGATTCGGCATCGGTTAGACCTGTGTGGTCATCAACATTGTAAAATTCTTCATGTTCATTTTTATTATTATTATTATCAGGCCCATTTCTCATTATTGATTCCTCGTCATGGTTATCATATTCATCAATATGATCCAAATCATTCTTCTTATTCAAATTGATCTTAGAATAATTTGTAATACCTTGAGTATTATTATTGTTGTTTTTATTGAGTATTTTCTGTGATACTTGTCTAACTTTTGAATATGCTGAACATAAAGAATTGTTTTTATGGTTTGAATAGTTCATACGTTTTGAAATTGGAGATTTAGGGCCATTTATACTATAAAGTGCATTATCATTATTTGTAAAAATTGTATTCACTGATTGGGTATCTAAAAAATCAAAATAATTATTCAATGATGATCCTATATTTGGGTTCAAATTATTAGTATTTTGATTGTTATTGAAATTATTGTGGTTGTTATCCTTTAAAAATGGATTATTCAAGAATGCAATATTGTTTGAAGTTTTTCTTTGAAGTTTCGGGTCATTTATACTTAAAATATCTACTGAATTTGTATCATTATAAATAAACGATTCAGTATCTTCTTGATGATTCGATGTAAAGTTTAAATTATTATTAGTTGATTGAGCAGTATTGTTCTTTGGTTTTTGATTATTATGATAAGTACACAATATGTTATGATTATTACTGTTGTTGTTGTTATTAGTGTTATTACTATATGCTAAAAAGTCGGGATTATTCGAATGTAATGACTGTTGGTAAATAGAGTTCATATCATCAAAAGGAGATATTTCGACGTTATATGGATTTTGAGCTGTATCAACTAAATTATTTGATTTCGTTTCTTCAAAATCCAGCGTACTATAAGCATCTGTATAAATTGTTTGCAATGTATTTGTACTACTCATTTTTTGCATTAAGTTTGAAATCGAATTTGAATTTGTATGAAAGTTCGAATTTAATAATTGTTGCTGTGTAATGGATATTGGGCCATTGTTGGTATTATTATTAAACAATGAATCCTTTGTATTTTTATCATCTTTAATGTTTTCAATTAATTCACTTTTCAAATTTGCATTTTTCACACTTGTTTCTCTATCAGATAATGAACCATTTTTAGAAATGAAAGTTAATGATTTAAATCTAATTGGTTCAAGTCCAAGCTTTGCTACGTTTGAAGTTTCATGATTAATATATGGTTTTTTCTCCTTATTTGTATTTTCATCCTGAACTTTAACTGTTACAACTGATGATGATTCTGAATTTGGATCAGTATGAGATTCTTGCATTATTAACTTCTTGGAATAAATTACAAAAGAAAAATGTTTCGACAGAGTATTCCAGTTTATAGTTTATCAATCTATTTAGAAATTCACATATTACAATTAAGAATAAATGAAAAACTTCCTCACTCAAAATGAAAATCTATAATTGCCGTATTAGGAAATATAAATACGTGGATAACAGAATGTTGCTGTGTTTCTTGTTGAATTAATAGTTTATAGGCTTATTTAACGTACATATGCTTTATAAAGGAAAGGGTATTGTTTTTTTATTATTTCAAAGAAATTGACTCTAAGTCATCGGATGCACTTTGAATGCTTTGTATCAAAATTGAATTCCTTCGACTCGGGAATGGGTCCAATGCAGGAGATTTCGGTGAGTTCGTTACACTGGAACTCACCAATCTTCTTTTGTTATTTATCGGTGGGGTCCATGGAGAAAATCCACCATCATCACTAAAATATTCTTCTATATCAGTTGAAAATTCGTCATAGTTACCCATTTTTCTTTTACGTGATAATCGAAGTGGTGTAAAAGGATTTGATAATTTTAGCTGTAGCAACGATTTTGAACTATTTTTTTGTTTCGCATTATTATTACTATTACCGTTGTTGTTATCAATTGTGCTTGTTGCTGAATTATTTGTATTTGTTGGAGTCAATGATGATAATGAATTTCTTCTTTTCGGATTCAAAAGTGTCAAATTTGTAACACTACCATGCCTACTCAATGATGCATAACCTTCAGAATTTGTATAAGATGAAGATGATTTCCGTCTATTGTTATTCCAAGATTCGTTGGCTTTATTAATTATTTCAAATTTTTTTAAATTATCATAATTAAGTAAATATTGAGGATTATTCTTTCTTAGTAATAATGAAGAACAGGAAGCTTTTGAATTTAGAACTTCCTCATCCTCTTTCATTGCGGTGGTAATCATTAATTCGTGCTGCATTTCATCGTGTAATGGACATGTTTCCATTTGCATATCATCTGAAATTCTCTTAAACGCTTTCATTCTTGGCAACAAAGCTTTCTTTGATACAAGCTTCTTAAAAATAATTGGATTAATTGAACGGGATGAAGATTTAGTAGATATGGTATCAGCATTATTAGTTTTTGATGGTTCGGAGTTTATTAATGTACCTTTCGATGGATATGATACTTTCTCTAATGATGCCGTAGACGTGGTTGTAGTATTATCAGGAAATGACTGTCTGTTTTTGGAAGAAAAAACATTAATAAAATTAGATTTCATACATGATGGTTTAGTAAAGTTTATTTCAGTATCGGAATCGGTATCTGAAGATGATGAGGATATAGCATTTATAATAGAGTTGTGAAGATTGCGTGAATTGTTGTTATTTGAACTTGTCTCATCGTTATCATTTCGGAGTGAAGAATGTGCAAAATTAGTGGGAGTTGAAATGAGACTCAAAGAAGAAGCTGAATGTGTTTTCGGAAAATTAAAGCCATACTTGGGAAAAGCAAGTCTTTGAGACTCTCTGTTGTCCATAGCTTGAGTGTTTTAGCAATGACTTCACAAAGTTTTAAAATCATTAAAAACCTTCAAAAAAATCAGCAAATCCAAGAAAATTCCATTTTCCGTTTTTCTATTTTCCGTTTTCCGCTTTCCGTTTTTGTTTCAAACTCCAAAACTCCACCTCCGCTTATTTCTATTAGCAAACTCCACTTGATACTAGTGATGTCTTTAGATTTTCTTTATGTGTAATCCAAGTATCTTTTTTTCTAACTAGAAATCATCATGTTTGTTCGTTCTTATTTTGCTCCATCAAGCCGTTCTCTCAATTCCTTTCGTGCAATGTCCACAATCTCTGCTCGTGCAATTGTCTACCAATCCTATGGTGAACCAAAGGATGAACTTAAATGTCAATCTTATAACATTGATCTTGAAAAATTAAACCCAGACGATGTTGTTGTTCAATCAATTGCATGTCCAATTAACCCTTCCGATATCAATCAGATTCAAGGCGTCTATCCTTCAAGACCTCCAATTTCTATGGATTCATTACCTAACTTATCAACGCCTTCGGCTGTTACTGGTAATGAAGGTCTATTCAAAATTATTGCAGTTGGTTCGAATGTCTCAAATTTTGAAAAAGGTGATTGGTGTATTCCATCGGGTGTTAATTTTGGTACTTGGTGTACTCATAAATTAGGAAAGGATAAAGATTTCATTAAAATGCCAAAGACTATTTCAATCAATCAAGCTGCAACTGCCGCGGTTAACCCTTCATCTGCTTATCAAATGTTAACCTATTATGAAAAATTGCAACCTGGTGAATGGTTTATTCAAAATGGTGCAAACTCTCAAGTTGGTAGAGCAGCAATTCAAATTGCTAAAAAATTAGGCATAAATTCTCTTAATATTGTTAGAAATAGAGAAGATATTGATACTTTGGTTAAAGATTTAGAATCAATTGGTGCAACTAAAGTTATAACTGAAGATGATAACAATTCAAAAGAATTTGGTAAAACTATTAAGTCTTGGTTGAATGGTAAAGAAATCAAATTAGGTCTTAATTGTATTGGTGGTCCAAGTGTTACTGGTTTAGCAAGAAAATTAGGACATGACGCAACATTATTAACTTATGGTGCAATGTCAATGAAACCAGTTTCTTTACCAACCTCTCTTTTCATTTTTAAGAATTTAACTGCAAAAGGTTTTTGGGTTACTGGCAATATTAAAAGAAATCCTAATTCAAGAAAGGAAACCCTTGATGCAGTTATTAAAATGATGGAAGATGGTGATTTAGTTGAGCCAAAATATCATGAAACTAAAATTGATGGCTCAAAGATTTCGAGTGATGAATTCCTCAAAATTTTTGTTGATAGTGTAACAAATTCAAAGAAAGGTAAACAATTAATTATTTTTGAATAGGTTCTAATCTAACTTATATATATATAATTCTAATTGTCTAATGAAAATCGAAAAGTTTTATCGATATTGAAGTTGTAGATTTCTAGCTCTATGAAAGGGTTTATCATACCTCATGTAATTTAAATTGTGTTATGGTATAAAACAAATTTTTAAGTGACTCCTGGAAATGCCTTTACTCATTTAAAAAGTAAAAAATAAATAAACATCTTATTTGAATACAGATTCAAAAACTGTAAATATTAAAATAAGTAAAACCTCTAAAAAATATAGAACAAACATGCATCTTGAAGATTTGTTGGGTTATCATTTCTACCATTTCAAAAGATGTTTCAATTTTACCATAATTGAAATTTTATGCACTTTTAAAGTTTGACGGATAATTTTATATTTCCATAAAAATTTTAAATGCTAGTTAATAATATGGTACTCTAATAAACAAAAAAAAGTTAAAATAAAAATAATTAAGGTTAAATTAAAATGAAATGAAAAAAATAGTAAAAGTATGTAATCACATATATAAAAATTGTATTAAATTTAATTATATTTTTTACTCATTAAATCTCGTATAAAAATTTTATAAAATGTTAAAGAATAAGTCTAGGAAATTTAGATGTTCTTGTACAATTGAGGATGACAATTAAAAGTTAATATTTTGATTAGAAAATATTAAAGGTCAGCATACAATTAAGAATGTTACCAAAAGTTGGTTGGAAGGTTAACTTAGGTCCAATAACGTAAAGAAGTGCAAAGAAACATCAGTTTCGGGCAAGTATCGTGATATATGGGAAAACAATCGAAAACTATTAAGTGCCGAGTGAAAAGGGCAGCAAACAAGCATTATTTAAGAGGCGATAATTCCCGGTCGTATTAAGAATTATTTGTAGATTTATATTTAGTTAGTTTCGTTTTAAAACCATAACCTTAGTCAATTTACTTATTAGTATAACAGTTCAATAACGTGATTAATCAATAATAAACTAGCCCTTAAACTCTTAACACTAATAAATTTACAAGTGATTCAGGATATTCATTAGTGTGTCTAATTATTATTACCCTGGAAGTTTGAATTCATTCAACGAGAATATCAGTAAAATAAAAATAAATGTAAATCCCTCTTTAGCTCAGTTGGAAGAGCGAAAGACTGTAATGGTTAACAAGACATCTTTAGGTCTCTGGTTCGATCCCGGAAGGAGGGAATTAATTTTTTAATTTATAAATTAATATATACATGTATGTATTCAGATTGTATGGAACACAATTACATTACCGTTGGCAAAGATATACTCATGAAAAGATGTCATGTTTGTATTTCAGATGTCACTTTAACGATCAATCGATTAGAGCAACTTTTCATGCGCCACATCATTTGCCAAATTTATGGAAAAATAGTGACGAAAATTCGAGACAAATGACAGAACATGAATTTTTAATTATTAATGTAAATTTTCACTGTATAAAATTCATCAATTTTTTTTCTTATAATCGATAAATAAGGATAGTAACTATGACTACTGCTCAAAGAGCTTTAAATGCATATCGTGCAGCGTTACGTTCAACTAGAATTGCGTTCACTAATGATATAAAAACGTTGAATGCAGCTAGAAATCAAATCAGAGATGAAATGAAATCACTTAAATCTATATCAAACCCTAAATTAGATACAGTTCAGAGGGTTGAATTACTTGAACAAGTTTCTAAATTTCTAAGACATAACGTGGTTCAAGGTGTCAAGAAAAATACCGTCGAAAGTCGATACACACTAAATATCCATAAGGAAACTGAATTAGGTGATAATGAAGAGATTAAAACAAAAAAATCAACCTTAGCTGCAGGCGCAGCAGCAGGTGGTGGCTGTTGTGGGAATGGCAATATTGAATTAAAGCAAAAGAACTAGAACTAGGAACGAAAAATTAACTCCCCTTTGTACATATTAATAAAGTGTTAAAAATAGATCACCAACACAGTGTCTATTGATGTTTAATTCCACACTCACAAAAGTCTAGACCCTGAAAGAAAATCCAGACAACGACTATTGTGCTTTATTTGTAAATTTAGTATAAATCAGAAAAAAAAGATAACTATTAATAAAATGTTGGCACGCAAACTCTAACCTGTGTAAGTGTGACATGTGCAGAACGAAAAATACCCCAACTTGTCTTTAAACCATGCCCTGGCTGATCCATTCTGTAATCTTTGTCGATGACGGCAGTAGTAGTTCAAGATTTGGCTGGGTTATTTAGCATATCCCAGGTAAGACATGTCCCAAATAAACAATATAAAAGACGTAGGAATCCCTTAGATTCCCTGAAACCATAACCACTGAGCTTTTTCCTTCTGTATTATAAATAAATTTAGTCATACCCCAAAAATGTCAGACCAAGGTAGAAAGGACTTTTCCAATAAGATCAATGAATCAGTGAAGCCAGATTCCCAAAAATCCACTTGGGACAAGACCACTGAAGCTGTATCTGATAAATATGATAAAGCTGCATCTCATATGCAACCTGAAGAAGATAAAGGTGTCTTCCAAAAGATCAGTGATTCAATCACTGGTAACAAGAACAACAGAAAGTAAATCTATTGATTACCGTGTTCTTTTCTTTTTCTTTTTAATTAAGTAACGACAACAAAATGATATGTTTTATGAAATGGCCTATTTTTAAAAAAAAAATTCTTTATTAATCAAAACTAAATTAATTAACGATTTATAATTCTTTTATTTTATAATTTAATTGACAATTTAATATTGAAATATTGAAGTAAAATTATTGTTTGTATGCGATTTTTTTATAATTCAAAGAAATGAATGATACCGTTTGCTTCTCTTGCTTTGATGGTGTATAGTTTATTCATCGCACTATGTTTCCCCAACGTGAACCACCTACAAAGAAACAATTGAGAGATAACTTACTTAAATCAATTGATGTTGCTCGTAGAGTTAAGGATGCAGGTCATCATCCATTTGGGTCAATTCTTATTGGTCCCGATAATGAAACTGTTTTGATTGAACAAGGAAATATTAATACACTAAACCATGCAGAATCAACTCTATGTCGAGTGGCCTTTGAAAAATATTCAGCAGATTATCTTTGGAAATGTACATTATACACAAACTTTGAACCTTGTGCGATGTGTGCTGGTTCAATTTACTGGTCAAATATCGGTCGAGTTGTGTATGGGTTAAGTGAAGAATCTTTGTTAGAATTAACCGGTAATAATAAAGAAAATATGACTCTTTCAATGCCATGTAGAAACATATTTACATCAGGACAAAAAGATGTTCAAGTGATTGGCCCAGTTGCTGACTTAGAAGAAGATAAAGAATTAAAAGATATAATTCTTAAAGATCATCTGGGTTTCTGGAAATAAAAGTTGTTTTTATTAATATTATATATTGTACTTTTGTAGATATAGAGACTAGAATTTAGAAACTAATTTTATACCGTGATAATAATTGAAAAAAAGTTGGAACATCCATCAATTCGATCGAGTCGAGAGATGGCTGGTTTTAACCTATTAATTTTTTCAACACCTCAAAATTCCTTAAACTTACTTAACTGAGAGAAAAGTTTATTTTGTATTTTTAATAAGTTTGATAGTACAATAGTCTTTCCTCGGTAAAAGCTTACAATGTCAATAGACGTGCCAATTGGTCCAAAGATATCCGTTTCTGCTTATTCAGAACAGCAACAAAGAGAACCAGAAGATCAATATTATGTTTTTCACGCCCCAAATGATACTAGGAGATCGTTACATGTCGTAGACGCAGACTATGGAGTTTTCGAATCAACTAATAGACAAAGAAAAAAGAATATTTTGTTGAGTCCAAAAAATTTAATAAAAAAGTTAAAAGTGTCAAGTAAAGTAAACAATGATTTTATTTCATTACCGAATAATGATGATTTAAATTTACGTGCTGAGCCTGAATTAATTGATTCAGCTATAACAAGAGATGATATTTTGTTTCCTTCAATTTCCCAAAAAAGACATGCTCGAATGAATAGTAGAGAACATCATAATCTCGATTCTGAAAGTGAAGATAATATGTCATGTAGATCAGAATTATCAAGTTCAGCAACATCAACATCATCGTTCGAAATAGGAAGTGGTGATAAATTTGGAAAATGTTACACGTCACAATATAAAATCCCATCATTAGTAAATTCAAATCAATTGAAATCTTCTTTTGCATCTAATAAATGTTTAAAAAAAAATAAGCTAAATTCAATAAAATCATCAAAAATGGATGCATTAGTTATACATAATCATTTAGATGAAAATGATGATTGTATAATTCAAAAAGCAAGAATTGAATTAGAATATGAGAAATTGAAAATAAAAGCTGCAAGATATCAGGCAGAAAGAGATGCAATAAAAATTAAAATGAAAAAGAGGGAAATGTCCAATCAATTACGTGATTATGAGTACTATTGTGTTAATGGTGTAACTCACAAAACAAGGAAATCACAAGCGAAGCAATTACAAATTAATGATAATTCAAAGACCCCATATTATCAAATCGAATACCCTCAAGACACTGTTCTAAAATCAAGTTCAATATTAAAATATAGATCTAGAAAACGAATTCAACAACGATCACAACCATCACAACCATCGTTCAATATTGCAGATAATGATTTTTTTGGAAAAATTTCACGATTATTACCCGATGAAGTTATTAGAACTTTAGAGCCATATGAGCCATACATTCCGACCTTGAAACAAGTCCAAAAATTTCATAATGAAACCTTTTCGTGGTTGAAATGTATTCCGATAATATCCATTTTAAGTATATTCGTACGAATACTAGGTTTATTTATTCCAAGGAAATCAACTCGTTCATGGAGTTTACGTGCTTTAGTTGTTGCCTTTGTAGATCTCATGATACTTACATTGGCTGGTTTTTCAATTTATTTGGTCAGTCTTTATACTTACAGATTTTTTAATGCTTTTTATTTCCTGGCTAAGCTGTTGAGAATAGTTTAGTATCATTTTTTTTATAATATAGGGGGGTTTTGAATTTTCTACAGCTGCTGTTTTTTCAGTGTAAGTAATTTTCTCATTTAAAAATATAATATGTGTAATTATAATATAACTATACAAAAATATAAACATTTCTATCAATTTCTCGATCACTTCCAATAATAGTTAAATAAAAATAGATGTATGATACGAAAAAACAAAGTATGATAAAATAAAGAACCAAGATAAAATAACATTAAAAAACAACCCATCAAATAACCAGATTTGCAAAGAAAAAAAACAAAACAAGACTAATATGTTTCAAATAAAAACAACCTTAAAAACCCTAAGCTTCAATAATGTGTTCAACGGCGTCAACAATTTCATTGATCAAGTTTTTAATTTCTGCTTTAGTATCTTCTAATTGAATTTCTGCAAATTCAGTAGCAGTTTGAATTGATCTTTGTAAATCTTCTTCATTGATCGATTCTGAACTTAGGTTCCAGAAATCGCCAAGATCACCAGCACCACCATTATAGATTAAAGTATTTGGAGTGCCATCAGATGGGATTGATGATAGTGCATTCTTAGTACCAAACTTAATAATATTCTCCTTTAGTTGTTTTGGAGTGATATCTGCAGTTGAAAACATAGAATCAGAAGTTGGAGCCAGTGATAAGAAATAGGTTAATAAACCACAGACATGAGGTGATGCCATAGAAGTACCAGATAAAATAGCAGTTGCAGTGTCAGAACCAATATAGGTTGATAAGATATTTAAGCCTGGCGCAAAAATATCAACACATTTACCGTAATTTGAGAAATATGCTCTACCATCAGATAAAGTTGAAGCACCAACAGTAATCGCATTTTCTGCAGCAGCAGGTGAATAATTACAAGCATCTGCATTATCGTTACCAGCAGCAACAGCAAAATGTAAACCTGCTTTAACTGCTGCGTTGACTGCTAAGTCTAAAGCTGGTGACTTACCACCACCTAGTGACATATTCGCAGTGGATCCCTTGAAACCAGATTTAGCTTCCTTCGCTTCCTTAATATGTGCATTTGCTGCAAATTCAACACCTTTAACAACATCAGCCATGGTACCAGAACCATTAGACTTTAAAACCTTTACAGCAACAATTTTTGCTTTTTTAGAAACACCATAGTCTTCAGAACCGATCGTACCTGCACAATGGGTACCATGACCATTACCATCAGTGTCGGTATCATCACTTGGAATAGTGGCACCCCAAACTGCTCTACCACCAAATTGTTCATGGTTAACATTAACACCGGTATCGATAACATAAGCAGTGACACCTTTACCAGCATCTGTATCATAAAGATATTTATTGTAATCGCCTAATCCTAGAGCCTTTCTATGAGAAATTCTTGATAACCCCCATGGTGCGCCTTCTTGAGTTTCTGCATCAATGGCATGAACAACGGAATCAAGTTCGATAACAGCAACATCCTTAGAACGTCTTAATAGATTGATAACATCAGCGGTAAAGAAACCAGAGTAACCCCTTAAACCTGGTAAGTTAAAGACATGGTTAATACCACCAGCTTCTGAAGAGAAATGTGAAGATTCAATAGTTTGATCAAATTCTGAACGTTGTGCAGCATTTAATGACGCAAATGATTCAGTTTGAATATCAGAAACCCATAATTTATGAAATTCAAAAGCTTCATCAGAAACAGTATCTTTCAAGATAATAATGAAAGAATTAGCAAATGAATTTTGGTTAAATTGGATATTTAAAGCATCATCTTCCGATAATAACTCAATTGAAGAGAAATCAAAGTGCTTGACATCAGAGGAAGCAATATCAGAAGCAGCTTCAACCGAAACACTCTTGGAAGAAGCAACAGCTGCAGGAACGTCCTTAAAATCGGGAATAACTAAAGCTGACACCTTACTTGCGGCCAAGGAAGATAAAATGGAAAAACAAAGAGTAGAAGATAGTTTCATTGGGGGGAACGTGGGAGTGTTGGAGTGTGTATTATCGTTTGAGTGAACAACAATGAGTGGCAAAAGAGAAAGTAAAGGAAAAAGAAGAAGAAGAAGAAGTGGTGGAAAGCTAGATAACGATAAGAGGGCAAATCGCCTTTTTATACTGAGCTGCCAAAGTGCAAATGCAACATCGGCACCTGTCAAGTGAGAAGCTGATAAACTGTGTGAGATAAAGCAAGTTCTCCACTTCGGGGCTGCAAACAAAATGGTTGCGTCGATCGGCGCAAAACATATCCCGAATTTGCCCTTTTAGGATGATATTGTACATGACATGATTCAATAGTATCCTAAATTAAGGTCCTGTAGGGGCTTGTTTCTTTAAACATCCGCTCAGCCAATAGGTTATCAGCCATACTAGGAATACCAGCGGCAGGTCCACATTTGGTTGTATCCAGTTTGTTTTTTTACTATGAGTGATTTAATCCCTTCCTCAGACTACAGCACAAGTAGTACATCCAATGATCAATTACCTAATCAGCTGCATCAACCATTCTATACTAATGATTTGCGATATGTTTCTTTTGGTCCTGATAGAGAAAATTCACCATCTCCAAAAAACTCAAATGTGGCAAAACCTCAGGGAATACTACGATCACAATCACAATCGCATTCATCATCTTCATCAACTACTTCGTTACCTGCCCCCAAACCTGTCAGAGATAGGCCGTTGGCAACTAATCTGTTCAATACTTCAATTCCATTAAATAAGCAATTAAATCAAAATAAGTTTAAAGGTAATGCATATTCTCCAATATCTTTAAATCATAAAATCAATTATTCATTACCGAATGAAACTTCTGATTACTCATCACGTTCGATCTCCCCCTTGAATACTGGTGATCAATCAATTGAAGAAAGATTGCAAGATAATATTATTAAAGAGAATAATGCACAGTTTTTGCTAGATCGTTATGCTGAAAGTAATAACAATAATGACGAAGAAAATGAAATATCATCACCAATATACAGCCAACCGAGTAAAGCATTGGTTCTTGAATTAGATTTAGACTGTAATATAAAGTTTATTAGTAAGAGTTGGAAAACTATAGTTGGTACCAACATTTCTAAAATCGTTAACAAGCCCATAAGAAATATTATTCTTGGTGAAGAAGATGATAAAAATGTTTTTGAAACTGCAACTGCTATTATGTCTTTAGATGATGAAACATATAGAATAAGGTTTATCACTCAAACAAACTTAATTAAGTCAACTGAATCATCGCCATCATTGGTCACATCATCTTTCCCAAACTCTGAAAGTAATACAAATTTTGATAATGATTTATATGATAATGAAATTGAAACACTTAATTTGAAAACCTCAAATGATAACTCTGATAATGATTCTATTAGTGTACACTCAGATTCTTCAACAATCACAACAGATGGTAATTTTATCGAACTTGAAGCTCAAGGTATTTTGATTCATAATAAAAACGATATGCCAACACACTCAATGTGGATAGTTAAACCCTGGGTTCCAATTAAAAATGTTACTTTAGAGTTACCTGAAAAATTAATTTCAACTATTGGTGTTTTTGGAACAAATCTATTAGAAAATTATATGTTGCATTTAGCCGATTTAGAAGTTACTGACGAGAATAACTTACCATCGCCATCATTGGAGTTATGTAGAATTTGTGAGGAGAAAGTACCAAATTGGTGGCTTGAAAAACATTCTGAATTGTGTCTGGTTGAGCATAAAGTTGAAGATTTAGTTTATATCAAACAAGAAGAGTTGCAAGATCATAAAAAGCTATTACAAGATATACTTGAATCATTGCATAGAAGGATTCCACAGTCATCACAAGTATCAAACAACTCATCAAATTTGGTTTCCGGTTCATCATCCGGCTCATCAAATGCTTCATCAACCGTATCGTCTCCAAATTCAAGCATAGCATCAATTGGCAGTTCAAATTCAACAAATTCTTCATCAAGTTTTACATCAATTACCGAATATAAAGGATTCCCAATACCGCTTGGACCCCAGATAAGTAACAACGGTAATCATGTTAATAATACTCAACAATCGTGTTTGCAAAGGAGAAAAAGTTCTGGTACTTTACTACCGCAATTTAGGTTCCCTTTTAAAAATATTGAAAACTTAATATCCTATTGTGATGAAGCATTATCAATCAATCCAGGTGAAATTAGACAAGATAAAAGTAATATCAATACTAATAGTACGAATGATGGTAATGAAAATGTTAACGCTAATAACGATAGTACTAATAATGTCAACATTATTGCTAATATTAACATTAATAATAATGAACAAGTTGAAATTATTTATTCACCAAATTCAACAATTGCATTGAAAACTTTAAGTGAATTAAATTTACCAGCATCCAGTGATCCAGCAATTAATCAATTGACAGAAGATACAAGAATATTAGTTGAAGAAAAACTTGAGACTCTTGAAAGATATGCACATATTTTGCAGTATGTTGATAAAATAACGAAGGAAACAAACTATCTGGTAGTACACACAGTAAACCAAACAATTCAGAAGATAAAAGAACATGTTTTCTGTATTTCTGGGTCAGAATCTGAAAATGATTCAGCATCAGTTAGGTCAGGACGCAATAGATCCATCCATACAATTCATACACCAAAGCCCAAAACGCCCAAAACTGGTAATAATATAATGTTTCATCATTCGTTTTTAGATCCGTATTCACCAAATGCCTCAAAAGAAGATTTTAGAATAAGTCAATTAGGATCAGGTAATTCAACCCCGAGAAGTTCAACGCTTATACCAAGAAGATCAACACCAATCATAACTATTGGAAATGAAGATCAGTCAAAATTAAGGAAATCATCGATTAGTAATATATTATCAACACCAAGAAGGCCAACATCACCAAATTATTCAATCCCTTTATCATCCATTCAAAGGACAAGCTCAACCAAAAAATCAACTGATTCCAATGTAAATTCACCATTTGCATCACCATATTTACATTCTTTCGAACCAAGCAATAAAACGTTAAATCCGTCAGCATCATCATCTTCTGCATTTTTAACTGAAAGACCACCATTATCACCTCTTTTGGTACCAATGTCAGTCAAACATACAGTACCATCAATCAAAGACTATGAAATCATAAAACCGATTAGTAAAGGTGCATTTGGGTCAGTTTTTCTTGCAAAGAGAAAAATAACAGGTGATTATTTTGCAATCAAGGTTTTAAAGAAATCCGATATGATTGCCAAAAACCAAGTTACAAATGTTAAAGCAGAAAGGGCAATCATGATGGCCCAATCAGATTCTCCACATGTTGTTCAGTTAATTGCATCCTTTCAGACAACTAATTATTTATATTTGGTCATGGAATATTTAAATGGTGGTGATTTAGCAACCTTATTACATAATATGGGTACATTACCTGATATTTGGGCAAAGAGGTATATTGCAGAAGTTATTGTTGATGTTGATGATTTACATTCAAAAGGAATTGTTCATAGAGATTTAAAACCAGATAATTTACTAATTGATCATTCAGGTCATATTAAACTTACAGATTTTGGACTTAGCCGAATGGGTTTAGTTAATAGGCAAATGTTGCTTTCTAAATATCAATCATCGCAAACACAATCACCACTACAATATCAAAGTCATTCACGTTCACGCACAAGTTCAGGTAATCAAGGTAGTTTTTCAAGTAATAAAAGTATTCCAGGTTTAGGGCTTGCAGGGTTGGGTGGATCATTTTCAATCACACCTGGATCTTCAAAACCAGGTAGTATTAGTGGACCACCAATTAATTCAATTGAAGCCATGACTCCATCATCAACAGCGAATGAAAATATTGAACCATTTTCTTTAACTACCTCAAAAACACCATTGAATATGGAACTAGCACCATCAAAAGATTATTTTTCAACAGTAACAACGGCAACAACAACACCATCACCGATTGATTCAAAATTTGATTTTACTAATAGTATCACCACTAATAGTATTAAAAATTCGATTTCATCAATTCCAGCAGATATCCAACAAGAATATAAAAGTAGAGCACGTACACTGTCCTCAGCAAGTAAAATGTCAGTAAGTTCTCAAACATCAGATACAACGGTACCAACATTATCACTGACAATTAATTCAAATGCAAATAATCAATTAGATCCTGCGGTACTTGAAACACCTAAAAATTATGCATTGTTTGATCCAAACCATTCAACACAATCTAAAAAATTTGTTGGTACACCTGATTATTTAGCACCAGAAACAGTTGCTGGTCAAGGTCAAGATACTACAAGTGATTGGTGGTCAATTGGATGCATTTTATTTGAATTTTTATTCGGATATCCACCATTCAATGATGATACACCAGATAAAGTTTTCCATAATATACTATATAATGATATTCAATGGCCAAATTTACCAATTGAAAAGTTTACAAGTTATTGTTCAGATTCCGCCAAAGATTTAATTGAAAAATTATTGGTTAAAGATCCGAATAATAGATTAGGTAAAGGAGGATCTGCGGAAATTATGAATCATGAATACTTCAATGATATTAATTGGGATGAGTTATTTAATGAAGATGCATCATTTGTACCTGATATTGAAGATCCTGAATCAACTGATTATTTTGATAGTAGAGGTGCAAATATGAATACATTTCCAGTTGATGATGATATTGAAAATTTTAATTTAAATACTGAGAAGAATGAAAAAGGTGAGGTTAATGATCCGGGGTATACAGGTGATTTTGAAAAAGATGAAGAAGAGGAAGATGAAGAAGAGGAAGAGGAAGAAGAGGAAGAGGAAGAGGAAGAGGAAGATGAGGAAGAACAAGAAGAAGAAGAAGAAGAAGGAGAGGGGAAGGAGGCGAAGGAGAAGGATAAGAAGAAGGATAAGAAGAATGAGGAATTAGGGATCGAAGATGTAGCTGATACAGAAAGTATTGATCGAAGCTCAAGATATTATTGTCAATCAGTCAATCTTGAAAAAAACAAAAATAGATCATATTCAAGTTCATCGTCAACACTTGATTCACCAAGGCAGAGTTTTAGTAAGACTCCTACCTCGGCACAGATGTCGTCATCAAGGGAGCGTAGAAGTTCAAGATTAAATGATACAGGTAGTAGTTCTGAATTTGGATCGTTTCAATTTAGAAATTTAATGATTTTAGAAAAACAAAATAAAGATGCCATCAATAGGTTAAAATCTGAACATTTAGAGCATAGGAATAGTATATCATCAATTACGTCAGGTGAAAGTTTTACACCAGGATATATTTTACCACCTTCTACAGGTGGATCATTAGGATCTACACCAGTTACACCAATTAGCACGTCACGTAATAAACATAATAGTAATGGTAATAATGTTAAATCACCTATTTTATCATTTATTCAATCACCAATTCCTAAAAATTTGAGCAATTTAAATTTAGAATCTCCTAAAGTTCACAATAATTTACTGAAAAAATCATTTAATATATCGTACAATAATGATATTAATAATAGCAGTAGTAATTTACTTTCATTGTCAGATACTGAAGATAAAAATATACGGATAATAAATAATAGTAGACCGATTAGAAATAGAGAAAGGTTATCATCAAGCAACTCAACATCAAATAATCGTGGAAATAATTTATTACCAACATTAACAGTTTTATTATTTGAACCAATACCAATCCATAGATATTCTATTACATTGGACTTGAAACAATTAGGATGTATTGTATTTTCATGTAGTAGTGGATCAGAATTAATTAAATTAACTAATGGTAATATTAAATTTGACTTAATATTTGTATCAACCGAATACCAAAATCAAAAATTGAATTCAATTGATCTGATTAAATTAATTAGATTTACAAATAGTATCAATTCAAACTCTACGATAATTTCATTATCATCGTATTCAAAAGACTTCATAAATTTTGATTTCATAAATTATTCAATTGAGTATCCAATTACCAAATTTAAGTTAAATGAAATTCTGAAAAGTGTTAAAATTAATAATGGTATAAATTCAGAAGAAGCAATTGTAACAGATACAGAATAGGGAAAGTGATTTGTATTTATTTATTTATTTATTTATTTATTTATTTATTTATTTAAATAAATTATATATTAAATTTATAATTATTAAAGAAATTGGGAATACTAAAAGATGATAAATAGATAAGATTGAGGATTTTTTTGGTAATTCATTATTAATAACATTAAATAAATTTGATTTTAAAGATTCAAAAGAAAATTTTTCTTGAACTCTTAGTTTACAACGATTTGAAATTTTAGTTAAGTCATCATTTCCTAGATTTTTCTTAACAAATTTTAAAATATGACACCAATTATCAACATTTGAAGAATCGATTGTGAAACCAGTAAAATTTTGATTATCATCATTATAATTTATAATTGTTTCCAAAGGACCACCCGAATTATCAGCGAGAACCAATTTACCCAATTTCATAGCTTCTAATGGAACGATACCAAAATGTTCATTTTTTGGAGTGTATAATAATAAATCGGAATTTAGAATCAAAGAATTTTTCAGATTTGTAGGAATTGAAGGTAAAAAAATAACTTTTGGAGGTATTGAATTAGATAATGAAATAACTTCACCTTGTTTAATAATTTTATAAGTAAGTTTAAGATTTTGACAGAGATTTACTAAATCATTTAAATATTGATAATTTTCGATATTTTCAGAATCATAACCACCAGTAATTATCATTGATTGATGATCATCGTTTGTATCAATGATATAATTATTAAAAGCTTCAATGGCTAATTGAATATTTTTCTTTCTCTCAAATCTATTAATTGATAAAAAATAGGAATTGTCTAAAAGTAAGGAATTTCTGAAAATGTTGTTTTCAATATTATCCATAAATTCATCAGTATTAACACAAGGATAAATTACATCAATATCATCTTTTTTTGAGTTTAATAATTTGAAAGTTTTCAAAAGAATATTTTTGGTGAAATTTGAATTGACTATAATTTTATGAGCATAGGAGGTTGAAAACTCCTCAATTAAATCGAAAAAATATCTATACATTAAACGTAACTTTGAATCATGATTAGCCAATAATTTATCAGGGAAGTGACAATAAAATACAATTTTGGTATTATTATAGTTTGAAAATAAATATAAAATTGGAATACAATAACTCAATTGATCAATAATAATCAAATCCAAATGAAAAATTTTTAATGTCAAGATTAGATTTAAAGTTAGATACAATTGTCTTAAAAATGCGAAAATGATTTTAAACTTACCAAATAGATTGGTTGGTAAAAAATCACCTCTAACCTCAACATTTAGTTTTTTGACATCTTCAAAACAGTGGTTCTTATCACAATGTGAAGTATAAACGGTGATATTGTTAGTGGGTTTCAGAGCTAAGGCAACATCAAGGATTAAACGTTCGGCACCACCTATACCTAAATCTGGATGAATAATGGCAATATTTAAAGGTTTGGTCATTGTAGTCAGAAGAAAGTGGTATCTTACCCAGATATGTTATATGTTATACATATAATTCTTAACAAGGGGAAACTCGGCGAATACCCGATATGCGAAGCATGGAATGTGTGAAAATATGCGAAGCGAAGCGAAGACTGGTTGTGTGTTCCAAAAGGGTAATTCTGCACTTCCTTACGTAATGCAAAATGGAAAATTGAACTACGCAGCGCAACATCACCAAAAGCATATGGCGTGTTGTATACCTGATACACCACCACCACCACCACCACCACCACCCTGGCCACAGGTCATTTATTAGCGTTAACAACCTTTCTGTCCCAACACCCACCCACACACACCTACACGCACACACAATGCTAATCCCGCCCCCACACTTTGCGATGGCAGAACCCACCATCTATCACTGCACTTCGCTTGACGCCCTCCATTTCCCCTTTGTAGCCACCCTCCATCTCTCCGCCCTGCTCTGGATCAACGACGAAGCCCCTCCCCAGCCTCTGCGTTCTTTCCTCCCCTCCATCACCATTCTCCATCTGCCCGTCCCGCCCACAGCGCCCGACCACTGGTCGCCCATCGCCCCGCCCACCGCTGCCCGTGCCCTGCACCATCTGCTCGACTCCGCGCTGTACCCGCTTCTCGTGGTCGACGCGTCGTCCCTGGTGCTGGGCCTGTTGAGACACGCGCTTCGGTGGAACCATGCCGCCATCGTCCACGAATACCGGCTCACCGCCCGTTCCCCCTCTTATCGCGCCGAGCTCTTTCTCGACTTGCTCGCTCTCCATCTGATTCCCCATCAGCAGCACCAGCACCACAAGAAACCCCCCCCACCGACCATCCACTCCCCATGCGACGTCCAACGGGAACGGCCCGCGGCTTACCCATCGCTTTCTACTTCCCCACAAATCCCCCCTCATCTTCTCCGAATGGCCCATAACCAAAGGAAAAAACCCTCATCTTCAATTCCAGCTGCTTTATCGACTACCGCTATTCCATCATCACCACTACCTTCACCCTCACCACCACCACCATCATCATCATCTTCCTCTTCTTCCTCTTCTTCCACTACCACTTGGAAACTTTATCTCCCCCGTCCAGATTCCCCCCGTATCCAATCCATCCCCACCACCATTCATGTCCATCTCCCCCCTGAAGAGTCTCTTCCCAATTGGTTTCTCGCTCTCCGCGACCGTTGTGAAATTAGTGATTTGTAGTATATAGTAGTGCATATAAATTACACAAGTGTTTTTCATGAAATTTTCATTAAACGGCAGAGACGGCAATTTTTCCATTATAACTCAAAACGAGTTTTTTGTACATTATTTCTCCAATACTCTAATATTCCGATACTTTAATACTTTAATACTTTGATTCTTTGATTCTTTAATTCTTTGCGTCTTTGCTTCTTTGATTTTATATTTCATATTACCCAATTGCCATCTTCTTTTCGTTATTTGCTTATCTCTCCCTCATCCCCCCCCTCTTTACCAATGACGAAACGTTCAATTCATCAATCTTCTGACACTTATCTTATACCAATTTTGAAAAAAGAGAATGAACAACTTCAATCTAATGATATAATAAACAAAGATACCACCACAACAACCACAACAGCATCACCTTCAACTAATACTACTAATGATAATGATAATCCACCGAAAATAATCTTATTACCTAATAATATTCAAAATTCTTCCAAACGTAGGAGAGTTGTGAGAGCTTGTGATCGTTGTAGGAAACTAAAAATTAAATGCTCTGGTGACTTGCCTTGTATCCATTGTACTGTTTATAATTATGAATGTACGTATGATCAACCAAATAAATCAAAGAAAAAAATAGACAAACAAAAAGAAAAAGTGAAAGATAGTAAAGTAAAACAAAAATCAATCAAACAATCAACCCCTCCTCCTCCTCCTCCTCCATCACAACCATCAACATCACAAACCACAATTTTCAAACCTGTTAATACAATTTCATCAACCACTCCATCACTGGATAAATTCAATTCTTCAACTGTTTCATTGTTGGCGTCTTCAAATCCTGATTTATTTAGTAAATTGACCGATAGGTTGAAACTATATGACGATATATTACATAAACTACTACCGGAAATTAAACTAACTGATCTAAACGATAATCCAAAACCTATTAATCCAATGAAATTATGGTCTACTTTAAATAAATTAAAGGATCAAGGCAAATCAGTTTCAAAATCTTCAAGTAAATCGATTGCTAAAATTTACGATTCTTTACCTGATATACCTTTACCATCTTTACCAATTTCAAAACAACCTCCTCAAATAATTCAAAATGAACAAGCACAAAAAGAGCAACTACTACTACTACAACAACAACAACAACAACAATATCAACAACAACAACAACAATATCAACAACAACAACAACAACAACAACAACAATATCAACAACAACAACAACAACAACAACAGCAACAGCAACCACCCCCCTTACAACCGCCTCCTTCAATGGGTAAAGAAATTAAAATTATCTTACCATCAAGAGAAGTTGCATTAGATTTAATCACAAAAACTTGGGAAAATGCGTGTGTTTTATTCCGATTCTATCACAGAGTTGCATTTATTGAAGATTTAAATGAATTATATGATACTGATCCAAATTTGTATACTAACAAACAACAAAGATTCTTACCACTGGTTTATTCCGTTATGGCATGTGGTGCATTATTCTATAAAAGTGATAATAATATCAAATCAAATATTAATACCTCAAATAATTTCATCCAATCCAAAGATTTCGATGATGAAGGTTACAAATATTTTATTGCAGCTAGAAAATTAATTGATATAACGGATACAAGAGATACTTATGGTATCCAAACAATTGTAATGCTAATCATTTTTTTACAATGTTCGGCTAGATTATCAACTTGTTATGCTTATATCGGTATTGCCTTAAGAGCCGCTTTAAGGGAAGGTTTACATAGAAAGTTAGATTATCCCTTTAATCCAATTGAATTGGAAATTAGGAAAAGATTATTTTGGACTATTTATAAAATGGATATTTATGTTAATACAATGTTAGGATTACCAAGAACTATAAGTTCTGATGATTTTGATCAAGATTTACCATTTGAATTAGATGATGAAAATATCACGATAAATGGTTATAAATTTAACAATCAAGGTAATAGATTATCCTCTTCAGGTATTGCCAATTGTCATACAAAATTAATCTTAATCATGAAAGAAGTTGTAACTAATTTATATCCAATTAAATTGAAAAAGAAGGTAAATTCTTCAAATAATGATAAAAATAACTTTGTTTATAATTTAGAAATTAAATTGAAAAATTGGTTAAATAATTTGCCAATTGAATTGAAACCTGGTATTGAACCTTCAAATAAATATTTAAAGGCAAATAGATTATTACATATTTCTTATTTACATGTTAAAATCATTTTATATAGGCCTTTTATTCATTACATTTCAACTATAAATTCTAAAAATTTATCATCAAATGATTTGGCTTGTATTGAAAAGGCAAAAAATTGTATTAATGTTGCAAGATTAGTTGTTAAATTATCCCAGGATATGATTAATAAAAACATGTTAAGTGGTTCATATTGGTTCTCAATTTATACAATTTTCTTTTCAGTTGCTTGTTTAGTTTATTACGTTCATTTTGCTCCAAATAATGATAATTTACAGTATTTAGAAATAAAAAAGGATGCTGAAAATGGTAAAAAAGTTTTAGATATTTTGAAAGATTCTAGTATGGCGGCTAAAAGAACTTATAACATTTTAAATGCTTTATTTGAACAGCTGAATAGGAAAACTGCAAAGGCTAATATGAATAATAATAATAATAATACTAATAATAACAACAACAACACTAATAATAATATGTCTAGTAATCAGTTTGTACCTGCTCATATGGGAAGTACAGAAAACAATCAATTTAATAGTCAGTTTAATAATCAATCACAAAATTTTACACAATCAGATAATTTTAGTCAACAACAATCAACACAGAAAACTGATTTTAACCAACAAAATGAATTTATATTACAACAACAACCATTACCACAACATTCATCATCATCATCCTCCTTAAATACTGATACTAAGATTATTAATGATAATAAAGCTATTAAGGATAATAAAGCTATTAATGATATAACAGAATACAAATACCTTCCTGGGCCAATGGATCAAATGGACATGAAAATTTTTGGTAGATTTTTACCACCTTATATGTTAGATAATAAATCAAACGAGGAAGAAAATCTAAATACTAATGTTGATAATAATGAAAAACAAAGAAAACCATCAACTATTACCTTATCAAATATTGAAAATCAAATAAGTGATAATACAGTTACCACTCTCAGTCAAGTTAATGATGATGATTTAAATTTAAACTCAGTTTTTGAACCATCACTTGGATTATTCAATTTTGTTAAAGATAATAATAAAATTCCAAATACAGATAATAATACAAATATTAAAATAGAGTCACCAACATACCAACCAACAACAACAACAACAACTCCAGTTCAGCTAAATATTCAACAACAACAACAACAACAACAACAACATCATCATCATCCAAATTCAATAACTCCACAATCAACCCCAACATCTACCATGACTCCACTAAATAATGATTTATTAATTTCAGCCAATAATTATTTTAATAATTCAACATCTTCAAATGCTATACCATCTGGATTATCAACTATATTTCAGAGTGAAAATGACAAAAAGGATCAATCAACAATTAATAATAATGAATTACAATTACCGCCCAATATTTCAAACTTTAAAAATGATGATATACAACAACAATCTAGTAAATTTACATCGGATGATCAATTGAGTGGTATAACAAGTAGTAATGATGATGATACTAACACTAATGCACAACAAGCAAGAACCATTGAATTACCAAGTAGATTTACAAGTATTGAAGGTATTGGTATGTTGGATGAATTATTATTTGGTAGTGGATGGGATAATGTTGATGATGAATCAACTAGATCATAGTGTAGCGTTCTGTTCTTTTCTTTTCTTTTATTTTGTGTATACTATTTAAAGTTTTAAATGCATTTAGACTGCTAGATATGATTACAGAGCATAGCTCAAATCAAGAAAGTATCATCTTCTGGTAGATATCTACGTGTGTATCGGGGAAAAATCAAACTTGAGGGAAAAAAATAATCCGAGCGTCAGCGGCGGGTGGATGAGGCTTGTGACAGCTTTCATGGGACCAGGTCCCCTAATTTTTCAGTCTTTCATTTTTTCGGATTTGATTGTCATGTAAATTTGATAACTAGTATTTGTCATACCAATTTCCATTTCTCTTGCATTTTTTGTTTCTTTCAAAAGATCAACAGGAATTCTATTTCTAAAACGTTATATACTTCTAGCATCACCCAGATACATCATTTCATCTTCATTTTCAACTTATTATTATCGTTTGTTATCAGCTGATATAAAGACGTTTGAATAAACCCCTTATCTGCCCCATTTTATTTCGTTTACTTAGTTAATCTTTTATCTTTATACCCACTTGGAAAATTTCATCAAATTATACCATATATCATCTATTACATTCCCATAAAGTTGATTGTTCTTTTTCATTTACTTTTTTTCCCCATTTTGAATTCTGATTTCAATGTTTTATTATATTTATTGTTTTAATATAAATAATTGAAAACTCCAGATACTCAACTTATTAATAAATACCCATCCAAACAGTCATGTTAAATTCTCAATTTTATAATGTCAGTTCAGGTATAACGGAAAATAAAAATTCAAATACCAGTAACACTAACAATAACACTAATAATAATATCAATAATAATGATGATGCTGATAATATGGATAATACTGAAAATATTGAAAATGCTGAACACATTGAAAACAACCAGAATGGAAATAATGGAAATAGTAATAACACCCATAACCCTGCGTCAAATGCTGAAGTAAATACTTCTTTACATTTGAATCAAAGATTAAGAACTCCTTCCATAGGTTTCCAACAATTTATACCCCCACAACCATCTCACCTTATTTCACCACTTAATAATACTGGACATAATAATTATAATTTTAATCAATACAATGGTAGTTATAATTTTTCAAACACTTATCCACCTTCAAATCATAATAATTTTAGGCTGAATTCAATTGTTGAAGATCCAAATTATCAATTTACAATCAATAGTAGAAGAAATTCAGTTTTCCCAGCATCTGAATTTTCATCAACTGGTAATACGCCAATTGATTCTAATTTCTTCATACCAGGTAGTTTTAGTATTAATACTACTACTACTAACAACAACAACAACAACAACAACAACACTAATAATAATAGTACTAATATACCTAGTTTAAATTCAAATTTTGTTTTTAATTCATCTATAACAAATTCCCATCTCATTCACGGTTTCAATAATAATACTCAACCAAGATTATCATTCGATCATACGGCCTATAGTGTTGACCCGTTATCTTATAATGAGTCGTTTAAAGACTACACATCTCCAATTAACACAACACATAGAAATTCTTTTAATATTCAGGCAAACTTTGGATTTAACCATCCATTCACTTCCGAGAAATACTTAATCAACACTTCTCAAGATCATCTGATTTCAACAAGGAGACAAAGTGAACAATTAGATCCCTTTATTGCACATTCAATTTCTAAAAATCTGTCCTCTTTTTCAAAATCAATCTCAAATAACTCCATTAATGGTAATAATAATAATAGTAATAATAATAATAACCAAAATAGAAATTCTCAAATATTACCACCCGTTCCAATTGTATCCCAATCAACTACCCAGTCAAGGAAAAACAGTTTCAATCATAGGAGACTTCCTTCATTATTAACTTATTCAAATGATTTCCCAGCTTCTGAAATCGATCTACTTTTCAAAAGAGATTCAGCCATTGAAGTTGTTGATCCATTAACAGCAGTTCCTTTTATACCTCAAACTGCTGAAATACCATCACTTAAAAATAATAATGGTAACAATAATACCCAAGTTAGATCAAGAAATAATTCAATATTTTTATCATTACCATCTAGGAATAATTCAATTTCATTACCATTACCATCTAGAAATAATTCAATCTCATTATCACAATTATTTACATCATCAATGAATAATTCAAATAGTAATTTACTTCAAGATTATCAAATATATCCTGGTCTGATTCCTCAACATCAACAAATCCAACAACATCAACAACACTTAATTCAACAACAAATTGACTTACAATCAGAGCAAGAAAAAATAGAATTACCACCTTTAAAGAGTTTACCACCAATCCAATCAAAACAAACACAAGAGGATCTATCACCAACACAAGAAGAAGAACCTCAATTAATTACTGAAAAAGTGACTGATAAAATAACAGATGTTATAATTAGTGATAATAGTCATCGAAATGAAAATGATGATAAATTAATGGATTCTAGTCCAAAATTGAAATTTGAAACAAATCCCTTAACTAGTAGAAGTGATTCAAAAGTAAGCCATGGTAATGATGAAATTATGTATGATAACACTGACGACATTACTAATACGGCATTAAATAAAGAGAAACAAGGAGTAGGAGAGGGAAAGATAAAAAAAGATGAAGAGGAGGATGAAGGTCATGCAGTAGACAAAGATGCAGAAGAAGAAGAAGAAGAAGAAGAAGAAGAAGAAGAAGAAGAAGAAGAAGAGGAAGAGGAAAAAGAAGAAGAGGGAGAGGAAGAGGAAGAAGAAGAAGAAGAAGAAGAAGAAGAAGAAGGCGACGATGAAGAAAGAGAAGAAGAAGGTAGTTTTGATGCTATGGATGATGATTATGATTATGATTATGACTATAATAACAGTAGGAATAAGCGTATTAAAATCCAGCATCGAAAATCAGAAGATTCAGAAGAATATGAGTCTAAAATAAAATCTTCATCATCGTCATCTTCATATAAAAAGCTTAAATCATATAAAACGTTGAATTCAAAAGAAAAATCCAAATTAATCATGTCAAATTCTTCATTAAAAAGAGAAGATGGTAGACCATTAATTGGAGCAACAAAAGTTGATCAACTTATGTTAATTATCGAAGCAAGAAAAAAAGGTGTTTGTGGAGACATTGAACAAGTTAAAGACGGTGGTTCAATTGAAAAAAGTATTTTACCCAATCCAGTTAGTTTGGTTGGTGGAGTTGAAAAAAATGCAATTAGAGGTAATAAAAATCATCAATGTCCATATTGCCATAAAAAATTTACACAAAATACACACCTTGATGTACATTTAAGATCACACATGGGAGTTAAACCATATGAATGTGAATTTTGTGGTAAAAAATTTACACAAGGTGGTAATTTGAGAACCCATAAAAGATTACATACAGGTGAAAAACCATTTCAATGTGAGATTTGTGCTAAAAATTTTAGTAGGAAAGGTAATTTACAAGCACACCTATTAACACATGATAATAATAAACCATTTACTTGTAAATTTGATGGATGTAATAAAGGTTTTACACAATTAGGTAATTTAAAAGCACATCAAAATAGATTTCATTTGGATACAATCAATGAATTATTTAATAAACTTGCGAAATTTGGTGAAAGTGGTGATTCATTTGATAAATTACCAAAAAGTGAAAGGGAACTGTTGGATTATTTTTCTGGTTTATATAAGAATCTTAATAAAGGTATTAAAGGTCGTGGTAAGGCAAAAGGATAATTTTTTTTAAAAAAGGGAGTGATAAAAAACTATTATTATAGTAACCATACTCTTAAAAAATATCCATTATATTTTCTTTTAATTTGTAAATAAAGTTTATATTGTGTTTAAGGTTCCTTTTGTTTTCATATACGTAAATACTCTAATGATGATTTTTTTTACGTGTTTTGGTTTTGTGTTGCGGCTGTGCGAATAATTCAAGAATTTTTTTTTTTCATTTTTTCATTAACATGAATTTTGAAATTTGCAAAAAAAAAAAAGAAGTTCAATGGATAGTAGAATAAACTAACAAGAAAAAACCACACAAATAATATAGTACAATATATCATACACCATGAGCGACATAGAAAATAAAAGCAAACCAGTTGAAGATATTGAAATGACTACTGAAGAACAACAACAAAAACAGCAATCAGGAGAAGAAGAATCAAATGAAATTCAAATAGATAATGAAAAGATCAAATTATTACCAGGTGCAACAAGTGATGGATTTTCAGCATCATTTCAAATTATTGATGAAGATCATACATTAGGAAATGCACTAAGATATATGATCATGAAAAATTCAGATGTTGAATTTTGTGGGTATTCAATTCCACATCCAAGTGAAAATAAACTTAACTTAAGAATTCAAACTTATGGTGGTATGTCTGCTGTTGATGCTTTACATAAAGGTTTGGATGATTTAACTGATTTATGTACCTATATTGAAGACGAATTTAGTGCTAAAGTTGCTGAAAAAAATTATAGTACTGAAGAACCATAAACATGTATAAAAAAATGTTTAATAATTATATATTTAATATGTTTATATACAATCTATAAAATTTTAAAATGAATGAAAGAAAAAAGAAATATGCATAGTTACCGTCTATATACATAATTTGATTTACTTATTCTTCAACAAAAATTGCTGCATAAAAATATAAACCTGAAAAGATAAAGAATGCTATTGAACCGGATAATAAAATTGTTTTGATTGAAATTTTTGTTGAAATATACTGACCGCATAAAACAGCTAACAAAGTACAGATTATATGACCAACTGAACCACCTAACATAATTTCAACCCAATCTGCGCCCGCTGCCATTGCAATTGTTGTTATTTGTGACCTATCTCCCCATTCAGCTAAGAAAGTCATAGAAAATATTTGAAACCAAATTGGGGATGAAATAAGAGATAATAAGTTTTTAAATTTCAAAAATAAACCTTGCTTTTCAACTTGTTTATCTTTAAGAGACTTACCCTTTTCAATATCATCCATTATATTATTTAATTCATTAGTCGAAATCTCTTCTTCCACTTCAGCTAATTCTTCTTCAACACCTTGTCCATTTTTAACGCTCAAACTTTCACGTAATAAATTTATACCAAAAATTAAAAATAAAATTGAAGCAGCAGATCTGGTTAATTTTGGTGATAATAAAGTTGGGAAAATATGACCAATTGAACCTGATAAAATAGTCATTAAGACTAAGGCAGATGAAGCAGATGAAAAAACTAATAAACGAGGATAACGCATTGACATAATAGCTGCAATAAGAAATGTTTTATCACCAATTTCACTAACTAAAATCATTGAAATTGATAAATAAAATGGAGAAATTGAACCCTTTTCTTGATTATCAGTTTTACCAACTTTAGAGTTTTCAAACTCTGCTAATTCATTAACAATTGAACCTGTTAATAAATCTAAATTTAAGTCTAAATCCAAATCTGTGTTCTTGGAATCTTTCACTAAATGTTCTTCATTGATATATTTACCAGATTTTGGATCAACAGGATGTTTAGCTAAAACATTTGTTAATAATAAGGCTGTTGTGAGCAAGCTTAATAACTTCATAATTACTAAAGACGAGAAAAAATAAACAAAGGAAGCAAGGAAATGAAAGAAAATAATGAACCTAGGAAAAAAACAAAGAAAACAGAATAACTGTATTAAATTCCATGATAACAAACAAGTGTCAACGAAAAATGGAAACAATCCATAAGCCTAAGAGAAACGAGAAAACATATCGGTATTTACCATTCACAATTTTTCATTTTCATGTGGGAGCTATTATTGCTATTATTACCAATTTGCTAAATTTTTCATTTTTGGTAGTTGTACACACTGACGTATCAAAGACCTTATTTCACCATACACAGTTGTCTGTTGATTGTAGCAAGTACAACTGGATTCAACAACACATAAACGTTGGATTTATGCATCAACAGAATCACAGTATCAATTCTAGTATACTCGACATTATTAACACTATCACACTTCTTTATATTGTATCTTGAATATTATATTCACTGTGTAAAGCTTTTTTGAAAGCTATAAGGTTTAAAGGTTTATAACGAGTCATTGAAATAAAATTTCAACGTGCTCTATAATGAGATGTGTTTGGGTGCTTGTTGTAATTACCGTTTTATCTTTTTTTTGCATTACTATATTGAAAACACTTGTTTTTCAAGGTTTTATTCATAAAAACCATGTTATCTGCATTGATTATCAGCTTAACTCTAATTATCCCATAGATATCATACGCCGTAGGTGTTCTTACCGATGTAACAACGGTTTGCAGATTCTTGTACTGTTTTAGTTTTTACAGTATTGTGAATTAGATAGATAATGTAACCAATGAAGGTTATCTGGAAATAGCAACTCTTGATCCGTTATTTAAAAAAACAACTGATAAATCTTCATTTTTTATTTGCAGCTATCTATTCGGTATTTGTTGTTAGCAGTTTCTTTTGTAATGTTTTAGGCTGTCAGTCTGTGTTAGTTTTTGATTCGATCGAACCAATCGATCCAAATATTCTAGGCATCGGAGATATGATTGGAAGTATTTCATTAGAAACCTTATTTGACCTCAGAGATTTCAATAATGAATCGCATAATTACATAACCATAGAAAATACGTGATTTTTTGCAAAGCTATATTATTAATTTATCTCAAAGAATGTTCCAATTTTAAGTACATATAGGAAATTTCTTCTGGATAAAATCAAGCTAAATAATAAACATAAAATACTGTTAATTCATAATGCTATAATTACAAAGGAACTCACAATTAAATAACACTAAAGCAGACATAGAATTTCACCATATGTATTTATTGAGCGATTAATTACTAACGAGTTTGAAATCACGGACACCACGGTTATCTATTGACGTACTATATCATACCTTTTCTTTCGACACGTTGAGTTTACGCATCAAACGTAAAACTCAGTATACTAAACATATTTAAAACTACTATCCATTTTTGTTTATGTATTCTCGATGCTATAGTTGCTATTACATATTGAAACAGCCTGTTCAAACTACTATTTTTAAACTTTGAAGTGTAGGACTTGAAATCCAGCAATTTCCTTTTAGGGAAAAGAGTGAGATTTTTTTTGCTAGATTTGCATTTTCTTTTTTTTTTTTCTGGTTAATGTGAAAATTTTTTTACTCTTATTCTTTTCTTCTTCCCACTTCTTCTCTTCTTCTTCTTCTCCTTCTTTCTCTTCCTTTTCTTCTTCCTCTTCTTTCTTTAAAACAAAATCAATTAGTTTTAAATATGGGTTACGAAAACGATAACAGAGGTGCATATAGATCATACGGTGGTGGTGACAGAAGTAGATTTGGTAGAGATGAAAGACATGGTAACTATAGTCAAGGTGGATTCAATAGAAACCGTGGCTCATTCAGTAGAGAAGATAGAGAATTAGGTGCAAATTTGCAAAAGCAAAATTGGGATCCTGAAACCTTACCAAAATTTGAAAAGAATTTTTATAAAGAAAATGAAGCAGTTTCAAATAGATCAGAAGAAGAAATTGCTCAATTTAGAAAGGAAAATGAAATGACAATTCAAGGTCATGATATTCCAAGACCAATTACATCATTTCAAGAAGCTGGTTTCCCAGATTATGTTTTAAAGGAAGTTTTAGCAGAAGGTTTCGAGAAGCCAACTGGAATTCAATGTCAAGGTTGGCCAATGGCCTTATCAGGTAGAAATATGGTTGGTATTGCAGCAACGGGTTCCGGTAAAACATTATCTTATTGTTTACCAGCAATTGTTCATATTAATGCACAACCATTATTAAAACCTGGTGATGGTCCAATCGTTTTAGTTTTAGCTCCAACTAGAGAATTAGCTGTTCAAATTCAAAAAGAATGTTCTAAATTTGGTAAAACTTCAAGAATTAGAAACACTTGTGTTTATGGTGGTGTTCCAAAGGGTCAACAAATTAGAGATTTAGCAAGAGGTGTTGAAATTTGTATTGCAACTCCAGGTAGATTATTAGATATGTTAGAAAGTGGTAAAACTAATTTAAGAAGAGTTACTTATTTAGTTTTAGATGAAGCTGATAGAATGTTAGATATGGGTTTTGAACCACAAATTAGAAAAATTGTTGATCAAATTAGACCTGATAGACAAACTTTAATGTGGTCTGCAACATGGCCAAAATCCGTTCAAGCTTTAGTTAGAGATTATTTAAATGATTATATCCAAGTTAATGTCGGTTCATTAGAATTATCAGCATCTCATAATATTAAACAAATTGTTGATGTTGTCACAGAATTCGAAAAAAGGGACAAAATTAGTAAATATATTGAAACTGAGATGAGTGATGAAAATTCTAAGATTATTATTTTTGCTTCAACTAAGAGAAATTGTGATGAATTAACTTCATATTTAAGAAACGAAGGTTGGCCTGCACTTGCTATTCATGGTGATAAAGAACAAAGAGAAAGAGATTGGGTTTTACAAGAATTTAGATCCGGTAAATCTCCAATTATGTGTGCTACTGATGTTGCCGCAAGAGGTATTGGTATGTATCATTAGAACAAGAATGATTTTTTTTTACTAACAAACACATTTTCAAATTTTATTTTAGCTTTTTTTATACAGGTTATGGGGGATTAAAAAAACAAGCTTGATAGTTTGCTTTTTTTAGTTTTATGGAAATTTTCAAATAATATATTTTATTTTATTCTTCGTGGGAAAAATAAATTAAAATATTTTAATAGAGTTCAGTGGTGAACTTGATGATACTTGAAAAGTTTTCTTATTATTTTGAAACTATTAAGAAATAAAGAGAAGAACGAAAAGAAATGAAAGAAAGAAATGTTTTTTTTTTCTTTTTTTTTTTTTTTTTTTTTTTTTTTTTTTTTAAAATTTTTTTTTCAAAAATTTTAAATGAATAAAAATTAAATGGGTTATGGGATCAATTTATATAAATGCATGCATGTATAAAATAAAAATAATAAATAATTTTTATTATGTTCTTGAATATTAAAATAATTTTAATAATAATTTCGAAGTAATTAAAGAAAAGTACCCATTATTTTTAAACCAAATTATTACTAATAATGTGGTTTTTCTTACCTGTAAAAAAAGTAAAACTGAATCCTTAAATTATGAAATAACAACAATACTAACATTAAACTTATATTAATTTTTTCTAATCATAGATGTCAAGGGTGTCACATGTGTTATTAACTATGACATGCCATCAAATATTGAAGATTACGTTCATAGAATTGGTAGAACTGGTAGAGCAGGTGCTAAAGGTACTGCGATTACCTTATTTACAAGAGATAATGCAAATCAAGCACATGATTTAATTGTTATTTTATCTGAAGCGAAACAAGAAGTTTCACCAGAATTACAAGCATTAGATAAAAGACAATGGAGAGGTGGTAACGGTAGAGGTGGTAGAGGTGGTAGAGGTGGTAGAGGTAGATTTGGTGGTGGTAGAGGTGGTAACAGATTTGGTGGTAGATCATCCGGTAGTAATAATGCACCATTAGGTAATAGAAGATCTTTTAACTAAGTTTAGTTTTTGGTATTGTTTTTTATTTTGTATTTTGTATTTTACTTATTAATAAATTCGAACGAGAAGAAAATGCTTGATTCAGATACCTAGTTTGGTGATTATGAGAATTGAGTTTGTATTAAAAGCTCTAGATACTGTTGCAATTCTAGTAACTCTTTCACAAATCAATTAAAAAAGATTCAACAAGAAGATCAATACACAAAAGAGTTTTCAGATACGTAACGCCTCTTCATTTATTATGGGACCATTTGCACTAGCACATTATGCATTATGTGCAAGAGCCACCATAACAAAATTCCAATTGCCCTGGTATAATTTTGGTTAGTGGATCATTTGGGAAATAGCCTCAAAATATTAGTATTATCAAGAAAGCATCTAAGCAATTATGTTCTTTATGTTTATTTATTGTCGGATTTTCATTGATTATTACAGGATCTAAAGTAACTTGTTTTCCCGTAATCCAAATTTAAGTCCATTATATAATGAGATTTAACTTGCATGCGAACCATCATTATTAGATACATCTAATATTGCTGATTATTTGGCCCAAACCAATACTTTGATACCGATGAATTCTGTACGATATCGGGAAATGGTTCATTCCACTGGAAAAAAATAAATGATGTCAGATAATTATTTAGGTAGTGAAATTTTGAAAAAGCACCAAGCTATATTACATAAAAATTTTGATACTAGTACTAGAATTGTGAAAAACAAAGAATTAACTAACAGGATTAATGATATAGTGAAAAGGAAAAATGTTAAAATCAAAGTTGATTGTCAATTACGTGGTAATTCAAATTCAAATTTTACTATATTTTTAGTAATGATGATAAATAGTGAAAGCATATTGTAACTTGAAAAGTAAATAATCCATTCGATACAGTAGAGTTTCAAGCGTATAATGGTTTCTTCTCTTGTATGGTTCCAAGGATCAAAGTTGATAGATAAAAAATCACTTCCAATAAAACCTCCATACAATTATCATCAATAGACAAACCAATATTAGGAATTATCAGCTAACAATCAATTACCGTAGCTCCTAGTTTTTTGGTATTTTATTTTGTTTGTATTTTGTATTGTAAATTTTAACCAAAAGCGATTTAAAACCACCCAAAATGGAAATTTCCAGTTTTTTAATTTTGAATTTTCATGAGCGACAACGGACATGAACTGAGAACGCTTAAAAATGAAAAGAATGAAAGACGTGACATTGGACAATTCCTAAAACATCCGATTCAAACTACAAATCGATTAAACCATGGTTCAGATTAACCCGGAAGATCCAACAAAGTTAGAGTTTAGAAAATTAAATGATCCACAAGATTCAATAGGAATATCAATATATAAAAGATTTTTCAGATACGCCACCCCCAATTTATTTATTTGGGGACCATTTGCACCAGCACACGATGCATTATTTGCAAGAGCTACGATGGCAAGAATTCAAATTGCACTTGGTATAATTCTAGTTGGTGGATCATTTAGAAAATATTCTACTAATATTGGGACATTTAGAAGAAGATTTAGTAGAATATGTTCATTTATGGGTGGATTTTCCTTGATTGTTACAGGATTTAGAGAAATTTCATATTTTCATAACCCAAATTCTAATCCATTATATGTTGAAATTCAATTAGCTAGAGAATTATCACTATTAGATAAATCTAATAAGGGGGTTGCGAATAGAGGAAACTATTGGTTTGGACCAAAAAACTTCATGCCTATGAATAATGAACAATACTGGAAAATGGTTTATTCAATTGAAATTAATGAAATTATGTCAGACAATTATTTTGAGAGTGAAATTTTTAAGAAATTTGGTGATTTGATAAGGAAGAATTTCAATACTGAGGTTGAGAATAATAAAAATAACGAATTAACTAATAGAATTAGTGATATAATTAAGAAGAAAAATAATGAAGCCGAAGTTCACTATTCATTAAATAATAACTCAAATTCAGGATTTAAATTATTTAATTACGATAACAATTCTACGAATAATAACAATAGAAGTATTTTGAAGTTTTGGAGTGTAAATAATCCATTTGATTCATTACAATTGCAGGAATATAAAGATTTTTACTCTTATGTGTATCCCAGAATTAAAGTTGAGAAATAGTAAATAAAGTTTATAGTTATTGTATAATTAAACATCCGTTTATCCATTTTAATTACCCCACTTGTTCGAAATCCTGGCATTACATATGAGTTCAAGCATACAGATATTCCAATAAACAACAACAATATAGGTTGTCTAACAATCAACCGACAATAAGAAACCAAGAAAATTGACAATTGGAAATACACCCCCACTTTCACCCCGCACCGGGATAGGAACTCCGGGAATTTTTTTGTATTTTTACGATTTCCACTACTTGCAATTGTCTTCCTTTACGTTTCCGTAGCTTTGGTTTTTAAACTTAAATTGGTTAATTATACAAAAAAATGTATACATACATAAAATCGTTAATCATAGTTGTGATAGTTTATAACATTACCATCCATATAGTAAATAATTTTCTATCTAATTAGTTTGTTTATTTTGAAGTATCTAAGACATATCTACCTAAGATCTTACCTTCAGCCATTAATTGGAAAACCTTTGGTAATTCAGATAAACCAACAACCTTGAATGGAGAACTAACTAAACCTCTTGTGTAGAAATCTAAAGCTTCAGCAGTATCTTCTCTATTACCAACATAAGAACCTCTAATTTGAATAGATTTAACAACGGCATCAAAAACAGGAGTCTTAACTTGAGCACCAGCTGGTAAACCAACTAAGACAACTTTACCTAAAGTTCTAACATATTGACAAGATTGCGCAATTGCCATTTCAGAAACTGAAACATTAATAACACCATGGGTACCACCATTAGTCTTTGTGACAATTTCATTAACAATATCTTTAGTTTTAGTAAAATCAACGAAAACTTCAGCACCTAATTTTTCACATAGTTCTTTCTTATCATCACCACCATCAATTGCAACAACTCTTAAACCCATTGCTTTAGCATATTGAATTGCTAAAGTACCTAATCCACCACCAGCACCAGAAATAGCAACCCATTGACCAGCTCTTAATTCAGCAGTTTTTAAAGCTTTATAAACGGTAACACCAGCACATAGAATTGGTGCAACACCATCTAATGGAGTATCCTTTGGAATATGAGCAGCTTGAATTGCATCAGCAGTTGCATATTGTTGGAAAGAACCATCATGGGTATAACCGGATAAATCAGCTTTAGCACAATTTGGTTCAGCACCTTGTTCACAAAATTCACAACCTAAACATGAACCATTAAGCCACTTGATACCGGCGTAATCACCAATTTCAAAAGAGCTAACATTTTCACCTTTAGCGACAACAATACCGGCACCTTCATGTCCACCAACTAAAGGTAATTTAACAGGTAAAGGCCAATCACCTTTCCAAGCATGTAAATCAGTATGACAAACACCTGAATACAGAACCTTGATTAGAATCTCAGTTGCCTTTGGTTTTGGGACCGGGATTTCTTTGTATTCGATTGGGCCACCGTTTTCGTAGAAAACGCAGGCCATTTGAGTTTTTGGAATTTCAAAAGACATAATTAGATTGATAAATTATTGATTGTTAGTATAAAGAAGGAAAGAAGAAGACAAGAAAGGGTGGGAAGGAGAATAGGAGAGAAGAAAGAAAGAAGAGGGAATGGATGTGAGTTCGTAAATAAAAAGTGGGAAAACGTCAAGCTTTTATACAAGAGGGGGTGTGGAGTCCGAAGGTGGGGTGCATCGGCATTGAAGTGTGAAATCATTGCTAAACCAAGAAATCCATTATCATCCAGAAATAAATCAATCAAATCAGCTCACACTAATCATCCATTTCGCATGGTTGCATCCCGCGTTGTTCCCACTGGAGATGTTGCAATGCTACGCCTTTTCCCACTGTTCGTCCATGAGGAAACGCACGAGGGCCGGCTCGCCCGTCTGAAGAAGCGGATGGGACGCCACCACGGCGAGAAACCGCTGCAGGCCCAGGCGGCGATGCTCGACGGTTTGGGGGGAGAAGCGGTGGGAAAATCGCCACACTGGGGCGGAGGGCAGTTCCGGGAGGGGCACCTTGGGGTGTTTGTGGGCGAGCAGCTGGCGGAGACGGACAAAATCGGAGTAGCGGCGATGGACGGTGGCATGTTGTTTTTTGAAGGTCGGGATGGTGGTGTTGGTGGTGACCTTGTACACGGTGTAGGGCCGGTCGTTGGGGGGGCGGTGGGTTTGGGGGGAGTGGACGGCCACTTCTAGGGTGTCTTCTGGCGGTGCGTAAGGCGACGAAGAGGACGACGGGTTGGAGGATGAAGGGAGGGGTGTAGTGGGGGTGGGGGTGAACATTGGCGCAGAGGTTGGGGACGAGTGGCCAAAAAATATAGGGGTAGAGGTGCAATGGGAGATAGTGGTATTAGTGAATTGAATTGAGGTGATGTTAGATTAGCTTTTGTCTTGGAAGAGCAAAACCAAAGTTCAACTTGACGTTTTGGGTTCGCATGGTTTTCTTTTCTCATTTTTTCACATTATCTGATTTCTCTGATTTTGCTTTGGATTTCCATTTCCATTTTCATTTTCATTTTTCACTTACGTTATTCGATCTACTCGATTAATCTGATGTAATCTATTTTGTAGACAAGATACTATAATATAGCGTATTGACGTACATTAGATAGCACAATACAACATAAAAAGCCGTATATCAACTTCTTTGCCCCCCGCCCTTTTACTTATCAACATACACACACACACACATACGCACGTTTCATCACAGACTCCATACTGCTAACTTCGAACAAGCTAGCTTATACTATCTCCGATATGAACTACCAAGAACTTTCGCTCGACGACGATATGAATACCCAGATAAACAGTCAATTGGATGGTCAATTAAATAGTCATATAAAACATTATCCACAACCGATACATCAAAATATACCCCATGATAATGTACAAGATCATGGAGTCAATGACGTAGGAGACGAAGAAGATGATGAAATGGAGGAACAGGAAGAAGAAGATGAAGAAAATGGTGATGTAGAAGACGAAGAAGACGAAGAAGACGAAGAGGAAGGAGAAGGAGAAGAAGAGGATGATGACGAAGAAGATGACCTCGATATGAATGAACCCGCTGGTGCCTTTGCTAATGTCGGTCAAGGTCTTAGCGGTAAATATAAGAATTATATGATGCAGTATTGGCAAAATACAATTGATTCAATAGAAAAGGATGAACATGACTTCAAAAATCATCAACTACCACTTGCAAGAATCAAAAAAGTCATGAAAACCGATGAAGAAGTGAAAATGATTTCCGCTGAAGCTCCAATTTTATTTGCAAAAGGTTGTGATATTTTTATAACTGAATTAACAATGAGAGCTTGGATTCATGCAGAAGAAAATAAAAGACGAACTTTGCAAAAATCGGATATTGCTGCTGCTTTACAAAAATCTGACATGTTTGACTTTTTAATCGATATTGTACCTAGAGATGATGATGTTAATAAGAAGAAAAATATTTAATTTTAAAACTTATATACTTGCTATTTAACATCTATTCTAATTTTGCGGAAATTTCAATTTCACCCCCAGTCCAGGTGCTGTTTGTTAATCCTGTAACAACACATGGCCTGGATGGCTTAGTTTTGAAGTATTTTGCACACGCTGCATTCATTTCTTTGACCAATGATTCATCAGTAACAAAAATCAACACTTTAACAACTGAACCAATTGAACTAAATGCTGTTTTCAAAATCAATTCTAAATTTCTGTTTGCAATTTCTGTTTGCAATTTCTGTTTGCAATTTCTGTTTGTTCCTTGGTAATTTATGGAATTGTACCACCACACCAATGCCAGCACTACCTGATGTGAAAACCAATCCTTCCTTTGTAAGTGCTACTGCATTTAAAAATTGTAGCATTTCAGGAAGCCCACAATCTCCCCATCTAAATGTTTTAACTACTTTGAATAACCAAAAATAATGCATTAGTCCTAAAAGGAAAAAACTACTTTTTTAGAGTAAGATTTTTACGTTTCCTTTAATAAGCAACAAAATTAGAGATGTACGGATTATCTAACTTTCGATAGAATATTATAGAATAAACAAACAAGGATGGTTATTTGAGTAAATTCAAATGCACTTACCTGAAGATATTAAATTATTTTGAACAATTGGCAAATTATTCCTTAACATCCGAAACCATACTAATTAACATTCCTATTTCATTCCTTTTTTTATGTTTAGTATTGTATCTTATTTTTTAACATCAGATGTTTTAGTTATAATAATAAGGATTTCACAGGCAAAAACGGTTGAATTTTGAGAGATTTATTCATAAATGAAAAAGCCTTAAATTTTAAAGTTTTAGTATGGTTAGTTTAGAAGCTAAAGTAATGTTAATAAACCAGAAAAATCCAAGTGTTTTAAGAGATGCCTTAGAAGTTATATGTACTTTGGTTGTTTCCGGCGGAATCAACCATATAATAATAATGACCTAAATTACAACTCTAGGGAACGAGATTTAAAACATGCAACCGTTACATAACTATTGATCTGGTAACCGATTGTCATTGATTCGATCGTATATTAAGTGTAATACAAATATTCTATTAAGGCTTATTAGAAATATAGTGAAGGTGGATACTTGTCAACTTGGCGATTTCAAAGAAATAGCAAACAATGACCTAGCGTTTTTAATTTGCTATGATCTGTTAGTAATTAGGCTGTTTTTACTCTTTTAATAGCCATCAATATTTCCGAAATCTAAATAAATCATACAAAATTAATGATGATAAATAAAAAGCAAGCATAAAGCGTTTACTTTTAGGTTTTAATATAGTACCATCATCTTCTATCTCCAATAAATCGTAATGCAATATCAAAATAAAAAAGATACGAAAATTTCGTTCCGAAAACTGACGATTAATGTTTTAATTTGATGAGCCTCTACTTGCTCTATGTTCACTTACATTTCCGCTTTGCCATTTATACGATTGCTTTTGCCACTCTATTTCTTCTTTTCGTTAATAAATAATTTGTAAACCAACACAACTATTATGTTGTCCAAAGAGCAAGAAGATACTACTTTATCAACAAATCCAAACGTCGTTGCTTCTGTGACCGAATCACTAGGCAATCTGGTTAATGTCATTACCGATTTAGAAAACTATTTAATGGCTGAGATTAATGAATTAAAAAAAGAATTTGATTCCGATATTCAACAATTAAATAAAACTACTTATGAAATAAATAGAAGAATGATTAGATTAAGCAATAGAATTTTTTTCGAAGAAAATGATGGTATTTTAGAAGAAGTTCCATTTGTTGTTGGTACAAGACCTGCAAATCTTCCACCCATCAGAAGCATTTCGGATATTAATGCATTAAGCGAAGAGCAGCTTGATCTTTATATGGCTGGTTTGGGATTATCAAATGATTAAAAATCCAAAAAATGACACAAGACTTCGAAAATTAGTTGGTGTTTCATATGTCCTTTATGCTTCCTTACCATATTGGATAGAATATTTTACTAGAAATAAGTTTATACAAGGCTATTAATTTCAATCGTTGCTATTTTTTTGTTATTTTTCTCTGAATCTATTTAATGTCTGCCTCTTTTTGCTTTCTTTGCAGTATAATTTTTTAAGCATATTTTAATCTATCTCATTGTAGAAAAAAAAACTTCTTCTGATCGTAAGATTTAGTGGGTTAATGTGATCTAAATATGCATCCCAAAAGTAAAATGCTTTTTTTCTAATATCCAAACAATAATAAAATATAACAATAAACTTTTTGCAAATTTTGAAATATTACTATTTTTGTAAAGTTCACTGTTGGCATTATCATCATTAATTTGTTTAAGTTATTTTCTTCAAGTGAACTTCACTCAAAAAAACAAAAAAAACAATAACATGGAATTACAGGTTAATATTTATTGTTGTAGTCCGATTGGCAAGTAAACTGAATTTATATATATATATTATCTCAGTATCAATTGTTAAAGTTTATTTATTGGAATTATATGCATCAAAGTTGCTTTTAAATGTGGTAAAAAACAAGAATTGAAGTAGTGAGTGTCATTATAATTTTAATAAAGAATTTTTAAGTGGTTATTTATTGCTTGTGTGTTCATACCCACCGTAATAATTGATCATTTATAACAGATTTATTGCAACAAGATAATTCTACTTTACTTCGATTCTCAGTGTCACTAATTGAAAGTTAAGAATAAAAAAAATGATATTCGACAACTTAAGGAGAGACACCTTTCTTTAAAAACTTTTATAAGGCTGATAAAAACATTCTTACTGGAAAAAAGTGCAAAAAGAATAGTTTACATAAGATGCTTCAGCTAATTATATAAAAATTCTGGAGTTATTTTGCATCGATATAACATAAAGAATACTCTGGACACACAAATTCATTCTTTGACTTAAAATATGAAATATGTTTAACTTGTTAGAACAATTTGTTTTAAATGATAATCCTGAAATTTTTGGTCAGAAATCCAATGCATATCCGATAACGATGATACCTTTGACCATGTTTTTGAATGTGCCTTTGAAGGTGATCAATTAGACATCAATCCAATAAAAAAAATGTCATGATTGTTGGAGATCATTGGATATAATTCTATATGTGAAAGATTAACTTTGGATAGTTATCTAGACTTACGGTTGTGAGATAATCATATTCTTCTTGATATCCCTTGCTCACAAAATCCCGATTTTTCGAGATTTGTTTTTGCGTCGATCGACGGAAGAAATTCTGTTTTGTGCAAACCAATCAAAACTCGCTTGTTGTAAGCATTGTCTAATTCGGACATAATCTGACTTGTGGGTCTGTGGCAACAAGAGAATGAAATTTACTTTATAACAAGTTAAATTCTTCTTCCAATATTTTTCTTTTTAGGCAAGTTCTTCACTAACCTATTTTATAGATCTATATCTAAAGATGCTTAATGAAATTACAAGTAAAGATCAATTCTCTGAATTAACATCCGTTAATGATAAATTAATCGCATTATATTTCCACACACCATGGGCATCACCATGTATTCAAATGAATAAAGTTATAAGCACACTATCAAATTCTGAAGTTTATTCCAAAATTACATTTATTTCAATTAATGCAGATTCTTTTCCAGAAATTTCTGATTTATTTGATATAACTGCCGTGCCTTATTTTGTAATCATTAAAAATGGTTCTATCCTACAAGAATTAACTGGAGCTGATCCAAAAGAATTTATACGTGTACTAGATAAATTCAATGAATCAAATGAATCATCAGGGTATAAAGAAACTAACACTATTTCTAGTGTTTCACCACCACCAACCTTAGAATCTACCACCATTCAAGATGAAACTCCTGAACAATTAAACTTAAGATTAAAGAAATTAACAACTGCTGCACCAATTATGTTATTTATGAAAGGTACCCCATCTGCACCACAGTGTGGTTTTTCAAGACAAATGGTTGCTATTCTAAGAGAACATCAAGTACGATTTGGATTTTTCGATATTCTAAAGGATGATTATGTTAGACAAGGCTTAAAGAATTTTTCAGATTGGCCAACTTTCCCTCAATTATACATTGGTGGTATATTTCAAGGTGGTTTAGATATTATAAAGGAAAATTTAAGTGAAGACGAACAATTCTTTGAACATGCTTTACAGGAAGCAAATGCTAAATAAATAATGTTTGTATATTATCTTATGTAACCGCCAATTCAATCGAATCATCACTAAATTCATAGCTATCCGAATTATTATCATCACTACCATTTTTATTAATTATCTCATCTTCACTATCTTCAATTGGATCTGATGATAATTCCCCGTTAACTTCAAATCCGTTATTATCATTTTCCATATCATTATCATTATCACTATCATCATCATCATCGTAATCATTTCCGATAACTCCATAATAAATGCTCATAATTTTCTTCAAATGAGAGATGCCGCATATCTCTTGATCGTTATCATCATCATTATTATTATCGATATCATAATCTACAATAAATTCATCATCTGCATATAACGAATTTGAAAACATTCCACCAGTTCTATATTCCTTGATGTTCAAAGTCTGGTTATTTTTTAAATAATAATTATATTTAAACTTAAAACTGTTCAAATTTTTAAATAAATAGAACCCATCAATTAAATTTAAACAATCTAAATTTAGATAACTAAATTGTTTCATTTTATTTAAAACACTATACCTTATGCTTTGAAATTGCTTTAGCTCTTTTAAAATTCTGAACTTTTTCTTGTTTAATTTTGAATCTCTTGAAAATTTAATTTGTGTTCTATTTTTTGGATCTTTAACGTTATTCTTAAGTTTTTCACAATTAATTCGAATATTGAGACATGAAATGAATGACAAATTCGAATGAATATTGGTATCACCACTCCTTCGTATTAGAGTATCGGTTAGACTTAAATTTTCTAGTAACCCCCCTAGATCATTTTCAACCTTTGGATTCAATATTGAATAATTTTCTAAAATACATAAATTAAAGTTTGTTAAATTTGTGAAAACCTCAAGGTTAATTTTATCAATTGTAATTAATTGTGTATTTAGTTTTGGTACTGATCTGTTGGTTAAATTGTATCTTTTTTGGAAGTCCTCAAACTCTAACTCTTCATGTTTTGAACCATATATCAATTTACCAATAGAATGAAATACATCAATATTTGATTCCTTACCATCAATTTCAATCATGTTTTGGTCGTTACTATATTGAAATCTATACCAGAATTCAAATTGGTTAATTGCATTTCTTAAATCTCCTAGTTCTGATAATTTATTGATCTTCAAATTAATTGTTTTATTTGAAGAAATTGATTGCAGTACACAAACTCTTGAAATCGCCTTTTTCAAAAATGTTTTTGCAACTTTATTAAACCTTATCCTTTTAATCCCATTATTTTCAAATTTTAAAATACTAAATCCAAATACAGTCTCTACTTTAAACGTATTATCAATCGTAAAATTATTAAAATTGTTAAATCTTCCATTATCATTATTATCATTGTTCATATCGTATTCAGATATGCAAAATACCAACGGTGGTAGCTGAAATTCATCATTCATTTTAATCCAATTTAATATTGAATTTTGAAATTCATTTCTTGTTTCCTTATGAAATAAATTAGGTAATTCTTCAATGATAATACATTTTTCATTTATTCCTGTCAATAACTTACATTGATTCAAAAATTCAGTAAAATAATTAACTGATGAATTCTCAAAATTGGAATACTTTAAAATATTAAATTCAATAATTAGGTTATTTATATCGACTTCTATGTTTCCTTTTGATCTGGTTAATTTCTCAAACATTAATTTTTGAGCTATCAATTTAGCTGATGTACTTTTCCCACTCCCACTTGGTCCAGAGACTATTAAAATTTTATTAGCAGTTTTCTTATTTATTAAATTATCTAAGTCAGATTCTAAATCTTGAAGTTTTTTTTTATGGATGCATAAATCAGAAATAGAAGTTGGACAACTTTGATCAATCCAAGTTTCTGAATTTGAATGATTGCTAAATTTTTCTCTAGTATTCAACGTGTGTTGATCATCAATTAGATTAACATCGTTATCTTTATTTTTATTCTGATCCTGTGTATTCCTTTTCTTATTATGCGTATTAGTCTTTGATGATTTTTGAAAATTTAGTTTCTTTATGGGCTTATTAAATAAATCAGCAATAGAGGAAGTATTACTATCTTGTGATAATTTCCTTTTTCTTCGGTGTTTTTCATTTATTTGTTGCTGTGAATTTAGTATTTTTCTGATATTTGAATCATTTTTATTATCTATGTCACTTTCTTCATCGAATTTTTCATTTCTATTGTAATTACTATTATTATCACTATTTGATTCTGAGTCACTTATTGTTAATACAGTATCTTCTGTATCACTTATATCAGTTGTATTGTTTGACATAATTATAAATAGTCACAAACCCTATAATTGCAAATATTGGTTATTGGTTATTGGTTTACTTGATTCGATTAGTTATTATTGCATGTTTAAACATTAAAGTTTCGTGTTTAGTAAACAAATATTATCTGAAATTTGCAATTTCATGTTGTTGAGAGTACGGATATACTATTTGCGGATCTATATATGGATTAATTATTTCAAAATTTTATATGATTTATATTATATATATTACGTGTTATATGCTATCACTATTATTTTTTATTTGAATTAAACTGATCCATTAAACAACATTTCAATAGCACCTTCCACTGATCCACCACTGCGTCTCAATGCACGAATGTTACGGTCAAAGTCGAAAAATCCCATGTCATTAAGTTGACGTAATTGTGTGGCATATATTTCTTCAGGTGGTCTTGAATCTGCAACTGATGTCGAAGCACCCGAACCTGCACCTGCACCTGTACCGCCAAATAAATTCATAAGATTTGGATTCAATGCAGGATTGAACAATGGATTATTACCCAGGGCACCTAAACCACCAAGACCACCGGTATTAGCACCAGCACCGGCAGTTGCGCCAAACAACGAAGCAAATGGGTTAGTGGCTGATGCACCAGCACTACCGCCAGCAGCAGTAGGTGTTTCAGTATTTGTTGATTGTGTAGATGTTGAACCATCTGGATTACCTGGCGCAGGAAAACTTGATGCTGCAGCACCTGGTGCACCAAATCCACCTAAACCAGAAGCTCCACCCATTGCCCTTTGTAACTCCATCATACTTCTCATCGCTTGTGGATTTGTCAACATGTTTTTAACATAATCACTTTGTAATAGTTCCCTTGCAGCTGGTCCCATTGCTCTTAACTGTGGTGATTGTTGTATCATATAATCTAGCATCTGTGGGTTTGATAACATTGATCTCATACTTTCTTGAAATAATGGGTTATCCATCATTTGTTCCATTTGATTTTCAGCTGGTAATTGCATACCATCAGCCCCAAAACCCAATTGATCCATTGTTGGCATTGGAATATTATATCCTGCATATCTGGCATCGGTTAAACCTGCTAATGGATTAAAAGAATCTTGACCTGCTTCAATATTAGTTGGGACAGAGGGTGGTGCATTGGCTTTAGTAGTGTTTGATGATCCGTTAGACGGTGCAGTTGTCGATGCCGATCCAGTTTTTGCTGCACTTTTCACTAGATGAATAGAGTGTCCTTCTTTAACTTTATATGTTTCTAAAGTATCGTTGTCTTTCAGGACTTTTCCTGAAAAGATAAGACGTTGACGATCAACTGAAATATCTAAATCAGATGCTATTTTTTCCTTTAGTTGAAGAACTGTCATTTCAGGAGTAACAGATACTTGGTGCTTCGAATCACCAGTCATCTTAATAGTAATGTTAAATGAAGACATTTTGAATTGGCACTGATATTTCTTTTAGTATGTATTCTTTCCTCTCAGTAGGTTGTGTATTACCATCATAAATTTCTTTTCAAAACGAATAAATTCATGTTGCCTTCACAGCTTCGCTAACCAAATTTTTAAAACAAGCGACGCGTCGATTGTCAAATTAATCTTTTCTGGATTTAGAACATGAATTGATATATCATATCAAAAAATAGTAAATTAAAACTTTAACTGGCTTTTTCTACAAAATACATAAACTTTGAGTCTGCTTCTATTTTAAATGGTTGCTCCACCAGTTGGGTATGAACGACCAGATTTTCCATCATTATTTTGGCCACTTGGTCGAATGAATTCAAGTTATGAAGTTTCATTTTTATATACTTTTAAGGATATTTGGATATTTTCCACGGCTTGGACAATCATCTTGATGACTGGACTATACAGTGCCTGTGCTTTGCTGTATCTTTTTTCTCATTCGGTCGGAGTATACCGACATCCATCTTACAAATTTGATAATAATAATTATAACGGAAATAATGGTAACAACAACCTGAATCACACCAGTGATAATGACAACGAAAATATCGAATTTCATGGAATGAATTATAACCATCTTTATAAATCTACAATGTCAACATATCAACATTATTTTGTTAATGTATTTTTTACAGGTAGTCTTAAAATTAGAATTGCAATTTTTTGCGTTTATGTTGTAGTCGGTGCATTTCAAGGATTATTTATAGGTTCAATTGTTGGCGTTTTAATTGCCGCAATTTACACAGCTGCACAGTTTAAAATTACAACTTGGATACCTTTTGTTTACGCAATAATTACAGTATTGTTTAATTTATCAAGTGCGTATTCATTTACAGTTAAAACGATGTAATATTAATATACCAAAATAATTTAAAACTTTTTTTTACTCTTACATCAGTTTTCATAGCTTTTTTTCATGAATTTGTACAAATATAACATAAAGTTATAATAAAATTTTTTATAGATAACGCCCAGAAAAATATAAAATACACAAAATATCTAATCGAAGTATGTTCAATTTAGTAAAGTAAAGCAAAGAAAGTAAAAAAATCCAACCAAAAAATAAACAAAGGTAAAAGAAAAAAAAAATATGTTCAATCTTTACAATCAAAACAACAGATTTTAACTTCACCATTTTCCAAACCACAAACAATTCTTGAATCGCCTAATCCAACACAAGAAACAGAACTTGCATTTGTGAGTGTATGCATACATTGACCATTTTGTAGATCCCAAATTTTGATACTTTTATCATGGGAACCGCTAACAATTCTGAAGGTATCCGCAGCAATTGACCAAACACCTTCAATATGACCAAATTGTGTACGTATACATTTACCTGTCTTAACATCCCATAATTTAATCGTATTATCTAATGATGCAGTTAATAAATGAGTTGGTAATAATGAATCTCGAGATTTGACAAATTTTTTAAATTTATATTCTGGAGTATCCACGTTATCATCATTTTCATCATCGTCATTATCATCCTCAGCATTTTCATCAATTACATCATTGCCAGCGGAATTTGAAGCAGCACTGTCAATAGAATCATCATTTGTAATATCAGTCACTAAATCATCGGTATAAGTGAATGGAATAACACACTGTACTTGTGCAGTATGACCACCCTTTTCAGCACCACCAAAAGTTGTGACGCATTCATTTGTATCTAAATCCCACAATTTAACAGTTGAATCATCACTTGCGCTGAACACGGTTCTGCTGTTTGAATGAATTTTAACACATGTAACCCAGTCGGTATGTCCACGTAATGTATAACAAGTTCTTGTTTCAACGTGCCAAACTTTAACGGTTTTATCTGCACTACCACTGACAATTAATTTATCCAAAAAGTCAACAGTTAGAACACCTTCTCTATGTCCACTATAAGAAGAAATACATTCACCTGTTCTCCAATTCCAAACTTTGATTGTTTTATCTAAACCTCCAGTTATTAGTTTTTGATCATCAAATATTAATGATTTAATACCCATTGTATGCCCAGTAAGTGTTCTAATTAATTCGCCAGACTCTGTATTCCAAATTTTTACAGATGCATCGTAAGAACCAGTCATTAGTAATTCATTATTATTATATTGACAACATAAAACACCATCTGTATGACCTGCAAACTTTTTAACAGAATAATAACCTTTTCTCCAGTGTCTTTCAACAGTATAACGTTCAGAATAAACAGCTTTCCAGGGTCTTTTCTTCCGCATCGCTTTCTTTGAACTTGAAGTAGAGCTTGAACCTTTTGATATGAGTTTTGGAATATTAGGGTTACATAAATCATAACAATCATCATCTGCTTCAGAAAATCTTCTCTTTTTATTGTTACTATTCATTGCCAAATTGTTTGATTTTTCTTGCAATTTTTTAACTGCCATTAAAGGTAAACCCCATCCACATTGTGGGCATTTTCTATCGATATGTTGTTCACACATGTATCGCCAAACTCTATCATCATCAGCCAACTGTTTCCATTTAGTCGAAACTTGAGCAGCATTGCACAAACTTTGGCAATCCAGATAACATAAAATTTTTAGGGCTAATTCACTTGGCAACATTTCAAGAAAATCAATTTTTAATAACTGTGAAATTTCATGTGAAATAACAGATAATTGAGGAAAACAACACTGTGAAATTAAACCTTGCAATATTAAAGCACGCTGGTTATATGAACTGTTTGCAAAAGTTGACCAAACATTTGTAATTTCTTGTTGATCCTTTCTTGAGAATTTGGTTAATTTTTTTTGAATTTCAGTCATTTGTTTTTTATCAGCTAATTTATTACATCTAATTCTTGGATTATGCCTGTAACAATATTTTGTATCGAGTTCATATGTTGGTTGGTTAATGATAATATCTTTGGGTTTATTAAATGGGATTTCTTCTTCTAAAATAACTTCCGAGTCAATATTATTTGAATCTGTTTTTAACTTTGTGGTTATAAAAGTTTTCTGTATAAGATTGGAAGAAACTGATGCGGCTGGCATCAATTGTTGTTGGGAAAGGATTTTTTCATTATTCAAATAAGAAGTCTCTTCATTATCATTATTATTATGATTTGCGGTGTTTAAATCAGCATTTGCATATTCTGATGACAGCAAGTGATTAGATGTTGAATTTTTAGAACAGCTACGTTGTAAATATTGCATAAGACGAGACTCTTGAGATTCTGACATGCTATTGAGTAAGAAATGCTAAAAGAAAAAGATGTATATTTGGTAAGAATTTAACGAATACACAGTTTTAGAAAAGAGAATAGAATTCAAATCAATTTTCATGTCCTTTAAGGAACTAAGAAGCACAAAAGGGGTTTTCATTTTCTCTTTTTAAGATTTTGTTTTAGGTAGAAAAAAAAACGCCACAGTTTTCGTGTACACGTGACATCATGAATTTAGTCACGTTAATCAAGCCCATTTATCAACTGGGTTGGCCTTATACTCTTCGTAATCAGCTTTTTTATAGACACTTATTTCAGTTTCATTTGCAATTCCAAAAGAAACAAGCTTGGAAGTGTCATCAGTGACATCCAGCACCCAGTCATCGTCGTGATCCATGTTAATCACTAGATTCATTGTCTTAGTTCCATGTGCATGCGTGTATATTTTCATGGTATCAAAGTCGAAATTTCTGTAAGGTCTTAGATTTCCTTCGGTTTGAATGGTTTTCAGAATTAATTCATACAGTTGTTTTGGTGTAGTGTTTTGTAAATCAATGTGTTGAAACACGTGATTACGAATGTTTCGGAATGGGAATGATTTGATAATTCTGATTGTTATCACGGAATCGTTCAGTGGTCTTGCTGTAGATGTTAATGGTTCTTCTAGGTCGTAGTCAGACATGATGGCTATAACTCTAAAAGAAACAATAAACTAGAATCTGTAGAATAGCTCAAAATTTTTCCTCGTTCTGAAAGATGTATATTCCCGTTTAGGAAATTAAAATTGCAATTCAATATTCGGTAATTTCATATTTGATATTTGCGAATTTCAAGTTATTGCTTCACTTAACCAACATAATCATTAATTTTATGAAAATAGCATTCAACAAACATAAGGGTTTTCTTTTAGATGAAGGAAAGGCTGAAAAAATTATAGACATAAGAAGCGGTCTTACAACATTAACTTCTAAATCAAAATGTGTAAGCACAAGGTCGTCCAAACCCAAATCCAAATCAAAAAGCAAGACTGAATACAAAACCGATGGATTTGATTGCTTATCGATTGCATGGAACAGAGTTCCAGATATCACCGATGATGAATCTGATGATAACAATACAAATGCTCGAACGTTTGGTGAAGTTTTGAGAAGTTTAAGTCATAAATCCTTACTATCAAACTCTGATGATGACTTGAGTTCCCATACCACAATATATGGAGAAACTGTATCTTATAGTGAAAATTTAGGATTTGGAGATGAACAAGACATATACGATGTTAGACAAAAAAAACAAAGAGTTAAATTATCACTGGATGAAAAGAAAGATCTAAGAAAAAAGGCAAGAGAATCAAAAAGGAATGCCAAACTTGAAAGAAAAGAAAAAAATAAAAAAGACAGCTTTGATACAAACTACACATTAGATTCTAATTTAATTTCATCAAAATCAAAAATAAATCAGTTGAAAATATTGCTCAATGAGTGTATTGAAACTGCACAATCAAAATCAAATGATAACTTATCGGATACATCAAAAATATTTCATATTGATGATGTATCCATATATATTAATGATCTTAACAATTTGTTAGATGATGAATGGCTATCAGATAGTAATATTGGATTCATTTTTAGTTTTCTACGTCAAGGATATATTTTACCATTATTATCGTCGAAGCTAAAAAATTCAAAGTTCTATCAATTTGATAAGGATAAAAACAAAGAAATTTTTGTTTCTCCAATTTGTATGTTATTACCATCTTTTACCTTTTTGATTGCCAATCACCCAGATCCACTCGAATTAGTAACCTTAAAAGTTTTACCATCAGGTATTTCCGAATCACAAATAATATTTTGCCCTTTGAATGACAACGATGATTTTGGTTTATCTGAAGGAGGATCACATTGGAGCTTGGTTGTATTTTTAAAATTATTATCAAACGACCAATCAAATAATACAAAATATACCCAGAAGGCTTTGGTCTATGACTCAATGTTTGAAGCGAATGGCATTACGACCAATCACTTAGTTTCTAACATGTCAAAAATTTTATACAATGAAAAAGATCCAAAGTCTTCATTAAAATGGGATATTATTCATGTTAGAGATTCGCCTCAACAAACAAATGGCTCCGATTGTGGTGTTTATGTATGCTCTGTTACTACTTGTCTAATATCTCAATTAATTATGTTATCAAAATCAAATGGTAATTTTTGTGTTGATATTTCATTAACAAACCTGAGATTCAGCGCAATTGATTCGAGAGTTTGGATGTTGAGTACATTACTTAATTGTCTTAAAAGTAAATAAATTACGATAGCATTCATTTTGGATCTATAGACTTTGTTTGTTTTATAAACTTTTTTTAATAAATTATTTTTTCCAAAAATCTTCATAATTTTTTACCAGTATCTTTACTAATAATCTTCATTGCGTTGACATCACCTTTTGCCAGTTGATCATCATTCAAAACTTTTGAGATACAAATCCACGGATCACGAGATCCACCCCATTTTAAAATCTCATTCTTAAAAACTTCACCAGCATCTCTTGAAAATGGATCTTTTTCGAACAACTGTGTCCAAATTTTTGATGCAATTGCCCTATCTAACAAGTATGAATAATATAATGCACCATAGGAATATAAATGTCCAAACTTACCAGGCCAGCTTGATTTTGTATCTGCTAAAATCATTAGATTTGATTCCAGCTCATGATAGATATCAAGTAAATTAAACCTCTTATCATTAATTGGTATGTTTACGGCTCCGTGTAATAATTGGTCTAATAATGCCATTTTAACTTGTCCAAAAGTTTCTAAATGTGATAATACTTTATCCGAATTCAAATTTTTTTCAATTAATTCAATTGAAACTTCTTTACCCGATTGGAAATGTTTACCAAATGATCTTAAGACTCGTTTATCACGTGCAAATGTTTCATGTAAAATCGATGGTAGTTCAACAAAATCTGTTTGACATCTTGTACCCGAAACATTGTGTAATTCGGTCCTACCTAACATGCTATGCATAGCATGTCCCATTTCGTGAAATAATGTTGCCACTTGATCTAGTGTTAGAAATACAATATTGTTATTAGCATCAGGTTGATAATTGCAAACTAATGAAATAACAGGTAGTTGATAAGTCTTCTCATTTTGTTTAACAGTTTCAACAGTTGATATGGTTGGTAATGATAAGTTAAATGGGTCATTAATATCTAATTCCGTATCATCCAATTTTCTTGAACAGCAAACAGTAAAATGTGCAGGATGTGGCGTTTTACCTTGTCTTTGTAACAAATCTAAATACATTATTCCAACTTTACCATCCTTGTCACTAATCGCATCAAATTTTCTAACATCGTTTGACCAAACTTCTCCAGGCTTTAACTTTTGTGGTACTAATTTAATTCCATAAATTGAATAGAATAGCTTTGACAATCCTGAAACAACTGTTCCCAACGAAAAATATTTGGTTATATCTTCATTTTGTGAAGATTTTTGTGATGTCAAATATTTAGTTAATAGGTATTCTCTGTCCCATGGTTTAATTGAATTAACCAAATCTTCATTTGATAATTTCGTCAATTCCTTCACCTTTTCGGTTTCTGGATAGTATTTGTACAATGTTTTCAGTTCTTTTAACACTTCGGGTTTTAAATCATTAATGATACCATTTAGAAAACCAATTACGTTTTCCGGATTTTTTGCCATTTTATCACTCAATGCATATTGACCGTAATTCTTACAATTCATTAGCCTTGCTAGAATTTCTCGACAGCGTAATAAATTTGTTAATAGTTGTATTTGTTCATTTGGAACACTATGTAATGCAACCCAGACTTTCTCACGAATTATTTTATTTGGACAAGATCTTAATAATTCAAAAGGCAAATGTCCATAGATTGGAATTGTTAAACTTTTATCAAAGTTTATTTTAATTAATTTTAAATATTCAGGTTTTATGTCTAATTCAGACCATTCAGATGGTTCAATCTTGATTGATTTTTCACTTGGTATTGTTATATTATTATTAAATTCCTGTCCCGCATTTGCAATATATGAAGATAATTGCACAAATTGTTCCCCAGTTTGATCATCCATATCAATACCAGATTTTTTAAAGTCTGCATATAATAGTTTACCAACAGAAATTTCTTCCTTTGACAACTGACTTTTAATATTTAGATTTGGATCATATAGAACCTTTTCAAGTTTATCAAATAGTGGCTTTGATGTATTTAATACATTCATATGTTTAAATAATTCGTAATGACATTCTTCAGCTGCTTTCACAAATGCTGAATTAGGATGTGCAACCCTAACAAATTCACACAAATCAATGACTCTGCAAAGCATATCTGATAATCTGTCCAATTCCTTTATATATAATCTCATACTTTCAGGAGATTGATCATTTATCATATGATTTGTCAAGTCTCTAGCCTTTTCTAGTGTTTCTTTTGCAAAAGTTTTCAAACCTTTCGGATTTGTTAAATATGGATTACAAAATAAACCCACAGATTTACTACTTGTAGAGAAAATTGATGAATTAAACAATGAAGAACATTGCAATTTGTTATTATTAAATTCATTCCAGAATTCAGTAGAATTGAAAATGTTCGTGATTAAGTCATCGTTTGTTAATTCAATTTCTTCAGTTGGTACTATCTTTTTTGAATCAGTTTGAAAACATCTTATTGGATATATTTTTGTAGCTATATGTGCGTTCAAATTCAGGTGACGCAGTGGAGTATATACCCTCATTGTAGGGGTGTCTGTTCTTTACAAAAATGATCACTTAAATGAATGATTCAATGGTAATAATAAAAATAAGAAAACTTTTTTTGGCGCTACATAAGTTTTGTTGATTTTGAATGAAAAGTATTAGTACTACTACACATTTAAAAATATACAGCTCAAAGGACAAGTGTAGATTAAAAAAATATAAAAGCAAATGAGAGAAAGATGCCTGAAAAACATAAAATAATACTTAAAAGCAAAGAGGTTATAATTGTGTGTTTATTGTAGTTTAGCAATGCATGAATTCCAGGCATTATCTGTAAGTCTATCAAAGAGTTCTCTGTCTTTAACAAGATTTCCAGATAAAGTTTGACTGTATTTATAGGTGAATTGACCTAAAGTAACTGATCCAATAATCCTATGTGATGAGGATGTCCTGATGGATTCAGTTGAATTTTCTGATAATTGTACAGATTCTGTAAGTTGAGATTGTTGTTGATTATTTTGAGTATCATCATTATATATTTCATCTGCAGAATTGGAATCTGCAGGTGAACCTAACAAATTAACCTTGTTAGCAGCTGCAGTTGTAACAGTTGGGATAGTTGTCAAACCACTCCCATTATCTCCCTTCTCATAGATATCAGAAATGTTAGGAGTTGCTAATTCTTCATTGAGATTGGGATGCATCTGCGTTTGTAAATGAATTTGTTGTCTTTGTATACGTTCAGCAGCCTGAGTTGCAGAACTTACAAGTGGTGGTGATACCTTTTGTTTTTTATTTTTAGGAGAAATTGAACTTGGTGATATTGGTGCTTCATTTTTTAAAATTGAAGAAACGCCTTGTTGAGATTGTTGAAATGGATGTTTATCAATAGTTGGATAACCAGCTGCAGATGTTAGTACGGGAACTAGTTGTCCGTTTGCTGTTTTAATATAAACTATCTGCGGAAGTTGCGATTGAGATTGAGATTGAGATTGAAGTTGGTTTGATTGACTGTTTCTTGCTGGTAGCATAACAAAAGGGTTTCCTTGAGAAAAGTTAGAGTGCATGTAAGGAGGAGCAGCAACAGGTAGCGTTATTATTGTTCCTGTTTGTGTGTTATAAAACATTTGCTGATATGGCTGTAACTGACACATTTGTTGTACAGGTTGTAAGTAGGATTGTTGAGGTTGATTCGATTCAAGAACTTCTAATGGTTTATCTGAAACTTTACTTGTTGAAAATGACTGAACGTTAGAGAAACGTTTTGGCAGACTTAAAGGTGTGATTGTAGAATAATTCTTTTTGGGAGATTTTTCACTAGATGATACATTAGAATCGTGTACTGGACATGTCAGGAACGTAGAATCATCAGGCCTTTTATACTCATTGGAAACTATGGGCGAGTTTAAACCTGAGCCCTTGTCTTCGTTAGTTACATTTGGTACATCCGAATATGATGTATCAATACTGTTTGTGTTTATCGTATTAGTGATATACACTGTATTGTCCTTCTCTGACAGATGCGGAAGACTAGAACTGGCTACAGCGGTAAAATCTGTAACACTGGATCCGTCTCCAGAAGACATTTTGTAGTTTGATAGTGAAAATACCTGGAAAATAAAGAAAGAATAAAGTGGTGTCCTTTTTTTGGTTACATCAAACTGTACCTATTTGAAATTTGAAAAGATAAAATGTATAAACTGTAATTTTAAATTGCAAATTACCAACGGCAAACAAGTTTGAATGCTTTATTTGAGAACGCGCGTTCGAATCCCAACCACTGCAGGGATTCTTGTTTTTAGTTCTTGCGTTTCGGTTTTTGCCACATGTGATGGACCTTATTGAATAAAGAGTAGTCAGTTCATTATTATATATTGTCAATTCCAAAGTTTTCACAAGAAACTTTCCAACTGCAACCGGACATGGATATAAAAAATCACTCAAATTCAGTTGGGTTTCCCTCCCATTCTGAGTGCTCCCAGTTTTCGACAAGGTCGTTAACCTCGGGAATTACGCCTTCAAATACTATGCCTCAGATAAGAGTGTCAGATCTTACTGGATTATCACATTTTTCAAGTATGGATGATCTTGTAAGTGAGTCCGGTTTAGACGATGATAATATTTATTCACACTTGAAAATGAAATACTATAATAAGGCATTAGTTTCGTATCTTTCCCAACAAGGTTTAAATATGAATCCACTCAAATTAACACCTCGTCACTTGAAAGAAAAGCACTTGTTACATCATTCAACTACTTCGTCGGGCAATAACAGTCCAATAAATTCATCTGCTTCTTCAAATTCAAATGTTGAAACTTTTATAACCGGTAATGGACAGTTATTGTTTTTACCCTTTAATCCACAAAGAAAGAAAAGAAGGAGGAGACATAATAATATTCATGATGAATATAATGATGAAGAAAATGATAATGACATCGAAAATGATAATGACAATGAACTTGATTCTGAGCAAATCAATCAAGAACCAGATGCGGATTATGATCCAATAGATTTAAGTAGTATACCAAATTTAAATACCTTAAAGAATAATGTTAAAAATGCAAATCCGGAAAATGGTTTACATAATATAACTTATCATGTCTTTGGAATAATTGTCAAAATCAAAAAATCATGCTCCTTAAATGAAATTATAAATGTGAATTACCATACACATGCATCTGTAAAATGGACTGCGCCTGACTATTCCAAACGAATTTCGTTTGATGAAAGATACAGAACCTCTGAGAATATTGATTGGAGTTTAAATCTGTCAAATCCTGATTGTTATATACCTTTAAAGAATTATAAAGATATGTCATCAGATTATAATGATTTAGTTGATGATTTCAATAATTACGATAATTCGGTAGAGTCTGACTCATTTTCGATGGACTCCCCTAAATTAAAGGTTAATGATGTCAGCTATTCAAATGAGCCGACTCAACCCATTAAAAGATATATACCATTGAATCCAAATAATTATGTTAAGGAATCAACCTTATTAAATAATGAGTCAATGGTTGAAACCAATTCATTTAAATATTCAACAAATTCAAATAGCAAAAATTTTGAATCCGGCTATTACATATTTATGCTACCTGTTGTATATCCATTGAATACAATTGAATCAATTTTAATTCCAAATGGACAACATTCCCATGAATTATCTATACAAATACAAAAAGGGCAAGTCCATATGCCAACTTTGCAAGCTCCCCAATCTGCCTTTTTGTCAACTTCCCCAACTCATCATTATAAATATGACGATCAAAATTTTGAATTTCAGAATCAAGTTTTATCGTCATCGATTGCTTCAAGTAATAATACTTTAGGTAACCCAAAAAACTCTTTTTTGAAAAAAATTGGTATTAGGAGAAATTCAGGTTCAAACCCAAGTAAACTTGAATCAACTTTAAAAATTTCTTCTGCTTCTCCAAAAAGCTGTGATCAATCAAAGTCTTTAGTTTCAAGTTTCTTACCTTATCATGGGAATACTGTTTATAATTATAATTACCAATTACACTCAATTAGGTTACCACCATCAGATGCAACTTCCACGTTGAATAAGTCAATTTATGTGAATAAGGTTTGGAACAAAGCACTTAATTATGAGCTTTTACTTCCAAGGAAATTTACTCAGCTATCTCCTCCAAAATCGTTGGATGTTTCTCCTAATAATCCATTTTTGCATAATAATACATTTATGTTACAAATGAAGTTAGTTCCATTAGTTAAAAATTTACAGTTAAAAAGAATTAAGATTAATATTGTTGAGAAGATAACTTATATTTCCCAACCGACTACTGATTCAACGATTGATAATAAGAGTTCAAGAAGCCGAACTAAAGAAAGAACTGTTACAATGATGGAAATTAAGACAAAAGACAAACCATCAAATACAAATACAAATTCTCCGTTGTGCCCACTTAAAACACAAATTATTAAAGGTTGTAATAATGATAATCTATTAACTTTTTGTTATGATAACGAAACATCATCAATATTTAAGTCTGCTGATATTCCAAATAAAAGCCATAACCGAACAAGATCAAGGTCTGACAGTTTCAAAAGTGCCTTTCATAATGGACCAAAAAAAATGTCAAGGTTTTTAGATCATTCATCAAACAACACAGTTCCTCCAAATAAGGATGATGTTGTCATCACCAACCCCGTGAAACTTCAATGTCCTTTAAATTTTGTTGCAAATGATGATTCAAAATTAATTGCCAATATTTATGAAAATTTATGTACCGGTACTTCAGACATAAATGATTTACATGATGTGGAATTTTTGAATCCAAATAAAAACAATAATGATACAATGTCCATTTTTTCTGTTGGTTCAAACGGTGCTTCTTCGTACGATAAGAACGACGTCCTTGCAGATGATGATATGAGCTTCTCGAGAGCTTCAACTAGACGACCAAGAGAATTTTCATTTTCAAGTCAAAATAATAACAATCAAAATACTGGCAATTATCATCATAATAATTGGAGTTCCGTTAATAATGATGATAAAAATAATTCCCATACCTTTTTAACAGATGTTTCGTTTTCAAACTTAAAAGTTAGACATAGATTGCAAATTTCGTTCAGAATTAGTAGACCAGATCCCAAAATCAGAAACCCTGATGGTGAGTTTAAATTACACCATTATGAAGTTATCGTTGATACACCAATTGTTTTTGTTTCGCCGTTTTGCATTACTGAAACTTTGGATTTGCCTTCATATGATGATGCAGTTAAGTCGAGTATGTTTGAAGTTGTTAAAAATTCATCAAAATTTGCTATGGCAAGAACAACTTCTGGAGAAAGTGACTCATTTTATGCCAATGATTTAACCAACGAAGAAAACAGTGCAATATTTGCGCCGTGCTCTCCATTGATGTCAAGTACTGTACCGTCAATTTCAAATTATCAGAATATTATAAATTCTCAAATCATGAATTCAAATAATAATTATGACCCTAATATGATCACAAATCCGTTATCTACATCACTATCATCGCCACCTGTATCGCTTCAATCGCTGTCAAACATAGAAAATAATTTTAATAGACAAAGAAGTGATAGTGGCTATACATTGAATTCATTTAATCCATCTTCTTTATTATCAGCAGCATTTTCTAGATCGAAAGATTTATCACCAAGCTTAAATTCAGTTTTAGCAAATAATGATATTAGTACACTGTCCTTAAATCATAGTCGATCAAATATTAATACGATTGATAATATCATAAATTCAAATGATATGTCAGCACCTCCTGTTTATACAGAAATTGGATTTAAGGCGCCAACTTCGACGTATAGTTCTACTAATGAATTAGCAATGAGAAGTTCAGTTAATGCATCAAAAAATGACACAGATTTTTCGATCAAACAAGGAAATGAACATCCACCAACTTATGAAACTGCACTTAAACAATTCGAAAAAGAAGAACAAAGTGAAAAAAAGAATAAACTCGATAATACACGATCAAACTCAACAAATCCCCTTGAAAGATCACAATCAAGGGAAACTATTCAAACTTTTCAATCTGAAAGTGTCGGACTATTAAACAATAGAAATGAGTATAGTAGTACAATTGATTTTGATAATCAGCATTCTTGTAGTAGGCAAACTACAAGCAACATAAGCAATAGAAGTGATGGGAGTATTGAATCTGATCTTAATTTGAAGATTGATAACAATATTGATTTAGACAGTATTGTTAATATGAACATAGGTCAGATGGCTACTCTGAATTTAACACCAACTCAGAATCAATTATAAAATAAAAAAACAAGCGTCATCTTTCATAATTATAAATAAATGATTAGAAGTGTATATTATAAAAATAATACAAAATAAATAAGTAAATAAATAGTTTGAATGTATTTTTTTGTATTTACAAGTGATTATTTAATTAAGAAAAGGTGATTAATCTTTATATTCAAGCATTTTTTGTTCATCTGTTGGTTCAGTTCTATAAATATCACCATTAGTATTCATGTACTCTAAAGCCCTCTTTTGAGAAGAAACAACCTTAGATTCCAATTTTCTTTCTAGTGGAGCCTCAAAAACAGAACCTGCAAGAACAACATTATTAGTATATGGATCAATATTAAAAGCTAAATATTCAACCATGTCTCTTTCAGATTCAGTAAATTTAGATTCACCACGTTTTTTAACAATCCATTTTTGTTTTGTATCAAATCTATAGATAATTTGACAAAGTAACGTTGAACCATCTTCATGAGGAAATGCATTAAATGATAATAACTTTGGTGATGAATTAAATTTAACAAGTTCCCATTGAATTAAAGCTTGTGGCAATGCAGCTTGTCTCTTGCCTAATTGAAAATAAACAAATTCAGAAACATCAGAACGAATATTTTCAATTTTACGTTCGGCAAATGCTTTATTGACTTTAACAAATTCAGTGATTGCTTTATTTTTCCAACTTACAAACTCTGGTTTGTAACCTTTACCCATACCACTCTTAAATTGATAAACTTGCACCCAATTGAAACAAAAAAGTTTAACTCTATTCCATAGTGCACGCAAAACTAAACCTGGTCTGGAAACTGGTAAATTGTTATAACTGACTGGAATATATGGATCATGTGGAACACCAACTTTATTAATTGTCGGACGCTGTTGTTGTTTTTTTTTATTCTTTGCACCGATTCCAACAGATGGATCTTTCTTAGTGACGATATCAGTTGTTGATGCAAATCTTGTAAATAAAAGTTGGCTGATTACCGGTCTTAATGGTTTATGTACCCCTTGGACTATTTGTCTTGTAAGCATGCTGTGTTCAAGTATAAAGAATAACTTAAGAAAAAGAAGGAAACATATGACTTCCATCATCAGGATGTAGAAATTTTGTTTACACTCAAAAACGTCGAATTTTTCATTTTCATATTTTTAACATCTTGGTCAAACTAAAGTTATTGTTTATTTTACAGTTTACATTATCCTTATACACTTAATGTCTATACTCAACATCAGAATCAGAGTCAGAGTCATCTTTTGAGCTCGTCGCAATGTTTCTTCGAGAAGGACGGTCATCCACACGACGTCTTTTGGTAGTTGGAGCTCCTGCATCCACCAAAGTTGCATCATTTGTGGATGTGTTAATTGAGGATGTATTTATTATTTGTGAATCTCCAATAGGATCGGAAACGTTAAAATCTGAACTTACATGATTAAAAACCCCATCTCTGTCATCTTGCAACTGTTCATGTTGATTTGGACTGTTATAATCAGCATCTCCAAATCGATCTTGTTGAATATCTTCATCTTCTTCATCATCAGATAAGACAACTTTACGCAAATCACGTAATGCATCCATAGTTTGTAATAAGAATGGACGGACTTCATTGATTTCCAATAAACTTAAACCAGTAAGTTCTAGGTATTCATCATCAATCATACCAAAACCTTGTCGTGTTTTTAACATTCGAATCTCTCGTAAATCCTGGATTAATGATCTTAATTCATGTGGAGAGTCAATAAAATCATCAGGACAGACATCTAGCAATATTTTGGAGATTGGTATCCAATGCCAGGGTAAATTACAAACACGATCTTTAATTCTTTGTTCTTCTTGATATTTGTTTTTTAAATTAGGTACACTAAGCCAATCAGGGATAACTATATTGCATTTATTTTGTTTTTTTAATAAGATGGCTAACCATAGTTGAACATCGACTTTTTGTAATGCTTTTAGCTTCTTTAAATTTCGACCAATTAATTGAACTCCATTCATAGAATAACGTGGTAGAATTGATATTAGTTCCTGTTCAGCCAAAAAAGCCACCTCATTGGCCGAAAAACTTTTCTCTATCAATGATTTCTTTAATGGCATGTTCTATCTTGAAAAGGTTTGTAGTTTAAAGAATAAATATTCAAAAAGAGCCACGTAAAAATACAAGCAAGGCATGACAAAAAGCTTTTTAAAAAATTCGCAGATATGAAAAGTTTGGAAGCTATGACTTTTTTTTAAACATTTAATTCTTTCTTTCAACTAAGTGGATAATATGGATTTCGACCCGTTATCATTTTTTGAACCAGATCAAAAATCAGAAGTTGCTGAAAATATAATATTAATTGAGAAAAACGATGAAATAATGACGAGAAATGTGATTACTTCACAATCTGAAGTTACACCGAAATGTTCGACTGAGGATAATGAAACGCACAGTTATATACCACTTCAAGTGCTAGATTTACCTCAAATACTCAACCAAGTACCTTATAACATACTGTTTACTCTCTTGAGACTTTTTCAACCGGAACAAATCAAAAATTTTGGTAACGAAGTATCGCCAATTCCATCATTTTTTAACAACATTGAGTTAATTGATTATCTTTCAGAGAAGTCAATAACATTGATAGACTTGAAAGAATTAGCATTGCATTTAAAACAGACTATAGCATCAACATTGACGCTTTCGCAGCTGCCGAAGACTGACTCGTCAAGTACAACATCATATCTTACAAAAATAATCTCATATCCTTTTAATCATTACACAGAAGAAGAACGAGACCAAATATATGACTTAGCATCATATGTCATGACTGCAAGTTCAGCACCTGCATTGAAAGGTGATACTACAAGATTGGTTGAAATTGATGGACTTGGAAAGGAGATATTACTTTACGAACCTGCATTAACTGAGGATAAGGTTGGTAACATTACCTGGGGCGCATCATTAGAACTTGCAAAGCAAATAGTTAGTAAAAATACGTTAACATGGCTCAGACAGACAGAAACTCCTATCTTAGAATTAGGCGCAGGTACTGGTTTAGTTACAATAGTTTTAGGTCTGTTAAACTATAAGGTGACTTCCACTGATTTGCCTGAGATTATTGATAATTTACAAAAGAATATAAAGCTTAATAACCTTGAATGTACGAAATCTAAAACTGAAGGGATCATAAAACAGTCATCACTTATACACCTAACATCTCTTGATTGGAGGTCCCCAGACGGATTCCTATTGAGAACCTCAACTTTATCAGGATATCCGATTGTACTTTTATCAGATCCTGTATATTCTGCCCAACATCCCTATTGGGTTCAAAGTGCTGTTAAAGCAGTATTATCTAAAGAAATCAATTCACGTGTGGTATTCATGATTGGACGTCGTGATAGATTTCAAGATGTTAGAGATAGTATGTGGAAATTAATGTTAGAGTTAGGATTAAAGGAAATAAGTTCAGAAGTCATTGAAGGTTTTGATGATTACGGTGTTTTACAATATGATTATAAAGTATTTGGTTGGTGAATATAGGAGAAGTATTCACGCTATTTGTAAATTTGTAATATTATTATTCTGAATTAATCTAATTATACATCTCTTATAAATCTATCTACCCATTTATTTATGGAAGTCACTTTAAAAACTTCCATAAGCTTCATCATATGATTCATCACTCAAATTATCAGGAGATATACCCATTCGAATACCCAAAAATCCCAAATCTGCCTTACCCGTAAGTTGAATATTATCATTAACGTCATCGTCATCGTCATCGTCTCGAATATCTGCTTCATCTGTAACTAATTCTTCACCTTCATCTGATTTGACATCTGGAGTAAAATACTTCATGCGTCTATCATCCCTTATTGTTTCTTTAGTTCCAATTATACTTGCCGTACTATCATCGGCAAAAGTATGTTCATTATCTGCATCATTTGGAACAAATTCGTGTTCATTTTCAATTATATTTTGAACCAAATTTGGTGGAGCATTGAATGTAGTATCTATATCAATTTTTGAATCTTTCAAACCTCTTTCAATGGTTCTCTCGATGTTTAAACGATGTTTAATAAACATCAGTTTTGGATATGTAACTGTTTCACCATTTTGGATAATTTTAGCCAACCTTTCTTCTGTTGGATCTGATAAAATGTATCTATAATCAGATGAAACTATTTTTGGGAATAGTGTGATTGTACCACTAAAATTTTGTAAAAATAAATTGGACCAATCACTTTCTAATAAATTAGGAAATAATTGGAACTCCTTAACTAGTTTTAGCCATTTAATAATTTCGAGTTTGATTAAATTTTCAAGATAACTTAAAATAAATCCACCTCTAAATGTTTTACCTCTTGATCTAACAACTGGTTTACCTATATCCCCTCTATTCTTGAAAATCCAAAGCATGACATGGGGATTAACTTGGGAAACAACTGAAAATTTAGTATTAAAGTACATATTTAATGTAGATAACGGAACATCTGTTCTTAGTGAACCGTCCTTCCATTTACTACCTAGTGAAAATGGCCTGATTGAATTATCTTTAGTTTTTTCCATTAGCATGACGGGATTAAGAATGCCGGGAACAGCAGCTGATGCCAACATAGCAGACCAAATACAACAATTTGGCGAAGTAATATAATTACATAAAATTGTTGGTGAATGAATGTCATTTGGTACTGTTGAAATATTTAGAATTTTACCAAATTGTTTATAAGATTCTTCAAATGTTGTTGAACCAGTAGTCCACCATTGGGCTTTTCTTGCCCATTCTATTAAATCAAATCTTGCCCCTGTATTCCACCATCTTTTAACCCATTTCCATGTTGGTTCATCACCAAACGCATTTATTTTACATGCTAGTTCAGGCTTAATTAATTCAAGAATTTCTTCATTGGTTCTTGTTGCAGTCATTGCAGCAATCATTCCACCACCTGAAGTCCCACTTATAATTTTAGGCATGCAATCGTTTTCAATTAATGCTTTCAAAACCCCAAAATGGTTATAACAAAATGATGCACCACCACTTAAAACAAGACAAGTCCTACCAAAATTTTTATTGATAATCTTAAAGAAAATTCTTTTTTCTTTAAGATCTATTTCTTTTGCATTGATAATAATATTCAAACACTTAACAACTTCTGTGTTATATTTTTCAATTAATTTTTTTGTCCCATAATAACAATGTGAATACAGTAATGGATTTTCGGTACCAGCAAAATTTGATTTTAAACAAGTTTGTAGAACGACCATTAAGTCCTCGTGTTTGTTGGTATGTCTTAATTTTCTGAGGTTATTTATTGTTCTTCTTATATTTCTCCAATCATAATATTTATATCTATCTTCATTACACCATTCATCCAAACCTAAATATGCATCCAATTTCTTAGAATTTTCAATATATTCTGAATAGTTACTTGAGTTTCTTAGTTTATTAACTAGCTCAGATCTTTTCTTATCCCTTGATATTAGATAGTTTTCTGACCATGAAATTGACAATCTAACTAAAAAATAAAGTATTGAAAGTATTGTTGTCCAGCAAATAATGAAAGCCAATAACGGATATCTGAGTATTGTAAAAGTTAATGATGAATCATCAAAGTTATTAATATGATTATATGTATATGCTGATGACGCAGATGATGAGACTGGTCTTTCTGATACTTTCTCCCCTCCTGGTTGTTCTACCGGTGGAGATTTTGGTTCTGATGGATATAATCTTTTCTTTGTTTTGTTATATACGGGTGTCCAATCTGATTGTGAAGTGATTGTTTCCACACCAACACAACGTGGTTTTGGTGGAGCTATTGTGTTTAACCTGATATTTGCAATGGAACCTGATCTACTGATATTGTCATCTACCGGGGCCGTGTGGTCGTCATAATTGAGTACCTCCTTAAAAATCTGGATGTGGTTTTCATCAATGTAATTGGTGTCATACTTAGCTCTGGGGCCCGGTATATATTCCTCAACCATGATCTGGTTTTTAACGAATATCAGGACTATTGAAAACAGTTAGGGAAAGCTACACTTCTTGATAGTTCCCCACGACATATTAATACGCGATGGTGTAACATGAATTGCAAGGTTCATCTTTCACAAAAACCAGTAGTTTTTTATTGCTCGTAAAATATGCAAAAGCTCTTAACAAAATGCAGGACATAGATAATAATAGCAAAGATGAAACATATCCCATCCCAGAACCAACATATCTAAAGTTTAACAAGTCACTTATAGAGGGTGAACATCAGGAACTACCTAATCCTTACTACAAACACAAAGTTATTGAAGAAAGAGAAAAAAATGACTATTCCCAATTATCTGATCATGTTATTAGATCAATTGTCATGGAATATGGACCATTTAATGAGCTTACAGAGGAAAAGTTGCAAGAAATAATAAATAAAGGTGCAACCTACTTTTCAAATGTCGATAAAACGAATATTGACCAAATTAACGATTTAAAAAATAACGAGCAAAAAACACATGTGCAAAATGAAGAAACCAATACATCTGAAGTTGACTTTTATAGCAAAAGAGATGATTTATTGCAGATTATAAGAAGCACTCGTGGCTCAGCAACAATAACTCTTGATTTTGTTTCATTACTTCTATCAGGTGTTAGACCAACAGCTGGAGCATCGTCAATGTCAGCACATTTGAAACAGAATATAAAGCTGGGTTCTCTTTCATGTGAGAAGATCGAACTTACTATAACTGATTCTGAGGAACATAAAAGGAAGCATAACCTTGAAGCGATGAGGATCGGACGTGGTTGGAAACTCCAAACATTGGAAAAATCTAAGGATTTAATTAATTTATCTGTTGAAAGAATGAAGAAAAATTTATCTGATGAAGAGACTTATTGGCAAGAAGTGTTAGATGTTTTGAAAGAAAATGAATTAATCATAACTGCGTCTACTCCGGTTTCTACATATAAATCAGTTAATTCAAATGGACAGAAGCCTCCAATTATACCAAGACCACATAAGGTCTTGGCAGTTAAGTACGGTTACGGCGATTCTGGAAGCAACTATTTTGATGATGGTATTGCTGTTTTAAAAAAAGGTCAAGATGGTCATTTGGAATTTGAAAAATTAAATCAAAATGAAAGAGAAAAGACTTGGGGTGGTGAAAAAATAGTTTCAGTAAAACTTTTCAAGATTTCCAAAAATCCAAACAAAAATCCTGAATTAATTGGACAATCTGATTCTTATGCTACTTTAAGGAAAGAAATAATTTCTGAAAATAATTCATTTATTAATAAAATTAAAAACTCAAGATTTTTTATCTTTGAAAATGAACTATTCTGGAACTTAATGAAAGAGGCTGCAAGTTTAATTTCAATGCAAATTCAGATAATCGATTCAACAATTAAAATTCACTTGTTTGATATATGTATTCAAGTAGAAGCAATTCATATAGATTCAAAAGAGTTAGCTGACCCAACACCTGAATTACCTGAAAACAAACGTGCTGATGAAATTATCAAATTTTTCAGAATCCTTTTATGTGCAAATAATTATAAAAATGTTCAAAAATTACACATCCCACCAGTTGCATTAAGTAAAGATAATCAAGTACAGAAAAATAGACATAGTATATTGATATCTCCAATTATAATGTATACAAAACATAATTACATGATAAAAAAATTTAAAGTTCTATTATTATCATTATTATTAGATAATGAGTTAAATGAGGAAAGGGCAAACTTTATAATTGATAATGAATTAATTATTAAAAAGTTTGTTAATGATCCAAATGAGTTAAGACAGTTCAAAAATTCAAAAAGGTGTTACAATAATGATCCATTTTTAAGAGTTTACTCAAAAATGGCACCGACAACTTTAATGATTCTAAAACATAATGGGAAAAAAATATGGATTGAATTGGTTTCAAGTTACACAACGTTACATATTTCAATGAATGTCAAAGTAATTAAAATCGAAACTAAGGAAATTTTGTTGGAATCTACCTTTAGTTCAAAAAGAGATGTTGAACAATGTTTATCTTGGATTTTGAAACAAAATATGTAAATGATTAAAAAATGCATATATATATGTATAATCAAACTCTATAAAACCTAATGCACTTTTTTGATTATTTTACCACCAATCTGACGAAACAGTGGATGCTTCGATCTTTAGATCACTCAGGTCTACACTTACATCATTCACTAAATTTTCAGCCTTTTTATCATCTGTCATGTTTTCTTCAACAACTGTCTTATCATCCATAATCTCTAGCACAATTCCTTCATCAACGTCAACTTTACAAAGAATACATTTTAGAGCAAAGTGGTTTTTTTTCACTCTTGCATTAAATAATTCGTTTAATGTTCTGATTTGAGATTCATATTCTACATTATCTTCAGGAGTTTTACAGGTATCATCGCCATAGAAGACATACATACCTTCATTTATAAATTCAACTTTACCATTTTTAATTAGTGGAAATAATCTATCATCTGAATCACCAACAGTTTGAGTCCATAAACTATAAAATGAGGAATCAATCGTTTCAACAGTTATACCAAAATAAACATCTTTAATGATGATACCATTGAAATAGTCAAACAAGTGAGAATCGGAATTTGCTCTTGATTCACGCAATTGAATAGTTTTTGCCTTTTCTGCTACCTTTTTCTTTTCTAATAACTTGTATTCTCTATAAATTTTATGTGCTTCCTTTAATGAATAATCAGGTATAGTAGAAGTTTTCAATAGTTTAACAAAAACTGATCTTTTTGGTTCTCTATCGTGAGATTCAGAAAATAATCCCCATGTTTCCGCCAATTCGTGAATAAATTTTCTTTGAATTTCTTTCATTGGCCTAAAATGATGCGATTGTTTCAATTCTGAATTACTTAATCTAGAAAAATTTGATTCAATTGTATGTGATAGTAAATCTTTGAAAATATCTTCAATACTTAAACTCCAAACTGGTTGCTTGGAATAGATATTGATTAAAAATGGTGAATACATTGTTTCAACTTTCCTCATTCTGAGTGTAATTTCAGTTTCTTTAGTTCTTGCAGGATTCAAACCCAATGCTTCAAATAATAGTTTATTTCTACGTTCCTTCTCACAAACTTCATCACAGTCGATGTAAGCAACCGTGCCATCTTCTGAATCTTCTATCATTTTTTTGAGTGAATAGCATGGAATTGATTGCTTTCTTCTACCACAGTTGCATGTGAGCTCGATTTTTTCTTGACATGGAATTAATTCATTACATAATTTACCAAAATGACACAATTGTTGACATTTATGGCCACATTTTTTCAACTTGAGACATTTTTCAGTGCATTTCTTTTGACAATCACCAATTTTATGGCATGTTTTTTTACATTTGTGTTCGCCACATGGCAATTCTTTGCCACATATTTTAAAGCAGCTAACAATTTCCTGATAACACATAACATTGGTCACCAAATTTTTCTTTTCGCATTGACATGTTTTTGTAACCAACATAGTACATTTAGGACATAAAATATCATCTTCATGACAATTATGAGGCTCGGCTCTATGGCCACATTCAGTTGGTCTTGTACATTGGTATGGGCAAACTGGTAAAGATGTGCCACATCTTACGGGAGCGGGCACAATTGTACTCCCACAATGACAAATTAAATCATCGGATGAAGACTCCAAACATGGTGGACATGAACCCGAATGACAAATCTGTTTACATCTGTGCTTCTCGCAACTCAAAAGTTGATTACATACATGCTCACAAGTATGAACCTTTTCGACCTCCACTTGGTCAGCAATTGCATTTGTTATCAGATTATTTCTTATTTGCTTTTTCAAAAATTTTGCTCTATCAAATGCAATTTGCCTATATTCACAACAGCGTTTTGTGCAATAATGTCTTTTACAGTTAAACTTGGCATTACACTTGGTCAAACAAGTTGGAACATATCCAGCAACTTTTAATGAACATGCAATAGAATAATGTGTAAATCCACATTTACAATCCATATCAATAGATCTATAACATGGTGCACATGGTCCGTTATGACAATTCCAATAACATTTGTGGCCACATGGTAATCTTTTACCACAAACTTCATCACAATTTGGGATCTCATCAAGACATGATTTTCTCGGAGTTGTTAGCAAATCATTTATTTTGGATTTACCACAGGAACAGTAAACTAAATTTTTAGGACTATCTGGACACTTATGACATGATTTATTAACTGAATGACAACCTGATAAACACTTGTGAATCCCGCAATCTAATAGTTCATTACATGGCTTATCACATTCAAAATTTCCTATCCATGAATCTCCATTTTGATTAACTGATTTTTTTGGCAATCTTTCATGGCATTTAATTAGTTCATTTGACTTACCACAATAACACTTAACACTTAAAGTTTCGTTACATTCACCACAAAATCCAGTATGACATTTCTTTTCACATTTATGCATACCACAAGGTAAGTAGTCGTTACAACTTTTATCACAAGACCAGCCCTTTTTGTAAGGAGTTAAAATACAAGGTAATTGTTTTGAATGTTTACCACAGTAACATTTCAAATTTGGACCAAGTGCAGCACATTTCTCCACATGAGGGCCAGGATGACAAGTATATGAACAATCATGATAACAATCAGACAGATGTTTTGAACATTGATTGCCGCATGAATGTGGCTCCAAATAATTGATGTTAGGATTATCAGACTTTCCACACCAACAAGTATACTTTTTTGGTAATTTTAGATGATTAAAATTACAAGATGGACACCGCCAAGACTTATCATCTTGAGTAGATGAGCCTCGATGTGCCCAATCTTGAATACAGTCTAAATCAAATACTCTATAACAACTATTGCATGACCAAACTTGTGAAGTTGGCGTGATATAATCTGTACAAACCAGACAAGTGTAATTCGATGCTCCTATTTCTTTCAGAATAGAAGTTCTCAAATCAATATAAACGTGATCTAGTTTACGTTCATGCGTATCTATATGCATAATGTTTGTATTCAAAGAAGCAAAATCAAAACCTTAACAGTGTGGACTGAAAAAATCTGATCTGTAAATATTTAAAAAAAAAAGCAAGAAAAATCTAGAAAACTGTAACGTTCCTACGATGAATCGAACCCACGACAATAAAGAAATCTTTAGCGTCTATCGACGCTGCACATCTGTACACCTTTAAGAGATGTTTTTCCCCTCGTTAGGATGAAACCAACAACATGAATTTAACATTTTGAATCTTGGAAGTCTTAATAATTCCTTCTGAATTATTTCTGCATTTTGTAAACTACACAATGGCTACTTTGTCCGATCCATGGAAGAGAAGAGATGCATGGAGATACCAAGGTGTCTTCTCCAAAGCTCAAAGATTTAAGGGTCTATTCCCGGGTTTTTACCTTGGTTTAGGTGCCTTTGTTGCATATTCCATTTATGAAGACTACTTAGCTCCAAAGCCTGCACACCATTAGAGTATTTATTCAATTGCATTTCAAAAATATACCGTATCGTTTAGTCACCTTTCCAGCTATTTATTCATTTATTTATTATTATTTTATTTATATATACAGCTACTTCACTTTATTTTATATATTAGTTACATAATCAATATTAATTAATTAATAAATCATATTTTAATACTACTTAAACTTAAACGCCGTACGTTACACCTTTTTCTATAGAGAGAGGTCTGTGATTGTATACTAATACAATATTTTTAAAAATACAATGTCTATAGAAAAAAAATAACGTCTACTTTATCTAGTTGGGGATCTATCTCTTTTACTTCTAGCCTTGGCTTCCATCCAACAACTCCAATGCCAGACTTTCCCCTTTTGCTCAATCGCATTTTTCCAAATCCAATTACCATCATCTTCATCAAAGATACCAACTATCATATCCTTACAAATACCACACATAACCTCATTATTCGATGATTCGGGGATATGGACAACATGGTTTGGTGCATCACTCAAATCAACTTTTTCTCTACGATCCCTAAACGAATCTGTGTCTTTATTGCTTTTAGATTTACTTGAGTCTATTATAACAGATGTTTTAGCAACTACATTGACGTTATCATCCGGAGACTTAGTACTATTAGTAGATTTATCAATTATTTGAGTATCGTCATTAAAGTCAAGCCATTCATTATTTCTCAAATACCATGATCTGTTAATAACTCCACCCAGACCGTTACCACCAACTTTCAATCTTTGTTCAACTCTTTCGTGCCATTCTTTATGCTTACGAAACAATATTTGACCTTCTTCTGAATCCGAAAACCTCTTTGGACAAGATGGACAAATAATTGATTTAAACTCATATAAGAATGAAATTTCGTTTTTACTTGGTATATGGTTATTAATAAAGGACTGTGTTAATGTTGCATCTTCAATAATTGATTTTTTTGTGGGTTTTATAAACTTAAAATCAACTTTACTTGTTGTAGTATTATCTGTGGTAAGACCAATGTTACCACTACTTGATTTCTTAAGTATATTTTCAAGAAATGATAAACTTTTCAAGCCTAACGGATTTGAATGCGCTTGAGCTATTGGTGACGTATTCGGTAAATTTTGTGATTGTGGCTGTTGTTCTTGATTCATTACTGAGCCCATAATGTTAAACATTGCCTGTGAAGGATTATTGTTTGTTTGGTTAACGTTACCGCTGCTTAAACTTAATAAATTCTGTAACTGTGATGCATTGAAGTGATTCGATTGTTGGCTCTGTTGTTTCTGTTGTTGTTGTTGTTGCTGCTGTTTAAGTATGTTTAATTTAAATAATTCATCATCTCTAATAGTTTGTAATTGTTTTGAAACTGCATCTAATTGGGGGTTGTCAATTTTTGCTTTACCATTCAAAATTTTCTTCAATTGATTTAATAATTGAAATCTTTGTTGACACTTTTCATCATTAATTGAAGATTTTAATCTTGAATCCACCAAAACGATTAGATTATCGATTTCTTTAACTAAAGAGTTTCTTTGATTAATTGGAGAACTTTGATTTATTGTTGATGAAGATGAAGTGATACTCAAGCCAAGGTTTGAAGCAGCAGTTACTTTGATTAAAAATTGTTCAATTTTATCTAATTGATTTGAATCAAATAATGGTAAACCAGTTAAAGCGGTTGGGATTTTCCAAGTTTTAAACAGTTTAATTAGTTTACATCTAGTTTGATCATCAACTAAACCATAAGTTTGGGTAAAAGTTTTAAATAAATTATTTGAAAATAAAGAAGTATAGGGTAATCCTATATTTTTAGAAATAGAATCTAATAAATACAAACAGAAAAGTTTTTGAGAAGGTATTGCCTTTTCAATTCTCCTTTCAATGGCGTTCACAATATCAGGGGCAAACTGCGTATTTTCTTGAGCCAATGTGGTATGAGACTCAATTATGGGTCTGGAATTAAAAGTCAAAGCCTGGAGAGAGGAATAATAGTCATCACCAAAGGACATGTTGGTGGTTTGATGGCTAATTTTAAAAATACGAAAGAAACAGGGTTGTAAATGGCCTGAAGATAGAAAATATGTTAAAGAAATGAGAAAATCAAGTTTGCAACTTTCGAGGAAGAAAGCGATCACGGTAAGCTGAGAAATGAAAATTTCAGCTTGTGTCAGATTCCTTCAAATTCCTCTCTTTCTGTTTTGATCATTTCGTCCACCATTTTTACGCTTTTTTGCGTTGGTTCCTTCTATTATTTCCCAACATCTCCAACGCAATGTACATGCAAAAACAAATCGCAACTGTTTTCAGAACTTCTCTTTCTTCTGCTGTTAGACCATCTTTGATGGCTCCTCTTACAGCAAGAAACTTTTCCACAACTAGAACTTTCTTCAATGCGGAAAAGAAAGAATCTAAAGAATCTGAAGAATCTGTTGAAGAAGAACTTTCTCCTATTGAAAAAGACTTAAAAGATTTAAAGGCTAAGCTAGAAAAGAAGGAAAAGGAATATGTTGAATTAAAGGATGGTTACCTGAGATCCGTTGCAGATTTCCGTAATTTACAAGAAACTACTAAAAGAGAAATTCAAAAGGCAAAGGATTTTGCACTTCAAAAATTTGCTAAAGATTTAATTGAATCTATTGACAATTTTGGTCATGCATTAAATTCAGTTAAAGAAGATTCAGTTAAAGCGAATAAAGAAATTGAACAACTCTATGATGGTGTTAAATTAACCAGAGATGTTTTCGTGAAAACTTTAGATAGACATGGTTTAAAGAAAATTGATCCATTAGATGAAGAGTTTGATCCAAATAAACATGAAGCAACATTCCAAGCTGCACAGGAAGATAAGGAACCAGGTACCGTTTTCTTTGTTCAACAACCAGGTTATGAATTAAATGGTAGAGTTTTAAGAGCTGCTAAAGTTGGTATTGTTAAAGCAAAGGATTAATTTAGTAGAACATAAAATTTTAAACTTTGTTTTTTAATTCAATATCTTTAACTTATTTTATCTGTACATATTTTTGATTATAAATAAAATACTCTATAATGTTAATGAAATCTATAATTTACTGTAATGATTTATCTACTAAATATTTATTTACACAATGTATTTATATCCATGTTCTTTGGGTTCAGCATATGTGATTCGAAGTTTTCTACCTTTAATTTCAAGATTTTTCAACCCATTTAAAGCTTTGGCTGCAGCTTCTAATGATGCAAATCTTGCGTATCCATAGCCGAGACATTCTTTTTTAATAGGTGATCTTGCAAGACCAACTCGTAAAACCTGATACGGTTGCAAGAATTTCATTAAATCTTCTTCATTTATTCTATACGGTAAGTTCTTCATTATTAAAACGTCATATCTAGAATTTTTTTTCTTTTCAAATTCCGAACCTAATGTTAGTTTTATTTTTCTGTTTTGAAGAACATAACCTTGCATTTGAATAACGGCTCGTTTTGTATTCAGTGGATCTGACAATACTATACTTCCATAACCTTTGGCGTGTTCCTTTCCCGGTGTCATTGGTAAATGAATACTAGTAATGGGTCCATATCTCTCAAAAATCTTTACTACATCCTCTCTTTTGATATCATAAGGAAGCTGTGACAAATAAATAGTTTGTGATAATCCAGATGGGGATTGTTGAACTTCTTTATGAAAGTCTTTCTGTGGATTTATAATCTTTTCACGGTCCCAATATTTTACTGAATTTGTGAAATATCTTCTTGCTATGTTTTTCCACATGGTCTATCCTAATAGTTTAGAAAGATGGAAATTCTGACATGAATCGTGGATCAAAAATTACTTTATTTTTGAGTGAGGTATTCTAGTTCTCTCAGCACTACGTTTTGCATCTGCTGTAACTTCCTTTCTACAACTACTTTTTTATAGATAAAAAAAAACATTGCATATTCATCACATAAAATGGGACCTCCTCCACCTCCACCCCCACTTCCACCTCCGGGTATGCCTATTTCTATGGGAAAATCTCAATCTGTCGGGCCTAAAATTACACCAGATAGAAATGCCTTACTTGGAGATATTCGAAAAGGTATGAACTTAAAGAAAGCAGTTACAAATGATAGATCAGCACCACAAGTAGGTAGTAATGCGTCATCATCATCAATAACACCTTCGTTTGGTGGAAGTGCACCTCCAATCCCAAATATGTCTACTCCATCGGCGCCATCAATTCCAACAAATGCACCTCAATTAGGTGATATATTTGCTGGAGGTATGCCAACTTTGAAACATGTAAATCGATCAGCCAAAAATATTACTAACACAACGGCATCTCTTTCGGTCTCATCAAATTCGTCAATTCCTTCGATTCCATCAGGACGACCAAAGAGAAATTCAATGAACTTTTCACCAACTGTATCACAAATACCAATAATGGCAAGCCCAGGTAGTCCTGCAATTCCACTTTCTAGTCCTCCTCCATTACCCAAAACTTCTGAAATCTCGATTCCAACACAAAAACCGAATTTATTATCAAATTTAAATGCATCTACCAAGGGTAAACCAAAAATTCCTTTAAAAAGACCTGTAAAGAACACTGAATCTACCATTCCGATTGCATCTGCCCCTCCATTTCCGACGTCCGCTCCACCTTTGCCAACAACTGCACCTCCTTTGCCAACAACTGCACCTCCTTTGCCAACATCTGCACCTCCTTTGCCAACATCTGCACCTCCTTTGCCAACATTTTCAGTTCCACCACCAGCACCACCTGCACCACCTGCACCACCTGCACCACCGTCAGTTTTTTCACCTGCAACGCCACCATCACCGCGTCCTCCTCCTCCGCCTCCTCCTCCTACATTTACAAACCATAAGTCTTCCAATCCAGCGGCTTCGACTTTACCTCTAGCTGGAGGATTACCCTTCTTAGACGAAATTAATAAAAAGAGAGATAATAGGTTTGTTGTGGATAATGATACAGTCAAATCAACGAAGTCCGCATCACAAGTTTCTTCCATTCAAGTTGTACAGACGCCTGCTCCATCAGTTGTTCTACCAGCTATTTCAACACGCAATAAACAATCTTCTTCATCAAAATCTAAATTTTCATTTGATGGACCAGCTTTGTCACCTTCTAATATTCCAAAATTACCAACAATTGCACCCCCAAATGCACCAACTCTACCGACTATTGCGGCACCGCCATTACCACCTCCTGCTCCTCCTGCTCCTCCTGCTCCTCCTGCTCCTCCTGCTCCTCCTGCTCCTCCTGCTCCTCCTGCTCTTCCATCATTTGGAAATGCGCCACCACTATCTCCAGCACCACCAGCTTCATTCGTAGAAACTTCAAAAACATCTAAAACATCTAAACCAGCTGCTCTTACTATCGGAGGAGGATTGCCATTTTTGGATGAAATTAATAAGAGAAGAAACGATACTTTTGTTGTTGATGATAAAGCAGTTGCTAATAAAAAGACAGCACCAACAAGTGCACCACTTGAACAAGAAAGTATACCAGGATTAGTTCCTTCCCTGCCTTCAGTTCCATCGATTCCTGTTTCAAATGACAATCCATTAATGGATGAAATAATGAGGAAATCTCAAAGACAGTCATCAAATACTTCAAATATAGAAAAATCATCAGCTCCTCCATCAATACCATTAACCCCACCACCACCCTCATTGAAATCAGCACCAAATCATGCGAGTGTTCCTCTAGGGTTTGGACTACCAGGAATATCTTCATCGGCACATCAAGGTCCTCCTTCCGTCCCTCCAAGTGTTACCCCACCCATTCCTCCATCTTTTCCAACATCGGCTGCACCTCCTCCACCATCTTCTGCAGCCCCTCAACCATCAACGCGTTTTTTAACTAGTGATAATCATAATGAATTAGAGACATCAAGTATATTTTCAGGTTCTACGTCTATAACATCAAGGCTCAGAAAAAAATCTGCACCTCCACCTCCCCCGCCAATTACAAATAATGATTATGCATCTGCGGTGCCCAAATTAGAAGTGACGACAACTTTATTAAATTCAACATCAGCTGCACCAGAAGTTTCACCATCTGTTTCTCACGTTGAAGATAATTCCCTGTTTGGAAGTATTAGATCTAAATTTGGTAGTGGTTTTAGACACCATCATCATAACAAGTCAGCTAATATTCAAAATGATTCACTTGTTCAAACACAAGTTGCAGGTAACGAAATTCGTAGAATCGATGCATCGGCATATACCATCTCAGGATCAATTGGTGGTCCGGGTAGATCGGTTTCATCAACAAATTCTGGACCTGCTAGAATGGAAAGTGCAAGATTCAAATTTAACGAACAAAATGAATTACCAAGTCCACATAAATTTGAAGGAAGAATTAAACTATATCCTAGTGGTAGAGGTAGTAGTGTTCCATTAAACTTAACTAATTTCGCATGAAGTTTACGATCTATATAGTTTATAGCTTAGGCATGTATATTATTAGGTTCACTGGTATATTTTTAGTGTCTACAATAATAAAAGAATCTATTTACAGTAATTTTCTATTCAATCACATCTCCCGTCCTTCCAGCCATCTTTCCATCTTTCTTTCCATAAATTACAGTCAAATTTCGGTTTACCAAGCTTGATATTAACAGCATTGTGAGCATCACAAAGCCACTTACCAAATTCATCTCTATTTGTTACTCTAACTTTTTCCTTTTCAATATAGTCTCTAAAATCATCGGCACAATAAAAGCAAGGGTACAAATGAGAAAACGAATTGATAAATTGTGTCAAATTTTTCTGTTGAAATGCAGTTGGTTTATCAGGGTATGTTGCAGCAATCGAATGTAATAAATTCCATGTTGATCTTCCCAATACTTCAACATCTGGAGGGCAATCATCAATCTTCAAATTATCTTCAGTGGATGCATTTGAAACACCGGTTGCTGCAATTGCAGATGCACTTATTACGGCTTTCTGTGACCCTGGTACATGCATCTGACCAGTAACACTACGAAAATCAAGCAAGGTGTTACATGCCCGACATCTTCAGTAAACATATGTATAATAGTGTATGTTAGTATATCTTGATTAACAAATAACTAAACTCTCAAAAAGATTCATTAGAGTCTATCTATACTTACGGTTTTCCATTTTCATCATAAACAATTTTTCTACCACTTGCACCGAACTGTGGCATTCCCTTTGAAATAGTTTCAGCTGGTTCTGACTTATCTCCTTCTGACATCGTTATTTTATAAAGATATTATTGATTAATTAAAAAAAATGTTAAACTAAGAAAAGATAACAAAATTATAAATTTGTCATCACTAAAAAAATATTGATTGAAATTTCCAAGCGATGCAAATTAAAAGATCAAAAATTAAAATCAGTTACACGGTTATTTCAATAGGTTAACTAGGATTAACTAAAATAATATATAAATACTAAAATACACATAGATTCTAAAAATACCAGGAAATGGAAAGAAATGCAAGAGTTTTCTAAAAAATTGAACAAGAGCCATATGGATTCGAAATTTTGAGATCTGAGTTCAAATTGCTAATTTCTAAATGGGATATACATAATTTTCAGAAGTCATAACAATATTATCAATTTCTAGTAAATGAAGCGCTGCTTTACTTTCAGCTGGTCCATATCTATCTTCTTGGGACAGTTGATGATTTATTAAATCAAAAAGTTCCTGAATACTGTATTGATCTTTTTTATTATTTCTAAATAATGTTGACAATGTCTTCTTGAAAAGTTCATAACGATTTTCTGAAATCTGACCATCCCAATTATCATTTTCTTGATTATTGACTGGTTTTAATGTAGTAGTTGATGCTGGTTCTTCTGCAATAGTTTCTTTTGCTTGTCGTAAAATAGGTATTGTCTCAGTATTGAGGTTTGTATTTGATATCGAAGAAGTTTCTAGATTTTCGATACCTTTTCTCATAGTTTCTACTGAATCTTCATGAATTGCAACTGGAACTTGTGATCTAGTGACCGGACCTGTTGTTCTTCTTGAAGGTGATGAAGTAAATGGATCGTTTACATTGGTATCATTCACTTTCCTGTTATCGAAATCTTCTTCATCGGATGATAAACCAGTTTCATCAACACCTGTGGTTCTTCTCTTTTTACGTGGTGATTTTTCATTGACACTTGTTGATTTCTTTTTCGTTTCTTTGAATAATGAGAATCTTAATAATTCTTCAGCAATTTTAACATCTTTAACATTAATTGTTGCAGATAATCTAATCTTCGCATGAGCAGTGGCTAAACGAATAATTGTTTCTAAGGTTCTAGCAGTGATTGGAGTTGTTCTTGAGTTCTTTGTATTTTCATCGTTTCTTAATGAAGCATAAATATCAACGATCAAATTTTTTGCATTTTCACTCATCATTGGTTCTTTTGTTTTTGCATACTGGATATATTTTTTCAAAAATGGGATTGTTAAAACTAATGGTCTATTTTCTCCACTTGCTGCGCTTGAGGTTTTAACTGTAATACCTGCATGTAAACTTGGATTATACTTTAAAAAAACTTTTGAGGATTTATCACCGGTTTCTTCCAATTCTAAATCACCAACAGCTAATTTAATATTTGATTTATCTCTAATGGGTTCCCCTTCTGCATACCCCGAAGGTATAAATCTATGCATGTTCATCACATGTTCACTAATTTTTCTGTCTCTTTCATCATTTATATCATCGGTAACAATAAATAACAAATCAAATCTTGATAGTAATGAATCAGGCAATGCAATATTTTGTTGTGGTGTTTTGAAGGTATCATACTGACCATAAATTGGATTAGCAGCTGCAAAAACTGCACACCTTGCATTTAACGAAGTATGAATACCAGCTTTTGAAATTGTAATAGTTTGTTGTTCCATAACTTCGTGAATTGCAACTCTATCAATATCATTCATTTTATCAAATTCATCAATACAAACAATACCTTGATCGGCCAAAACCATAGCACCAGCTTCTAATTTCCTTTCACCAGTTTCTTTATCGGTTGTGACAGCAGCAGTCAAACCGACACCTGATGAACCTCTACCGGTTGTTGTAATTGCTAAAGGAGCAGTATTTAAAACAAATCTCAACATTTGAGATTTTGCAGTTGATGGATCACCAACCATTAAAATATTAATATCACCTCTTAATCTTGCGCCATTTCCCAAAGTTTTGGAAGTACCACCCAACAACATTAATAAAACTGCCTTCTTAATATAATCATGACCATAAATTGATGGTGCCAATGATTCTGACAATAACTCAAAGATTTGTTTCTTTCTGGATAACGTGACAATGTTATCAATATCTTGAGCAGTTAGATTTTCTGTAACTTTTGATGAAGTTGATAATGCATGTAGTTGATAAATCGAATTTGCTAAAATAACAACTTTAAATGCACCATTATCATTTAAACCACCACCCAAAGTTCTATAAACGCCAATAACTTGAATTCTATCTCCTGGTTTGCAACAATCTGCTAAGTCATCATCTAAGATAACATCCAATGATCGTGGTAATTGACCAGGCGGAGCTAATTCAGGTAATTCTTGGATTGTAATAACTTGGTGATCTCTATAAGTACATAGACCATACTCGGTTTCCAATTTATTACCATCCGCATCTTCAGTTGGATATATTGCAGGGGTTGTAATTGGATCAAAGCTTGTTGTTTGATCACTATAATTTCTTGAAAAGAAAAAATTTTTTGTTTCATTATAATGAACAGATTTTATAATTTTTGGCCTAACTAATGAAGCCTTTGTCACAATTCCCTCCATCGAAATCATTTTAGATAAATATGAAGAGTTAACTGTTCTTGGTGATAGACTGTAAGCACCAAATGAACCAATAAATGATATATAAAATTCATCATCTTCTGAAATTTCAATGCCGGGAGTTTCAACCGGACTGTAAATCGCATGCACCATTTCATTAAGCGCTTTCAGGCATGAAGGTAAATATTGTGCTGGAGTATCTAGTAAACCCAATGCAAAATTATTATCAAATCTTCTTAATTCATCAATGTTAATTGGTAATCTTTTTTTGCCATTCCTTAACATACGTTGAATTTCTTGTTCGTAAATGGGAATGTCATGGACTCTGATACTCAAAAAATTCTGAAATGTTCTCACACGATCATCGAGGACAGTTTCGTCTAAAGTTGTTTCGGTTGCACTCATTTTGTAGGGCGGTGGATCAAACCGAAGAAAAATATTAGATTTCTTGAATACCTCTTACTTTGTTTTGTCTATTCATCTTTCCAATCTGCATTCAATTACATGGCTGTTTCAGGAAAAATGAACGCGAAAAACAAAATTTTAAATTCGTTTTTTTTTTTTTTTTTTTGGGATTTTGACCCAAAATGGAAATACTTTGGAAAGCAGCATGAATCGAGTATAATTGTGCCTAATTACTAAAGACTATAACATATTGACAAAGTAGGAAACATGACTGGTGCTAACCAGAATGATATTGATACAACTTCATTTGCTAATGTTTTGGATGCTGTGAATAGAATGCGTGAGGAGTTGGCGGTGGATGTTGCAAAAGTGGCAAATAAAAGACAAAAATTACCCGAAAAAGTTCAACAACCACCACTCCCCAATACTAAGAGCAATAATAAGGGTGATTCATCAATTATACTGCCACCAAGAGTTCCCAAACCAACTTTACCTGGTCAAAAGACACAAAATACTGATTCTGAAAAGGCCAATATCCCCAAAGAATTACCTGGGTATCAACCAGTTAAGTTAGTTGTAAATCAAAGAAGAGAATATATACCCCAACAACCAGTTGCAAATTCTGTATCTAACAATACCTTTCATACATTTACACAGATCCAGGTTTCACGATCACAAACGGGTAATCCATTACTAGAATATTTAAAGGTTTATCAGATGAACAGTAAAATTAAAGACGTCGATTACGTTATAAACTCTAAGTGTATCGCACTATTTATTTCTTTGAGATATCATAAATTACATCCAGAGTATATCTATAACAAATTAAAGAAAATGACATATACTAATGAGGATATATTGAAAGTATTGCTTATTTATGTAGATATTGAAGATTTTCAGGACACAATCAGGGAATTGAATAAGTTGTGTTTGTTCAATAATTTGACAATGGTTTTGGGATGGAGTAATGAACAGTGTGCAACATATTTACAAAATTTAAAATATGTTGAAAAAGATGCAAGCAGAAAAATAATTCAAGGTAATAGAAGTAAAGATGATGAAGTTCTGGCAAACGAAGGGAAATATATTGAAAGAGTGGTGGATGTTATTTCAACGGTGAAGAGTGTCAGTCAAACTGATGCCAAGTCATTACTAGCAATCTTTGGAAGTGTACGGGGAATAATATCAGCGGATGCTAATACATTGCAAGGGGTAGAAGGCTTGGGGCGAATGAAGGTGGAGAGATTACTTGATGCGTTTAACAAACCGTTTAAAGAGGAGTGACATGTATAGCTATATAATGGATTAACATAATTTACGATAAAAGACATGATTACACAATATGAGGACTGTAATATCTCCATGAAAAATGCTGGGAAAATCATCAATTCCCACAAAAACTGCTTTAATTCACTGGGAGCTTTGCTTTTTCCCACAAGCCACGCGTGATTGCCCAAAACGGAAAGACGTAAACAAGCATCAGGAGTGGTTTTCAATTTTCAAGTTCCAAAACAAAAGATGTTATTGATTGACAAACAGTCAGTGTTTTTACTATTTCAAGCAAGACTGTAAAATTCCTAACTTCTTTTCCAATCTTTTTAAAAATTCTATCAACTTCGTCCCCCTTACAAGGTCAAAAAACTGTGAACATTTACCATTTTTGTTCTCATTTTTCGTTTTCATTTTCTCAATAGGAAAAGAAAACAAAAAACAAAAAACAAAGAATTCAAAGAAATCAAAACAAAACATTGGCAAGTGGAATTGTCAATACAACAAAAATCGTCTTATTTTGATTATTTCTTTGAAATCTACAAACATCAACCCTTTAGCTGCTGTGGGAATTTACTAGCTTTACAACACAGTTATCATACACCTGCCTCGTTTAAAAGGTTAAGAACTTCTCTTTGAATCCTTTGTTTCCCTTTTGAGCTAATTAAAAAAAATTGATTTAAAAATTACAAAGTTGGTACATTACTTTGAGCACAGTTTTTTTTTTCAGATATTCTACACTTTTAATATCTAATTATCTATTTTGTATCCAATTTTATTAAAATTAATCAACTGTACTGTTTTTTTATTAAAAAACAGTGATAATAAGATCAGTCACAATAATATATTTATCTTACATTTGAATAATACACATCTCTTTTTTCTCAAACTATATTAATAAACATTAGAATTTTTGCTTCTTAATTACATAAACATTCATTCAATTTTTTTTTTCTCTTTGGACTAATCAAAATCAACAATAAATAATGTCAAATCCTTCAAGCTCAAACAGAAATTCAAAAAGATACTCATTATCTGACACTCTTGGTAAACATAATGTTCCAAGAGAAATCCGATTTGGTAATTACGTATTGGGTACAACTTTAGGTGAAGGTGAATTTGGTAAAGTCAAATTAGGTTGGAGAAAAGATGGGAAGTTACCATCTCAAACTGCAATCAAATTAATTAAAAGAAAATCAATTCCTTCGGGCTCTGTTAAAGAAGGCAAAATCTATCGTGAAATAACTGCATTAAAAAGGTTAAGACATCCAAATATTGTTAGATTGGTTGAAGTTTTACAAAACGATAAATATATTGGTATTGTTTTAGAATATGCTCCAAATGGTGAATTATTCGACTATATATTGGAAAACAAACATTTAAAAGAATCGTCTGCTTGTAGGCTGTTTGCTCAGTTGGTTTCTGCAGTTGATTATATGCATTGCAAAGGTATAGTTCATAGAGATTTGAAATTAGAAAATATTTTACTAGATGAATATAAGAATATTATTATAACAGATTTTGGTTTTGTTAATTCCTTTGGATCGATGGAGAATAGTTTTATGAAAACCAGTTGTGGTTCTCCTTGCTATGCTGCTCCTGAATTGGTCGTTAGTTCTGAACCTTATGAAGGTAAGAAGGTTGATATTTGGTCTTGTGGTGTTATTCTATATGCAATGTTAGCAGGTTATTTACCTTTTGATGATGACCCTGAAAACCCTGATGGTTCAAATATTGCAAGATTGTATCATTATATTACACATACACCCTTGACTTTTCCCGAATATATTCAACCAACACCAAGAGATTTGTTGAGAAGAATTTTGGTATCGAATCCCAATAAAAGAATTACGTTAAGAGAAATAAAAACACATCGTTGGCTATATCATCATTTCCCATTTTTACACGTCACGGCTATTGAGTGGGATAGAGATTATAAATCAACAAAAATTTTGACTCAGCAAGAGAGAGCTAATAGAAGAATGTCATTAATGGAAAATCCAACTTCTGCCTCATTGATGTTAAATAACTCAAATATAAAATCTTACTCATCACAAAATATTCAAACTTCATTATACTCAAATCCTGCAGCCCCTCAAACTTCAAGAACCGTTGCAATTCCATCTGCGGAGACTTCCCCGCTTAATTCACCAATCAGAAAGCCAATAGTAACATCGCCTAAACTAACATCAATGAAAACATTAAATAGTAATACCAATAATAACAATAATAATAATGAAATAGGGGATAGTAAAAATTTCGATAATTGCACAACCAGACATTCAAGATCTGGGTCATCCGCAAGTATTGTATTACAAGCTGTTGTTGATGCTGATCAAAATAAAAGACGTTATAGTAATGGTTCAACCCCTGATATCCTAACAACTCCAATTAGAAATTCAAATCAGAGACCAATTTCATTTGCTCCTGTATTATTAGACAATAATAAGATTGAAACAATTAAGGAAAGCCCTGAGCATAAAAAAGTTTTACCGCCTGTTCCAAATCCAGTATTTAAAAAACCTGCGAATTTACCAACTAGATCAAATAAGCCTAGGCCAACATCTTATCATCCATCATATTCATCAAATAGTCTAGCGCCGCCTGATTTATCATTTATTGTTAATACTAACTATTCAGAAACTTCATTAAGAGGAAATAACACTAATACTAGGAAGATTAGCAATAATACTGCATATTCCTCAACTTCGGAATCTTTGATCTCAACCCAACTAAAGGAAGCTCCAATTCCAGAATCTGAACTATCAAGAGATGATATTGAAGTTGAAGGTGATAAGGGATCGAAAGAATCAAACACTAATAACGATGGTGCACCAAATAATTATTATGCAATAGATTTATTGAATACTGCATTTGACACACTTTCTGTAATCCCTAAAACTATCAATTCAACATTTGAAAAGGAAAATAGTACAATCCGTATTTATGATGAATCAAACAACAATAACAAAAATGGACCAGTATCCTCAACCACTACTTCTTCATCCTACACTTGTAACAAATTAACAACTGATGAGATTGCTGAATCTGAAAAAGAAAATTTGGATAATTCAAAAACTGAACTTACAAAAACCAGAAATGCATTATCCAAAAAGAAGCCATCAACCTCAAATGAAAATGAAAATGAAAATGTTTTTGCCACTACTCCAACAAGTACTAGTGCATCAAGTACCAAATATAAACGTTTTAGTTTGTTGACATTTTATCAAAATATTCCAGGACCAACCGCACCAACTAATTATGTTGTGTCTAATCATGAAATGAATTCAAACTCTAAACCAAGTGACAATAATGTTTATATCAGCAATATTCAAACACGTAGTAAAGCTTCTATTACATCTGCATCAAAAGGCTCACAAGTTCCAACAGTCTTTGAGTCTAATGAAGCTGAAGTTAACTCTTCATGTACTAAACTAAACACCCAACCTGACTCACAGAAACAAAGAATAGTGACTCCTAGTAGTATACACAGTAATTCTAGCTCAAATTCTAGACCAAGAAATCAAATTAAAGCATTAGAATCAACATCCACAACGAAGTCTGAACGTAGAGTTTCAAGCGTTAATGCACATCTTCACGATAATATCAAAAATAATAGTGACAAAACTGAAAAGGAAACTTCAACTGCTCGTAAAGTGATGGATTTTTTCAAACGTAGAAGTATGCGTATTTAGCTTCCTTAATAAAAAGTTAATGGTTGCTGAATTATTGTTGATTTTTGGTATAATCATTCTGCCTATGAATTATTGGTTTTTCATGCAACTGTCTTGCTGCGGTTTGTTAGCTTAGTGTTCTCGGTTTTATGTTATTTTTTATTTACTTATTGTATTTCATTTATTTTCATCTATGTTATGATTTTTTATTAATTTATGTCTTTCTTTTCACTCTTTTGTCTTTTTTTCTGCGTTTTCGTTAAAGGTATTTTTTATAAATGTGTACTTTATTATTTTTGATGTGCAAATTTTTTGTTACACGGGTTGTTACACTTTAGAAACTTCAAAATTACTAAAAGAATAATAAAATGATAGATGTGATATAAATAATGGAAAGTATATAAATGTAAAATAAATAGATAATTTAGATGAATAGAATAGAATTATAAAACGGAAACGCAAGATGTGAACTGATCAAAAAAATTATTTTTGCATACTTCTTAAATAATTTTCCTTAACAGCTTCCCATTGTTGTTCTCTTTCGGAATGATATTTCTTCATCCATTTTGATGGAGAGTTCTTCATGATAATATGTTTTCTCAAAACCCAAGGTTTTAAAGTATTTGATGCAAAAACAACAGAGTTTGTTTCAAAAGCTTCTTCGGCTTCTGCTTCTGCTTTTTGTCCTCTAAAATTACCAGTTAATCTTAAATCTCTGACTGCTAAATATTTGTCCCATTGATCTGTCTTTGTTCTTGGCCTAACCCAATCTTTTCCTTCAGTTGGAACTGAGTAATTTGATTCATGATTTGGACCTTGTGAATTACGAGTTAGTGATGCAATTGTGATCGCATTCATACCACCACCTGCAAGTGCAAAAAACTATAATTAACAAATTTTTAATAAACCATTGAACATCGTTAGTATTTATTTATCATCGGTATTATTTATTTATTAGATTAAACTGTGATCTTAGATTATTTCATTAAGTTGCTTAAATTATATTAAAAGCTTGAAATTTTAAATAAATCCAATCAAATATGACAGATACTGCCAATTTGATAATAACAGTGCTTCTTTTGAGCAAAATAATAATCTGAACTATTTTCAGTTTTTCTAAATAATCAAATTGATACATACACTTAAAATAAGACCATATGGAATTAAACCCTCCCAAGGAATCATGATTGCTGTTTGTGTAGATATATGAATAGATGCAACAAACTGCCTTCTTACAACGGAAAGATCTTATATGATGGAATTCAACCACAACATGTCGTTCCTTTCAATTGCGAGTAGGTAGATTCCCCTCAGAAGAAAAACAACTGCCATTTCTGTGTGCGGGTTTTTTTACGTAAGAATAACGTGGTGTACGGATGTTCTCGCTATTTGATACTTTTGTAGATAGACTAATGATTAAAAGAAAATTACAGATACGGCGTATAATATCGTAATGCTAAAATACAGCTAATTTTTACCTATGAGTGATTATATATCACATTGGACTTATAAATTTTTATATTAATTATTTATAGAAGAGGTTTAGATGTTGGATGGGTAGAGCATAATTCTGACAGAAGCACCAAAAGTCTTAGCTGGTAAATTGTGCTTGAATTGAGCTCTAACTAAACCATTGTTACCATGAACTCTAGTGACCTTACCCCAGATACATCTAATTTTTGAACCTCTAACTTCTTTGGAAGCAGTGTAGACGTATGCAATTCTCTTACCTAAATAGAACTTTGCAGCATCCTTATCAGCAACACCTTCAACCTTGATTAAAGAAGTGTTTGGGTTGGTGACATTTTTAGATCTTTGGTATGAGACGTGCTTACCCTTGACGTACACTAAAAAAAAAAATTAAGTAATATAATGTTAGTATCTTGATTGCAGATTAAAAAAAAACGTGATTGCAAATAAACTAAAATACATTTGTTTATAAATGTTCCAAGAGACCATATGAATAATGTGATGGTATTTGATTTTTTTACAATCTACCCTTTTTGTCTAATTTTTCAAATTAAAGTGAAATTAAAACATATAAAAATCATGTAGAACTAATTCTTGATTATGCATAGTTAAACATTAACACTCATTACAGTGATACAACTGGGTAGGTATATTCTCTAATCACTGGTATTCTCATTACTCCATGAATATACAACTTAAATTGAAATGTAGACAAATAAGTATTCAAATGGTAAAAAATTCAATAATGCATAATATTCAATCTGTAACAAATGGAATAGTAAAACTTTCTAGTTCTGTAAATTTCAAAGAATAATCTTTAATTAGTTGCAATCTCAGTAATTCTATAATTTCAAATAATATCAATATCTCTTTTAAAAATGATTCCATCACGTTTATTTCACTTTATTGTATTTAAGTGGTACATACATCTGTGAGATTCAGCCATTTTGTTATATCTATATAATCTGGTTAGTGGGAGAAATCAAAATATAAGTACCTTATAGATTGTGTGTTTCACTAATAGTAAAAAATTCACTGTACCCTCTGAGAGATGCTGTGCCCCGCGAGTGTGAGAGTCTCCACTGGCGTTGGCGATACGATGAGATCTAGATTGTGACTGCATTTTATGTTGTGTGGTGCGCGGGTGCAGTAAACTGCTCGTTCAAAGAACTTTTGTCAAACCAACTTGCCCTTTCTGTATGCACGTGACTCGTCGGGTTTCAACATTAACCATTACCAGTTTTATGGATACTTGTTAAAGAAAACAATCACTTACTATTTATATTATACAACAAATCACCCAGTTTTCTTTTCCCAAAGAGTGAAGTCGAATACAAAGCCTTTTTCTACGTTACCATTAAGAGTGAATTCTTCATGCAATCCCTTACTTTCGAGTAATTCTTTTAACTTGGTTCCTTTAGTCTTTTTCCATAAATCATGATCTAAATTGAAAAATGCATCCATTTCAATTTTATCTTCTGTATTTTGATGCGAAATTTCAGTTAAATAGACAGCATCGATATGATCATAATTTTCTTTCATTAATTGATTGTAAACTTCTGCGCCACCAATTATGAAAATTTCTTCAATTTGATCCATTTCAGACAGCATCTCTAACGTATGTGGTAAAGAGCACGATATTTTTAGTGAATCCTCATTCTCAAGTAATTCTTGCTTCATTTGTTCGTTTAAGTTTTCAATATTTCTTGATAATACAACATTTAATCGTCCTTTTAATGGTCGAAACCTGGTTGGAATTGAAAAATATGTTTTACGTCCCATAATAACTGCATTCCTTTTAGTTGGATCAATTGTTTCTGTTGTTAATTTACGGAAATATTTCATTTCTTGTTTTAGAGACCATGGTAATTTACCTTTATATCCAATTCCTAATTCTGGCAAGAGGGCCGCAACAATAAGTGAAACTTTTGGAGGCTTAATACATTTAGCACTTGTCATTTGTTTATATATAAAGAGTGATATTGAGTTTTGATGTTTAGTTTACACCCCAATCACTAGCAGTAAAGTTCGAATCTTAAATTACTGTCAGCAAACCAATTTCTTACTAAATCAATGCATAACGCGTTCTATAGTGTGAAACTTGTTTTTTTAAAAAAAAAATATTTTGAAATTTCGTGTTTATGAAAAGGTTGTGCGTCATAGGAACATAGATAACGAGATTAATCCTACTGTTTTTTAGAACAAATCCTCTACGATACACATATATGTAAAAATAAGTATCAATATAAATAAATACAAGATGTTTAATGTGTCCATATACGAACAGTTTTATCTTTACCACCACTTGCAACTCTTTTACCATCAACACTCCAATCAACAGTATAAATTTCATCTTGATGACCTGGTAAATCAGACATTAACTTTCTTGTTTTAACATCCCAAACTTTTAATGTTGTATCTTTAGAACAACTAACTAAAAGTCTACAATCTGAAGACCAAGAAGTCTGATAAACAGGCGCCACGTGGCCACGAAATGTTGCAATAAATTTACCATCTCTACCATCCCATAATTTAATTGAATTATCAAACGATGCACTCGTAATATATCTGCCATCTGGTGAAAAGGAAACATGATTGACTAACTTTTGATGACCTGTCATTCTACATAATGGTTTATTAGATTTAGATGGTTCCCATAAGAACATTGTAAAATCGTCACTTGCAGAAATTAATCTTTCAACTAATTTCCCTCCAACTTTAGCAACTTTTTCAAAATTCTTGGTGGCTCTTTCATGTTCTTCTTTTTCATCTGCTGGTTGTTCACCTTTATAGTCAAATGCACCCAATCTTAAAACTGAATCTGTTGATAAAGCTAAATGATTAACCCAATGTGCATGGGATTTTAAAACCTGGGTACATTTACCGTCTTTTGAATCCCATACCCTAATAGTTTTATCATGAGATGCTGAATAAATTAACCCTAATCCACCCCATTTAACACAGGAAACTGCTGATGCATGGCCACACATTGTTAATAAACAACGCATTGAACCTGAATCCCAAATTTTAATTGTACCATCTTTTGACGAGGAAACTAATCTTGGTTTATTACCTGGTTTAACCAAATGAATTGGTTCCCATGATAAATAGCTAATCCATTTTGTATGACCTGATAAAGTACCTAAACATTGGCCGGTTTTACCATCCCATAAACGTATTGTTGAATCCATAGAACCGGTGGCAATTACATCCCCTCTTGGTGACCATTGAACGCATAACACCCAATTTGTATGACCACTCAAAGTTTTTTGAATAGTTTGTGTACTACAGTCCCATATTCTCGCAGTTGAATCACCTGCACCTGTAACTAATTTATCACTCGTATAAGGAGCAAATTGCGATGCTAAAATTGTTGATCCATGACCTGTAATTGTTGCAGAAGCTCTTGTAACAGGTCTTACTTTAAAAATTGCTCTTGGTGTATAAACAAGTGTCATGAAGTCTTCTGTGGTTTTTAAACCTGGTTTAAGAACTGATGTATAAATATTATCTTTAATATCAACTAAATCCTTTTCTGTTTCTAAAGCAAAGGTGTATGGAACTGGATCATCAGATGTACCATTTAATTCGTTTAATAATTCTTCAAGCTGCTTTTCGGTAATTGCACCTGGAACTCTGATTGAACCGCCAACAGATTCGCCTGTATCAGATGCTTGAAATTTAATCAACACATTTGGTAAATCAGTAGGTATGATGTCAACTTCACGAGGTTGTTGTGCCTCTCTTTTTTGCCTCTTGGAAAGTGGTGGAACGAGTGTAGACATTATTAGATGAATATAGTAGTAGTCTACTAAGTTGATCTATATAAAGGTTAAAATTATATAAAAGAATAAACTAAAGTACTGTTAATGAAAAAAAACTGTAAAAATAAAAAAAAAATTCTATTCATGTTGCACTGCCCGAAAAAATACACTATTCCTTCTTCATCATAAACGGTTTAATAATACTAGGACGGCCCATTCCTAACCTCTTTCTACGTTTCTTGATGCCTCCATTAATTGGAGCACCCGTAACAGGGCTAATATTTGTTCCAGAAGAAGTTACTAAGGATAGCTTTTTTTTAGGTTGGTAAAGTTCAATTTTTCTATCTGATTTGGGTACCTTTTGAGTAATCATTGTGCTTCTTGCGTGCATATTAGATTTGCTAACTTGAATTGATTCAATTGAACTTATATCGGAGTATATACCCGATGGAATTTTGTCCAAAAATATTGAAGGTTGGATTGTGGTATAAGCAGTTTGGCAACTATATGTACATATGTACAGTTGTTCTTTAGCCCTTGTTAATGCAACATACAAGCACCGCCTTTCTTCATTTAAAGCGCATTCCCTCTTTACGAGATCAGTTTCATTCAATGCGTAAATAGATGGTAAACAACTATTAACTACTGAAGGTAAGAAAACAATGGACCATTCCAGACCTTTGGATCTGTGAATTGTTGTTAATGTAACTTTACCACTTGTATCATTTTTATCGGATTCGTCATCTGCTGATAACGCTTCTGCAAGATAAATATGATCTAAAAAGTTCGCTAAAAACCCACCGTTTCCATCTTCAATAATATCGATATCATCTGATTCAATATCTTCTTTCGTAAGTGACATTTGTTGATCTTGAATTTGGAATGTTTCTTCTTGGGCTGCTTTTAATAAATCATCTTCATTTGGGTCATAACTAGTGAATTGATCTTTCATTTCTCCTAAATTTTCATTTATATCTAATCTTAATTCTTCATCATTTTTATTAGTTTTCTTCTGCTTGAGTGCATTTTCAATAATATTAAACTTAAATAAAACAAACCTAAAAAAATCCTCTCGTGTTGCGGTACCAATTTTGTCTCTTGCTTCTTTTATAATTGAAATTAATTCAGCTAAAGAATGTTTTGCCTTTTGTGTTGCACCTCGTATTTTGCCAGTTGCATAATCATGTAAAATGTCATAAGTATTAAATACACTGTTATTTTTTTGACCAGGAGAAAAAATTGTAGTTTCAATAGATTCAAGTAACTTTAAGCCACAACCGGCTGAAAACCAACTAATCACACGTTTGTAAGATAACCAATCATTGAATGCAATAATTCTTAAACAATCAACAGTCATCGAAACTTCTTTGATTTCCCAGAAAGAAAGGCCTTTAACAATTTTATATGGAATACCTTTTCTAATCAATTCTCTTTCAATTGCAGGAAAAATCCTTGATGCCCTTGCAATAACTGCAATATCTTTATAGATAAACTTATTTTTCGTTTCTTCTGTAACTATTTTTTTTATTCGATTACTAATGAAAACAGGTTCTTCCATAAAATCTTTAAAATTAATGTAATATACAGGGGTGGTGGATTCTGTATTTGAAATTAAAGTTTTGCTTTCACGGCCATTCTGAGATCTCATAATATATTCAGATAATCTTAAAATATTACGTGATGATCTATAGTTCTGATCTAACGTAACTTTGATTACCTCAGTTTTATGATTTCTTGCAATTTGCTCCATTAAATTGAAGTTTTCATAAGTTGCGTTTCTGAATCCATAAATACTTTGATCTGCATCCCCCACAATTGTTATGCTATCATTACAATACTTTGAAAGTTTAAAGATAAGGTTTAATTGAATTGTGTTTGTATCTTGAAACTCATCTATTAAAATATGCTGAATATGCGATGCTAGCTCCGGCTTTAAATCAAGAAGTTTACTTGTAAGCACTAAAATATCATCAAAATCAATAAATGAATTCTCTGACAACAGTCTTTGATACTCCGCATAAACTTTGAATTTTTCTGTTTCTACTTTATTCTCAGAGGGCACTAGTGGAACATCATCAGGATGGTGACCTAGAGATTTTTTGCTTGATATATAAGACATCACTTTTTTGACTGCGTCTTTATCATCCTTGAAATCATCTGAAGGACAATTGGCCAGTGCTTTCTTAACAAAGTCTTTTTTATCCTTATCGTCAGCAATTTTAAAATCTTTTTTCAAGCCAATAATCTTACCATAATGTCTTAAATAACCGAAACAGATTGAATGGAAAGTACCAATGTGTAATTTTCTTGGATCAATATTAGTATTATTTTGTAATAGAATCTCCAAACGCTCACTCATTTCCTTGGCCGCTTTTTTTGTAAAAGTTGTGACAATAATTGCAGATGGTGGTAATTGATAATGAACTAGTAAATATGCTACTCTTGCGACTAGAAGTTTAGTTTTACCTGTTCCTGGACCTGCGATGATTTGTAGAAGAGCGTTATTTGCAGCAGTTAAAGCCTTTGTTTGGTTCTCGTTCAGTGACCCAAACAGGGTCTGATAATCATATGGTACATCCATTTAAATGTTCAATCCAAAATTAACTTCCATGTAGAACTAGTCGTAATCTTCAAAGCAAACAATCGGAGTTAAGTTATTTTCGGTAAACAGAAATAAAAACAAACACCAAAGCAAAAGTCAAAACTAAAAATTCATGTTGCGAATCTTTCATTTCAAATTTGAATTCTATGAGGGTCAGATCTGAAAGAAAAAGTGTATTTTTATAATGTCAAGGATAAGCATAAACTTCACACGTAGGAAAATCAAGCAAATGTTCTTCCTACTTTTGCATTCAACGAAGGCTTGGTGTTTGTTTTTCTTCTTACATAATTCACTCGTCTATTCCCATTGTTAATTCTTGGTTGTTGATTTACAATACAGTTACCGGTTGCAATTAGCTAATCTTCAACGCACAAAAACACTCTTAAGTTCATAATTGTTTACAGAAAGAATGATCGTCCCGCATTAGTCACTGAAAATATACAAAGAAATTTGAGGCAGACATAAATATTTCCAGGTGCATCGATGGACAGTGTGTCCAGCTAACACGATTATCTCCAAATCACTAAGCCTGCTGAGTGTTCCTTTAAACAAGAAACGAAATATTCTTTCAACACTGTTGACTCGATTCCATATACTAAGATAACTAATAATAAAATCTACCCCTATTTTATGCCTGAGAAATTAGTGCAAAATTTTCAAACCGACACCCAAATAAACAAACCTAGTAACAATGTTAATTTAGATAGAATCAACAGTGCTGTAAATAATAAAGCGAAAGAGTCTGTTCAACTTCACTATAATCACCAGTTCCAGGAAGTTCAAACCTGAGTAATACATTGAAACGTTATGAATCGCTCAGCAACTATTCTGATATAAATATTATTAATAATGAAAGTTATACTATCAATCTTAATCCTCATTTTAAGACCAAATTTTGTAGGCATATTGATCACCAACCTGTATTACCCCACAGCAAAATTCACAATCTGTTTACCAACAGAAACAACCGGTATTCATATATTCAACGTCAAACTTGCATATACTAACACCACCTGTCTCTATTCAATATAGCAAAGATTTTCGAGAACAACAACAGATCCACACACAAAATCAACCCTATGCCACACAAAAGAACTCTAATTATCCTGTCTATGAACAAATTTACGTTCAACTAAAAATACACCCAGGTCTGTATGGCCAAATATGCAATGGTATTTACAGCCGCAAGATCAACAAAAATTATATCCACAACAGGAAGATTATCAGCGACTAATACGATACCCAAATTCACAAGTCTTTCGACAGCAGCAACAATATAAACTTTTAAATCAGTATTAAAGTCACATATTCATCACCTAGTGATAGACAAACTTTAAACCATGTTTCTCAACCTGTGGTTTTACTTGTACAAAATAATCTACAGTTGCCATATCACAAATGTTTCCATATTACTTTCCATCATTTGCAACTTTTAAATCTATATCCCTCAAACGACTGTACGAGGTACCTCAATTGATTAATATAGACTTATCACAAATGAAAAGTGATGAACTAAACTACCATCAACAGCCACATCTTTAAAATTTTAAGATAATGAATCAATCAACTACAAATAAAATCAATTCTCGGCCACAAAATATTATTGATAGTGTAAATAGAAGAATAATCAAAGAATGAAAAGCAAACAACATTCACTTGATTTAAGATTGGTTAATGAAAAACTAATTGACTTCATAATTTTTAACAACTATAATCAGGAAATTACATTTAATTTCATGTCTTCTCTGGATGATAAATTTTTCATTAATGAAAAACACTTCAAAAATAATAGTGATAGTGTTACGAATTTAATTGCTTGCTATATAAGGAATTTTAATAACTCATTAATTTCAATTTAGTTCAGTGATACGCCAACTTTATTACAACTGAATGGTATTTGTTATGATATTATCAGCATTAAACTCTTGGTTGATTGTAGTTTTAACTTTTAAGATACTCCAATTGGGCTATAATACTATTATACAAATGCTGTTAAGAAGGCTGTGTTAACTATGACTTTCGTTTATGATTCAGAAGTTGACTTGGGCACTTTTAAAGGCAGAAAAAATGTTAAAATTAAAAGGTTTCAATTTAAAAAGGGATCTCCAAATAATGGCAAATATATTGCCAAAGACTGTTTTTATCCAATTTTTACTCTAGTGTTTGAGTTAGTTCAAAATACAGGTAGTAGTGGTAATAATAAACTTAAATGCCATTCTCACATATCATATCACTTAAATCAAGTGGTATATCCATTCGTGGTAGAAATCCTTCATTTTATACTGAAAGATATTAGCATTACCCGTGAATCTAGACGCTGCTTCAAAAGGTTCTTTATCAAGCCCAGTTCTGGCGTGTAGGTGTATAACAATGTAACGATATTAGAGTATTTTATTAATCTTGACCTGTATTTTGAAAAATGTAACGAAAAAATTATACTCAAAACGAGCCTCCTTTTTTTGTGAAGAGGCGGACTCGGTCATGTTTTTCTGCTTACTAGACTTGCAGTATCTTCTTTTTCTTCAGTTAATCATTAACTGTAAGTTGTGAAAACTATTTAGAAGCGCTATCAATATCAAACAACTATGGGTACTCTACATACACCTAAAAGCTTTCCAGCTGGGAAGGGACAATTATTATATACTAAATCTAAAGTATATCTTCACATAACTAGTTCAAAAAAAGATAATATTGCCGGATATCTAACAATCGTTAAACCGTTCCCTGATTCAAGAAATGAGGAGTTAATTATTGCATTCACACCAGAAAGTGATGTATCAGCCGAAGATAAGAAATCATTGGATTATTTTGATTTATACGGATTGGATGGAGAAAAGTTTGATTTTTATTCATCAAAATCAAATGACGCAATTACAAATAGTAGATCAAATTTACCAAAAGCTGATAAGTTTATTGATCGTCCAAGATTATCATCTATTTCCTCCTATGCATTTGGTGTTTCTATTAAGCAACTATTTACAATTCAAGTTAGACCCAAAACTACCGGTCTATGGGAAGGTTCCATAATCTTACATCCAAAACAAGAAACTGATAGATTACCTGCGATTTTTTTTCACGATGATGAATCTCCAGGGACAAAAAGAGAACAAAAATTGAAAAGCCAAACTTTCAATCCTTTTTCTGAAAATCAAATATCTGGGAACTCGCTATATTGGGGAGGTGATAGGTTTATAAGTTGTATAAGAAATTATGCAACGTTAACTGAAAGTACACTTGAATCTGGTATGTTTTTGGTTAATTGTACGGAAGAAGATGCAATGAATTTTGTTCCAAATGTTATAAGTAATGATGAGTCAAAAGATGCGAATTATGATATTAGTAAAGAATTCAATCAGGCTCTTAATTCTGCAAAGTGGACAGTTTTAACAGGCTTAGCATCAATTACAGGTTTTGCTAAGAAGAAAATTAATAAGGCAATTGAGAATAAAATGTTGCCACAATCAATTCAAAAAATTATTGAAAGACCAGAAATTAAAAAGATCACTGACGATTTTGATAGTGCAAACATTTATTTAGCAAAATGGGCATTAAGTGTCCAAGAAGAAGCTGAGAAAAATAGAAAAATGATTATTGGTAATGATTATTATAAAGAATTGATTAGAGCTGAACTCGGTGATAGTTTTGTTGAACTAACGCCATTGGAGGTTTCAAAAGCTACACGTAAAGAACGTATAACTCAAGAAAAATGGGATTCATTTTTTGATTCATCTGGTTCATTACAATACACGATTGATGAAGTTCTTGAACAAGTATTCCATTCTGGACTGCAAATGAATGTTAGAAAGGAGGCGTGGTTATTTATCTTAGGCGTTTATCCCTGGGATACTACTAGATTTGAGAGAGAGCAATTGAAGAAATCATTAGAGAATAATTACATTGAGTATAAAAATAACTGGATGGCTGATTTAAATAAACAAAAGAATGATGAATTTTGGAAAGATCAAAAGGCCAGGATTTATAAAGATCTTAAAAGGACGGATAGAGATATTGAATTATATGCTATTTCAAAAGAAGAAAATCAAGCAGATTCCGCAAATAGTGGTGTAGCAGATGAAGATGATGAAACATTATTCAATAATCCAAATTTATTGGTTTTGAGAGATATTCTATTTTCATATAATGAAATTAATACTAATTTAGGATACGTTCAAGGTATGTGTGATTTACTATCACCATTGTATTATATTTTTAGAGATGAATCAATTACATTTTGGGCGTTTAATAGATTTATGGAAAGAATGGAAAGAAACTTTGTTAGAAATTTAAGTGGAATGAAAACACAAATGCTTACATTAACAGAACTAGTACAATTTATGTTACCTGATTTATATGTCCATTTAGAAAGATATGATTCGAGTAATTTGTTTTTCTTTTTCAGAATGTTGTTGGTTTGGTTCAAAAGAGAAGTTTCATTTTATGAAACAATGGATTTATGGGAAGTTATGTGGACAGATTATTATTCATCACAATTCATATTATTTTTCGCATTAGCAATACTTCAAAAACATAGTAAGATTATAATTCAAACTTTGAAAGGATTTGATGGCATTTTACGGTATATTAATGATTTGAGTGGAAAACTTAATTTGAGTGAACTTCTTACACGATCGGAGTTGTTATTTTTAAAATTCAAACAAATGGTTGAGCTTATTGATCGCAGTAACAGTGGAGTTGGAGGACATTCTTTAAAAAATACCAATTCTCCTACAGTGGAAGTAAGTGCCGATCTAAGACAGTTATTATCGAAGGATATTGTGATTCAAAAGGAGGAAACACGAACATCAGAAACTCCATTTGGGTAGTTTCTGTAGCTTACATACAGGAAATTCATGTTGCGGACGGTAGACGTAAATTTGTTCTGTTTTTTTATTATTCTTTTTCTACTTTTTCTTTTTCATTTTCTTTAATGCTTTTTTTGGTGTTTTGTCTTTTGTGTTTTGCGCTACAATAAAACTTGATTCTTAAATTTTCACTTTTCAGTTTGCTGGTGTACGAGCTAAAATTATGAAACATCACAACACCAGAGTGTATTTCCGGACTTCTACTATTAAAATTACGCAACTGAAAATAACCATCCAACTATGAACGCTAGAGAGATAAACAAACCGCTAAAGTTGCAGGGGAGAGCTGTGGCACCAGGTTCAGATAGCGTAACTCTATCCGGTAATGCTACAAATAATAACAACAATACTACCAACGAAATTAATTCTATTGATGGAAATTCAAATAATAATAGTAAATCTGTTAATAAATCTGTTACCTCAAGTATTGAAGCTCAATTTCAGAACCAAATTCACTCACAATTGCAAAATGAATTAAATCAAGTTTTCACGCAATCGGATAGTGACAAAACCAAAAATGTAGGAGCCATTACCAGTATTAATCCGACCTCCAATACTACTACTAATAATAATAACATTTTAGATTCTACTAATATTGATGAAGAGTTAAGAAATTTGGAAAATATTGCAGGTAGTATTTCAAAGGTGGATGTTGAGGAGGCTGCAGCTGCTGTTGTCTCATTTGCCCAAGCTGCAACTCAAAATCATCTGGATGATGATGTTGATGTAGATGTCGATGTTGATGTCGACGTTGACATGACTGGAAATAGTAATACTGGTATTGGTGTTAATCTTTCTGATATAGATACAAACCTTGCTCGTATGACTGCTACACATGATTCAGAATCTCAAAATAAAATAGGTGGTAATGATTTAACCCAAGTCTTGCAAAGTAAAACTTTCTACTTGCCTATTGATTCCTCTGACAATGAAAATATAAAAAGCATGATTTTTTCCTACGGTGGTAAAGTTGTTAATGAAATTAATAATAATGATAGTTCAGATATTTTGACATTAATTCCAATTAAAGAAAAGGTGATGGATGGTATACAAAATCAATACTCTTATAAATTGATATATGATACATATCTTAAGCAGACATTACAAGATTTAAACAAATACAAATTAAATATTAACCAATCAAAAAAAGTGGACACTTCAACAATTGTTGATAATACTAAAAATTCAAAATCTAATAGTGAAGACGATACATTAAAAATCAACGTTGGAGATTTTCCAATCCTAAAAGAATCTGTTGTTGAAGAAGATAATACTTTAGTTAATCCAAATGATCCAAATGCTAAAAGAAGGGTGATTAAGAATCCAAATACCGAACCAAAGAGAAAGTCAAAGAAGTTTACAAAAGAGGAAGATGAATTTATTCTTGATTTAGTCAGAAGAAATCCACATTTGAGATCTACACATACATTTTTCGCAAGAATTTCACAATTAGAACCATTATCTGATCATACGGGTAATTCAATTAGGTATAGATATCGGAAGGTTTTAGCACCAACTTTAAATTATGTTTATAAGATTGATTCATTGACAGGTAAGCCCGAAATGGATCCAAAAACTAATCAACCGTTGCAACTTCATGAAATACCTTCATTAATAAAATCACAATATACACCAGAGGAAGATTATTTACTTTGTAAACATATTTTAGCCTTTAAAAATGGTGATATGGTATTATACGGAAAGAAAAAGCAAGAAATTTCACAAATTCCTGAAATTGTTTTCCAAGAATTAAATAAATCTAATCCAAGACATTCGACAATGTCATGGAGAGATCGTTATAGAAAATTTGCGGCAAAATTTGGTTTAAGAAGGTATATAGAATATTATGAAGAATGTATATCTAAAAACATTATACCTGAAGCAATGAAAAACATGAGTTCAAGGTCTGATCGTAAAGATTATAAAGTTGATGTCTTTGAAAATGAGAATAAACGTTCAATCGAAATTGAAGTTGATGAAAATAATAGGCCAATTAAAAGGGCCAAGACAGATGCAGAGAAGTCAATCAATAAACCAAAAGTTAAAATTACAAAAACCAAAAAATCTAACAAGCTTATTGAAAACATTAATCTTAAAGACCAAGATGAAATCATTCATTCTGATAAAGATAAAGATAAGTCTATTGATGATGATTTAGTTGTTGTTGATCCTTTATTAACCGGTGAATCAGTTAATACAGCTGCTGGTGCGTTGAAGGCATTAGCTAGTGTATCACTTGAACAAATTAGAGCTGAAGACGAAGAGAACAATAATAGTAATATTGCAAACAATATCGAAAATGCTCATGATAAAAAAGAAGAAGCTGCTCTTAAGGGTAAACAAAAAATTGTTACAACGGTTAAATCAAAGGACGAGTCTGATAGTGGTGCAAACTTATTCGTTGACGCAACCGAAGATGAAATGAAACAATATGACATTGCAATAAATGATGCAAATATTAGTACTGATCCGAAATCTAAAAAGAAATCAGAAGAAGTCACAGAAGACGAGGATGAAGAGGCCCCAAATAATGAAGCTGTTTCGGCAGTTGATAATGAAGTTGAAATGGTCAATATTAAGGCAGATGATGGATTAATGGATTTCAGACAATTAATTGAAATAGATCCAGAACCATTAAAACATCGTGATGAAATTGATTTAAATACAATGGTTAGAAATATTCATGAATGCTTTAGAAACTTTGGCGATAGAAATACACCGTACGAATTATTCAAAGACATTAGTGATCAAACAGGTATTTCGATGCTTTGGTTAAACTATTGGTTTGATTGTTCATGTGGTATGTTAGGAACCTTTATTCAAGCAATTATACATTATTTGGAGACTGGTGAGCTAATTATGAATAACGTCTCAGGATTCTGGACCGAAAAAGACGATGATTTATTAAAAATGGATCCAGAAAGCAAAGAACTTTTACAATTACACGGTAAAGATAGTGTCACCAAAAGGAAGGCTGTTTTATTCAGCTATGTATTATGACAATAATTTTGTTTAATTTAATCTTTATACTTTCAATGTATTTTAGTTGACTGATTATTTTATAAAAATTGGACCTTAAAAGCAAAGAAAAAGGAACAATAATGCCTAAAGTAAGGGAAAAAAAAACATACAACAAAAAAATATGCGACCAGAGTGAGGATTGAACTCACGATCTTGCGATTAACAGTCGCACGCCTTAACCAACTTGGCCATCCAGTCTTTATTTATGTGTCAATTTCAGTATTCTAATGAACTCAACCTTTGATTTTATATTTACATCCCTTTTTTAACTTCCAGATTTTAGAATTTCTCAATTAGCTTTTTTGTTTTTTAAATTTTTTTAGTAAAATCGGATCAAGTATATCGTAACTAACTATGTAAGAATACTTAAACCATCAACATCTGTTAATTAAAATCTTTCCTAGCATCTGAAATTATTTAGAGGTTGAATATTTTAGTTTAAATCTATAAAAGCTAATAAACCTACTCAATTTAAGGTCGTTTATAAACTAACGGGTTTTTTTTTGTCAGTATACTACATAGGTTATACAACTACTAAATTAGATATTTGTATATTATGTGCAAGTATATTTTATCCTGTTTTCTTATGATTTTAATACATGAAAAGTCATAAAGTTCAACAGAAGCAATAAGTTTCCAAAAAAAAAAAGAGGAGAATGTGAATCAAAGCAACAAGTTTTTCAACATTGTAAAATAAATAATTGTTGCATTATTTATTTTGAAATACATTGACTAAGAGAAGAAACTACACGTAATGCATCAGGAGTAAACCTATTATTAAACATGATATGATTATTCTCTGAAAGCTGTATATTATGTATAGTAGGTTATATTGTTTGATACTGTAATAAAAAGGTAGAATCACTCTAGGTACACGGCCGTAATAATTCTTGTTGCTACGGTGTAAGTATCAACTATTATTGTTTTCAAAAAAAATAGGATATTTTTTAATTTTAGTTTTAATTTTTTCGAGCGAATCGGTTAAAAAAACAATACATTTTAGTGCGGCCTTTTTTTTATGCAACATCCTATTGGGAAACACAAAATAAGAATGCACATAGCCGTTTGAATAAAATTCCTGTATAATCGATTTGCTTTAACTTAAATGGTTATCCCAAAAATAAAATAATTTGAAAAACATTATTGATTAAACTCATAAATAAAAAGAAAAATTATAAAACTAAAAGGACAAAAAGATCGTTGAAAACAGATTATCGTGATATAAAAATTGGAATAAAAGTGGAATAGATTATTAAATTAATTTAATTGAATTTCAATAAAGCCATCTTTATTGAAAGCCAATATGTAAGAGTGAATAAGTTATAAAACATACAAGTTTTCTTCACTTTGGTTATTATTTGTAGAATATAAATCACCAGTTTTTCTTATATCATTATGAATACTTTGGATTTTAACTGGATGTTCAATTTGACATGATTCATCAGATGAAACTGATGAACAGCTTGATAATGATGGGAAGTCATCGTCTTCGCTGCCGGTTTTAGTAGAAATATTTGTAGTAGACATAGTATCAGGAGAATCAGTAGAATCAATAACGGTATTATGTCTTGATTGCATTCTCATTAAACAATTTTCATTTTCATAGTAACAAGAGGGCTTAATATTATCATATTCATCATCAGATTCAGAGTCAGAATCAGAAAATGAAATAGTGGTATGATGAATTGAAAATTCAGCGTCATAGATATTATCATGTACATCAAATTCATCACTATCATTATTAATTCCACTTTTAATATTCAGTCTTTGCAATGCTAAACAACAAACATCACTTGAGCATTCATTATCCGTGAATGTAATATTTGAATTTTGTTGGTTAAAATAGTAATCCCCATTGTCTTCATCATTATCATTATCTGAGTCATTGTCATTATCTGAATCAAAATCAGAGTCATCCGAAGTGTAGTAAGTTTCCGTGCTGTTATTATTTATACTAATATGATTAGTGTTTATGTCGTTAAATTTATTATTATTGTTATTATTATAATTTTTGTTGTTGTCATCATCTTCATTGGAATCATTAATCATATTATTCAATAAAGGATAAGGAGAGGAATATATTGAATCATAAGAAACAGTTGAGGGAATGCTGCTATTATTATTTGAAGACTCATATATATTTAAATTTTCAATTAAAGTATCTAACAGATTAGCTTGACATACCAACTTATGTAAATCAACATCATGTTTAACAGCTTCCTTAGTTAATTTTGACTTAACCTTTGAAGCAAGCAAGTAGGTCTGGGCAATTTTACCTGTGTGATTCTGAAAGTAATTTGAAAACATAGCTTTTGCACATGAAATTGGAAAAGGGGTAAGCGGAGAAAAAAGAGTAGCAGACTAGGTTTGGTTGTAAATAAAAAGAAGAATCAATAAAGCGGACTGGTTTTTAAATAGGACGTAGAGGCTAAGTGAAAAAGTTCATGAATCGTTTGAAGAAACTCTAGAGGCAGAAAGACAGAAGCAGCTGTATCAAAGACACAGAAGAAGAAAACAACAGATTTAAATAAGAAAAAACACCACTTGTGATGCAAGGACAGGATCAAGTGTTTCAACTGACAAAAAATACTCATCCCGATCAGTCAACCGTTGTCAACTGGTACGTTAAGAATAAAAATGAAAAAATCCAGCCGACACCATCCCCTTCCGCAGCTTCTCCGAATATCATTCCGAGCCATTTAATTTTCCATTTTCCGTTTTTCACCCACGAAGCCGACAGGACAAAGACTATTGAAGACACAGATTGCAACCAGATAAGAGTTAACGACTAAAAATAAGATTACGACTAAGACTACATATCATAAATACACTTTCACCAGCTGCTATTGTCCCACTTTTGCAGCTCCTCCGCTTGTTTAACAATGTCCTTTTGAGCCTTCTTCCGCATGTAGAAAATCGGACAGTCTTTATTCTCACACAACACCTCTTGGTGAAGTGATCCCTGACATCTTTGACATTCCGTCCACAACTTACTGAATCTTTCCTCAAGTAAATTCATCTTACCCAATGCTTCCCCGTAAATTTCTCCACTTCGACCTTTGCAGTTTTTGCACAATGTTTCTTTATCCGGTATTGCTGTTTTACACCCCTTACATGTATTTGACTTCTTGGCAAACTTCATCAACATACCAGTTTTGGCACCACCTACACTGACAATTCTTGTATGTGATCCATGTAATAATTCTCTTGTTCTTTTATCCCCTAAAATAGGTTCAAAAATTCTTGTCAACGGTTTACTCAATTGATTATCTAAATAATATTTAGTATCAATTGGCAATGAATTTTCTAACACATACAAAGGATCCTCAGATTTTTCATAGTTTTTATCACCGCTTGCTGTTTTTATAATAACATATGCAACTCTATCTCCAACATTTGGTGCACTACCAGCATCTCTTTTACGCATTCTTTCAGCTAATTCGACATGCGGTTGTTTATTTGCATAATCTTGTCTACTCAATTGTTTAGAAATGACTAATTGCGATAAATCAACTTTGTTTTGTAATAGGTTCGCAATTGTTTTCTTAACAAATTCTTCGGCCTCTTCGACGTTTCTGTCCTCTAAAATCAGCTCCAAAACTCTTGTAATAACATTTTGAACTAATCTACAATTATCTCTCCTAACGGTTTCAATACCTTTTGTATCCATTTTATCAAATTTATTCGGATTTGTCCAATATAACCCGGCATATCTTTTCTTATTGATTAATAAATAGGGAAAGTAAACTTTCTCAAACTCCAATTTAATAGGATTGATAAATAGTTTTGAAACAAATTCAGCTGCTTCTTCACCATATTTCATACAAGTTTCTAAATCACTAAATCCAAATTTTACCATAACTGAATCTGTATCACCATAAATAACCTTGGAATCATATGGAAATCCATTCTTAATACTATATTTGTCTTGGACGGCATTCTTAGTAGCTTCAATCATTTCCCTACCAAATGCGGTAACACTTGATGAAATGGCTAAACAGGGTAATTTACCTATGGTTGCACCGGTGAATCCATAAACTGAATTTGCTGAAATTTTCAAAGCCAATTGCCTACCATTTAAAACTTGTTTCTTGAAAGGATCGGTTTCATTCTTCAAATCCCTTTTTGCTTGTTTTCTTGCACCCAACAATTCCTGTAAAATAGTTGGTAAAATACCCTTTCTTAAATGATCTTTCACAAAACAATCTCCATTTGGAGTTTTGGTATAATCATCACCCTCCTTTAATCCAATTCGTTCAATTGTTTTCTTATTTATTAATGTTGTGTAACATAAGTTATGCGCCATCATAATCGATGGGTATAACGAAGCAAAATCTAATGTTGCAATCGGTACATCATAATAACCTCTTGCTGGCTCAATAACCGTAGCACCTTCATATTCTTCATTAACATTATCACTTTTCATATTCGGTATAACAATGTCTAAATCTAAACACTTTCTAAACAATTGTGAAATAACTTTAATTTGTTGACCTCTTGATAACAAAAATGAAAATGGAACACCTGTAACTCTTGCCATTTCTGTATAATTCACTAAACACATCAATTTTTCCATTAATCTCAGTGGTAAAAAAGCATCTTTTAAACAATAAACCGCCAATCTTCTACGCGTTTCACTATCACCGTTTTGTAAATCTGTAATAATAGAATGTTGAACATCTTCCTTTTGTTCTCCTAGAAAATGTGACGAAACTGCATTCAGTGTATATGATCTCAATTTAAACTCTCTTTGAATAAATTGTAATAAATCTAATTGCATCCTACCTTCTGTATTAATGACCTTGGATTCCCTTGTACCATAGGCTCTTGAACTAAAAATTGAATCCTTAATCTCTTGTTTTGAATTGAATAACCTACCAAAATACGGAAACTTTTCTAGTTTCAAAGCTTTTGCTCTATTAATTAGATACGGTAAATCAAAATTAATAATATTATATCCAATAATAACATCAGGATCAACCTTAACAATGAATTCCTTCCATTTCATTAGCATTTCACCTTCATCTTCATAGCTGAAAACTTCAGATCCTACAATTGGCGAGCAACTTTTAACTGTGAAAACATTTCTAACAAACGGTATAACATCACCAACTTTGGACACAACACTTGCAATTTGAATAACACTATCAATTTCAGCTTCCGGAAAAATTCCCTTTCTACCTGCACATTCAATATCAAATGACAAAACTCTTAAAGGTGCCATTGATAAGTACTTACCTTCAGGTTTATGACTTAATAAATCACTGTATTGAATATTAACTTCTAATTGACATGTTGAAATTTTTTTATTATCTGGCACCATCGTATATTTACCAGATGGACATGAAAGCCAACTCATACCAGTGATTTGACAATCAACCATCATTCTTAATAAATACTGTAAATTATCAAACGTAACCGTACCATTGACATTAAACAATTCTTGAAACTGAATTTCACCTCTTTCAAATGCTGTACGCAATTTACCAGCAAACCTTGGATGTGTTAAGATAATCTTAAAAAATGGTAACTGTTGATTACCATGATATTCCCAGATACTTTCTTTTAATTCAATATCAATATCTTCAATCATACCTGCATAAATATTTTGTAAATGCTTTTTAAATTCATCAACTTCGGATGGAAATCCACGTGGAACTGGTACATAAAAATAATGCCTAAATCCTAAAACATTACATAAGACTGAATGTCCTGATTCTGTCACCCCAAAAAACCTTACACATCCTTCTTCTTTACCAGATAGATAAATACTTGATTCTTCCGCATCTAATTGTTGAAAAACAATATCAGTAATTTGTGGGTCAAAATTAGTTGATAAATCAGGCCTTGTCCAAACTTGCATAGGATTTCTTGAATTTGCTTCAATAGCCGTTTGCGTTTGTGTCATTGTGAAAAGTTCCTTTTCAAATGATGATGGTTCTTTTTCATTTTCATTATCATTTGAATTTAATTTTTTATGGAGTGTTTCTGAATTAACTTTATTTTTATGAATTGGAATAATAAATCCTTCTTTAGATATTTCATCTGACGTCAAACGTCTTCTTTTATTTTCTAGTTCAAAAATATCTATTTCAACACCAGTTTCAGAATCTCTTTTACTGACAGTCATATCTCCAAATTTCTTTTGAATATTTAGTGAATAATTCAGATCTTGGACGTGTCTTTGTTTTACAGATGAAAGTTAGATTAAATTTCTTAAAAACTTTTGAAAATCGAAAAATACGCGTTGCATGCGCCATCAAGCCATCAATGTAATGCTACGCCACAACAAACAGCCGTAGGTTTTTATCTGATCAAACCTCCCAAATTCAGTTAGAGGGCAAGAGATCACCTACTTTCCCTTTTATATGGTTTAAGTAAGCCATTTGATTCATTAAATAATTATACTCAAAGCAAACATCAATGAATTTCAATTTTACTGGATCGACTGGAAAGAGAAATATCAATTTGGGAAATAGAACTCTGACAGGAAAGAATAAATTATTATTTTTAAAATCTGCCATACTTGATAGGGAAAAAAGGGAAACCTTTAGGTTACAACAGGACTCTGCAAATATTATACAATCTGCATGCAGAAGATATTTAGAATTGAAAAAATGGAGATACCAGTTGTCGAGAGACTGGGATGGTAAATCGATTATTCATCTCAAGTATTTTTTTCCTTATGTGATAACACAAGAAAGTTATAAGGTATCAATTTCCCTATTAATGAGACTTTCCGATGTCTTCGATAGTTTAGATAATAATGAGTATAATATGTTACTTAGTACATTGATGTTTGCAACTATAAATATTGTGGAGCAATATGACCCCAAATGTCTAGAATTAATTAAGTCTATGTTAGATATCATTGAAAAAATATGTGAAAAAGCTGATGTAGTTCCAAATAAACATACTTTACAATTTACTACATCATTAAGTAAGTTATATGATGAAGATTATGAAGGTGTGTTATATTACATATATAAGTTTGTGACTATCTTATCGGTTCAACATTTACTTTCATTTGTTATTAAACATTCTAAGTTATTTGAAATTTCAATAGCTGATGAATGGGTTTCAGAGTACGTGAAGTTTTCAGATACATTGTTTCAGAAATTAATGAATTTACCAGACATGTTCTTATGTTTGCCTGAGGATAAAAAACTTATATTACTATCAAGAATTTCCATGTTAATATATAAATTTCCAGAATTTCACTCACCTAATAAAACATATTTTTCAATTATTTATATGCTACTTAACTCGTTTACATGCAATATTTACGTAGCTGAAAAGAATCATTTAATGCCAAGCAATAATAGTCCAGTTTACTATGAGGACACAAAATTAATAATGTCATTAGAAACATTTCACTTGATCAAACTTTTATATAAGGATGACTATTTTTTGTTTTTGTATAGGCAACAGCCAGATATACATTTTCTAATTAATTATATTTCATCACTAATAAATTTCACAAGAATATTGATAAGTGATGAAACTAATTTATTAGAATTAGAACTTGTTTTGAATTGGATTATAAAAGATAAAACTACTCAATTGATAGAAACTTGTTTTTTCAACATATCAACTTTTAGAGATGTAATTCATCTAAAATCCATTTCCAATTCCGATTTAGAACAATTTATGCATACTGAATCAAACATGAAATGGTGGAATTCAATGTCCATATTCCAGGAATTTTTGTTGAACATTCTTTCCTTCACAGCCGATGAAGACTTTTTTGCATCCATTGCTATCACAAAAGAGCAATTTACTTACTTTGCAACTTTCCTAAAGTTAATGGTTAGTGAAGTTTTGATTAAATACAGAGATATAAGGAAAAAAAGTATTAATAACAGTATTGATAGTAAACGGAATTTATTTCCAACTTATTTTAAAAGAATGTTAACTTTAATTCATGCAATATATTTGAAGGATGTCAAATTACACATATTTGGAGACGGATTTTGGATATTAAACAATTTCGAGCTTGAAACTAAGGGCGTAATGAAAGCTATTCCGCTACTCGATAAACTTCACGAGAATGAATTACTAGATGATGATAAAGAAAGTTCAAATTATGACTTTCTACAGAATCCCAAATTAACTATTTTAGCTAATAAAAATATTTCTAAAAGAACTCTTGATTCCTTATATCTTTTGACTTATGCGCCATACATGATTTTGTTCGAAAAAAGGGCAGAAATATTTCATGGTTTCATTGATCACGATAAAAAAGCAAATTCAGCAAATTCTTGGTTTCCAACAAAATCCGAAGGTACAGTTTCACGAGATAATATTTTACTTGATTCATTCGAAGAGTTTGGCTGTCTCACGGGTCAAGAATTTAAAAAACCGTTTTCTGTTTCCTTTGTGAATCAATTTGGTGAAACCGAAGTAGGTATTGATGGTGGTGGAATAACGAAAGAACTTTTAACGTGTTTAATATCATCAGCATTTGTACCATCCGAGGAAAATAGACGTCTTAATAATTGGCTACAGTTTTTTAAGACGGGTGAAAATTATAAATTGTACTTGAATCCCGAGTTTTATTTTAAATTACAATATGAAAGATTAAATCCAGGTAAGAAGATCCCTTATGCATGTACGAATGATGAATATCTAAAAATTTGCAATTTTTTAGGAAAAATTGTTGGAAAATGTTTATATGATAATGTTTTGCTTGATATTTCGTTCATTCCATTTTTCCTAAAAACATGTAGTACAATGGGCGGTCTAATGTTTAAAAATTTAATTGGTGACAGAATTGATTTTGTTGCCCATACATGTTCATTTGATGAACTAAAATATTTGGATGAAACATTATATCAAAGTTTAAATTACTTGTTAAGAGTAAACAGCACATCCAAATTTGAAGAAATGGCACTTGATTTTGTGGTTGAAGAAGATGTTTATGATATTCATGGTAAGAAACACCAAATTACACTTCCATTATTACCCTACAAATCAGATGGTAAGGCGATTCCTGTCACATTACAAAACAAAATGCAATTCATACGTATGGTTACAACTTTTAGACTTTCAAAACAAACAGATTTAATGATGAGATCATTTGTTGAAGGTTTATTTCAAGTTATTGACCCGCACTGGCTTTTATTATTTGATCCTAATGAAATGCAAACTTTAATTTCTGGTGAAGATGACATAGATCTTGAAGATTTAAAGAAAAATGTTGTTCTAGGGGGCGGCTATACGACAAGCTCTAAAACAATTATCGATTTATTTGAAATTTTAAAGGAATTCAATCATAAAGAACGTGGTAAGTTTGTTAAGTTTGTAACATCATCTTCAAAGCAACCGCTATTGGGATTTAAAGAATTGAACCCTAAATTTGGTATCTTCAATGCTGGTTCGGAACATCGACTACCAACCGCCTCAACTTGTATCAATTTATTAAAATTACCAAACTATAAGGACAAGAAAATATTAAAAGAAAAATTATTATATTCAATTAATAGTAAAGCGGGTTTTGATTTATCGTAATATATAACTTTTGATTTGTAATGTAGATATAAGTACAAAAATAAAAATAAGATATAAGTCAACATTTTTTAGTAAAAAGAACAATGTTACAATGTAGAATCTAAATAGAAAAAAAGAAAAATTATCTAAATAAAAGTAAAGAAGAAAGTTTAAAAAGAAAGCATTATGGATCAACCATTTATAATGACTTCTTTTCATTGTTTGATGATATAGAAAAATCAGAATTACCACGTTTAAGTAACTCTTTATTCATGAATTGTTTAAAATTTGTTTTCTCTTCATCCCTATTATCCCCAGTCCGTGTTATTTCTCTTAATTGACTCATATAATGAATACATTTTGAGATTGTTTGTAACAGCAAACTTGGTTTCAAAGGTTTTGACAAATATTCATCCATTTGAGCCTTCAAACAACGTTCTCTATCACCTAGCATCGCATGCGCAGTTAGTGCAATAATTGGAGTTTTGAAATAAATAGCAGCATCTGCATATTTCTTCTTTTCCCACTCTCTAATTAATGCGGTTGCTTCAAATCCTCCCATAACTGGCATTTGAACATCCATAAGGACAACATCATAAGTATCTTGCTGAACCGCCTCAACCGCCTCTTGTCCATTTTCAACAACAACAACTTTATGCCCATGTTTTTCAAGAATTTTGGTTGCTAATTTTTGGTTAACTAAATTATCTTCCGCTAATAGAATTTTATATGAAACTGTTCCGTCATTAACTGGTGCAATAACTTTTGATTCTAGCGCAGGTAATAAAACTGATCCTAAGTCAGTTATTGAACACGGAATATTGCCATACGATGAGATACCTAAATCAAGACAAACACGCATGTTTAGTTGTGGTAAGCAAGGGTGTAATAAAACCAATGGAATATACTTAATTTCCGGCAATAATCTCAACTTGTAACCAGTCCTTAGAGAATCAATTATAATAGTATCATAAGTTTCAATATCGGGAATGTTTAGATCCTTATCTGATTCATCAATTTTCACAACATATGGATCTAATTTTAAAGTTTTCAAATTTGTTATTAATTCATTCAAGTTATTTTCTTCAATTATATTAGTTGTTGAAACTAAAACTTTATGATCTCTATAAGGTCTTAAAATTTCCAAATGTTTTGAAATTGATAATTTGACAGGTGATACAATAATTGTAAAGTAAAATTTGGATCCTTTGCCTATTTCAGAAGTTACCCAAATTTCACCTCCCATTAAATGAATCAATTGTTTAGAAATTGATAACCCTAAACCAGTACCACCAAATTTTCTTGTAGTTGAACCATCAGCTTGACAAAAATTATCAAAAATTAAATCTAATTTATCCTTTTGTATACCGATACCTGTATCAGAGACACAAAATTCTAGCTTAATTTTACCATTTTGTAAACTTTCACGTTTTTTGGTTGAAACAATAATTTTACCCTTATTGGTGAATTTAATGGCATTACCAATTAAATTAAGAATAACTTGTTTCAATCTAAACGAATCACCAATTAAATAATCGGGACATTCATTGTCAACTTCATAGATTAAATCTAGTTGTTTTTCAATTGATTTAACACTTAAAGTTTTCAATGCACCAAAAATTGTTGTTCTTAGTGAAAAATCAATCTGTTCAATTGTCATTCTATTTGCTTCAATTTTGGAAATATCTAAAATATCATCAATAATGGTTAATAAAGAGTTTGCTAAATTATGAACGATTGATAACATTTCACGTTGATATTGAGTCAATTCAGTTTCAAGAGTTAATTGTGTCATACCAATAATACCATTCATTGGGGTTCTAATTTCATGTGATGTATTTGCTAAAAACTCAGATTTTGTTTTATTTGCAAATTCTGCAGCTTCTCTGGCGTTCGTATTTCTTTGAATAGATTCTCTCAAATTTAAAACCATTTGATTAATTTTTGTTTTTAATGCATCCATTTCACCAGATGCTTCAACTGTAATGAATCTTGTAAAATCTCCATCAGTTGCAGCTGCAGTAATTTGTGCAAAAGCTCTAACTTGTGATGTTAAATTTGCTGCCATTGTGTTAACATTTGTTGTAATTTCCTTCCATAAACCATCAACATCATTAACCTCAGCTTGAACACCTAACTTACCGTCAATACCGACTTCTTTTGCGACTTTGGTAACTTCAATTGCAAAAACCTGTAGTGAATCCACCATCTTATTTATTGTATTCTTTAACTGTAGTATTTCACCCTGAGCCTCGACATCAATCTTTTGAGATAAGTCACCATGGGCAACCGCAGTTGTGACAGTTGCAATCGATCTGACTTGACTTGTCAAGTTATTAGCCATGATATTGACTTTCTGAGTAACATCTTTCCAAGCACCTTCGACATCGGTTACGTTTGCTTGACCACCTAGAATACCCTTAGTACCGACTTCTGTGGCCAACGTTCTGACTTCTTCTACAAAAGTTCTTAACCTGTCCACCATGCCATTGATTGTATTTTTCAATTCTAAAATCTCTCCATTACAATTTGCTGTAACTTTTGTGGATAAATCACCGTTTGCAACAGCAGTCGTCACATTTGCAATATTTCTAACCTGCGTTGTCAAGTTCAATGCCATGGCATTCACATTATCTGTTAATTCTTCCCAAATACCAGAGACATTCTGGATTTGCGCTTGACCACCTAATCTACCTTCAACACCAGTTTCTCGTGCAACTTTGGTAACTTCAATTGCAAAAACCTGTAGTGAATCCACCATCTTATTAATTGTATTCTTTAACTGTAGTATTTCACCCTGAGCCTCGACATCAATCTTTTGAGATAAGTCACCATGGGCAACCGCAGTTGTGACAGTTGCAATCGATCTGACTTGACTTGTCAAGTTATTAGCCATGATATTGACTTTCTGAGTAACATCTTTCCAAGCACCTTCGACATCGGTTACGTTTGCTTGACCACCTAGAATACCCTTAGTACCGACTTCTGTGGCCAACGTTCTGACTTCTTCTACAAAAGTTCTTAACCTGTCCACCATGCCATTGATTGTATTTTTCAATTCTAAAATCTCTCCATTACAATTTGCTGTAACTTTTGTGGATAAATCACCGTTTGCAACAGCAGTCGTCACATTTGCAATATTTCTAACCTGCGTTGTCAAGTTCAATGCCATGGCATTCACATTATCTGTTAATTCTTCCCAAATACCAGAGACATTCTGGATTTGCGCTTGACCACCTAATCTACCTTCAACACCAGTTTCTCGTGCAACTCTTGTAACTTCAAATGCAAAAGTTCTTAATTGATCAACCATTGTATTGATTGTGTTTTGTAATTGTAAAATTTCACCTTGAGCTTCGACTTTAATTTTTTGAGATAAATCACCATTCGCAACTGCAGAAGTAACAATTGAAATCTCTCTAACTTGGTTAGTTAAATTATTTGCCATCGCATTAACATTAATAATTAAATCTTTCCAAACTCCTTTGGCATCTTTATACTTAACATTACCACCCAATTTACCGTTTGCAACTTGATTTGCTAGTTGATTAACCTCTGTTGTAAAATTATCTAATTGATCAACCATGAAATTAATTGTTTTTTTAACTTTATAAATATCAGAATCACCATTTTTTAAATCTATATCATTAATAGCCACTCTCTTAGACAAATTACCAAATGCGACGGATGTTATAACTGTTCCAATTTCAGATAATGAATTTCGAAATGCTTCATTACGTTCGTTTAATTTTAGATTCTCATTCTGTAAACTTACAATATAATCCAAAATTGGCTGTCTTAATTGTTCGTGTTGTTCTGAAAATTGGCCAGGGTCTGACAATACTTCGCATATGTTGCTTGGTATAAGTGAAGGGTAATTGGACAATGCAAGTAACATTGAATGAGATATTCTTTTACAAGCAATTATGCAGTTCAAAAACGGGAAAAGTATACTGATCTGGAACAATCAGTGTTTGGATAAAAACGGTCAACAGGACAGCTTTTGGAGGTAACTTTCCCCATTGGGGACTCCGAGGGCTGGGAAAAAATTTTAAGGAAAGAAAAAGTTAAATATAGCCTTTAAATTTTCTGATGTCACCGGTGCGCAAAGATAAAGATGTTAGTGTTTGGTTGTTAGAGTTTAGTGTGGGTATAGAAGATAGAGAAACAAAGAACAGAATAAGATATAAAATTAGAACATATTAAAAGAAAAAAGACATGAAACAAAAAATGAAATAATATATTACACAAACAAATTAAGAATTAGATAAAAATCATCAATGAACTTCAACACCGGTTGCAGCTGCAACACTTTCAGTTACATTGATAATGGGCTCGGTTATTTTTTCCGCTGCGCCATTTGCAGTATTTGCAGTATAGTTGTATACCTTATCAATTGTCGGCTTAATTGTATTATAAGCATCGTTGGATAGCTTTCTTGTGGTTTTAGAAACTGCTTGGGTTGTCGACTTAGTTTCTTTTAATTCATTACGATAGGTATTTGAAACATGGGATGGTAATTTAGAAACATTACTTGCTGTTAAATTAATTCTTGTAAATGTTTGATTCATTAAATGTAGCATTCTGTCAAATTCAGTTGATTCATGTAGTTTACCAAATTTCGAATCAACTTTAATCAGAAGAGTGTTTGGTAAGATTGAGTTCAGAATATATTCATAATAATCATTAGTAACCTTTAAAATTGGATCAAAAGATTTAATAATTGCATGAATTCTTGGTTGTAGAGATTTTACAACGGCATTAAATCTAGCATTAACCGCTGCAATTAACGAATTACAATAATTTACCACGGTTTTCCACAATGAAACAAACGAAAAATTAGCAACAAAAGGAACATTTTTATCAAAAAAATCTAAGCTCGAGTCTAATGTTGAATCAATGTAGTTCCAACAAGCAACAATGATACCAAGACCAGATAGAAATGCTAAAACCGACATCAAAAAATCTTGAACACTTTGAACAGTTGAACTAATCCAAGAATACTGAGTAAACAAACCAGTAACTTCTTTAACAACAGGATAGTTAAAAATATGCTTGTAAGTCTTTAAAGTTAGTTTGTTTTTTGATTCCGGAGAAGAAACAAGAAGAGGTGTAGTTGTATTCATTTTGAAATGTATAGTGTGTGATTTGATAGAAAATAATTTCTTATGAATTCCAAAAAAAAAAGAAAATGAAATGAATATTAGGAAAAACAGGAAAAGTGGGAAGAATCAGTCTTTTATAAAAAAAAAGGGGCATAATTAAGTTGATGTAAATTAAACCCAGATAACAACAGCTGAGCCCTTATTGGCACGTTATCCTTATTGGCAGTTGGCACCGCCACATAGTCCCACATCTAGACGTCCACAAATCATGCGCCACACTAGTTTTTATTTTTTTATTTCTTTATTTTTTTCAATTTTCTCCTTTTTTCAGTTTTTTCAATTTTTCAAAATCAGAAAATGAAAATGGGAATGAAAATGAAGAATGATGGTGAACAAAACTCAATTCAACATCAAACTGCAAAGAGATTACTACCTGTTTCTAATTCTCCTTTGAAAATCATCTCATCTAAACATGTCTTCTCTTGCAAAGGCAAATTCTAGCCGTTATGGTAGGGAGCTCTCCCGTTATCCACATTACATTCGTAAAATGTTTGAGCAAATGCAAGAACGTTCACAAATTCCTGCTTTCCGTTCTCAATATACACCTGTTGAAGAAAAGGAACGTTATAGAAAACCCCAACAATGGACTGTTCAACCGGGTGACTCAGTCATGATTACAAAGGGCAAATATGCAGGTAATATAACCAAAGTTGTTGCATTACAAAAGGAAACTAATAGAGTTTTCCTTGAACAAAGTGAAACCAAAAGAGTTGTTGTTCCAAAACAATATTGGCAACCAGGCCAAACTTCTCATATAATTGATTATCCATTACCTCAACACCCAAAAGATTTAAAAGTTGTTGGTACTTTGGTTAATGAAGATGGTTCAGAAACCAAAATTGCAGCTGATAAATTAGTTTTTAAAGGTGAATATTGGGATGAAGATTATAAAAGAATGATGCCATACAGAAAAGTTAAATACAATGAACATATTATTATTCCTTGGCCAAGACCTGAACCAGTTCAAGATTGTTCATATTCAACTTCAAAAGATTTAGTTGAAGAAAGAACTTTTTTCCCCAATTCAATTGTTTATTCTGATTCTCCAAACGATTTACTCAAATCGATGAGACACCCATTGATCAAGAGACCTTACAAATGGAATAAAGAATATTTGACAAAAAGTGATTTAAAGAGACTAAATCCACCTCCTATGATTTTATCAGATGCTAAACTTGCTGGTATTAATGAAAGAAAACAAATAAAAGAATCACTACCAGCAGAACCATCCACTGAAACTGTTAATTTGGTTGGTGATAAAGTTGCAAATTTCTTAAATAGTATTGAAGATCCTCATTTTGCTAAATTCATTAATAAAATGTCACCAGAATATAAGAATCCAGCCGATTTATTCAAAGAAAAACAAAAGAAACTTTATGATGCTAGAGTCAAAGAAAATCAAGAAATGAATAAAATTAAATCTTATATTGAAGCAAAATATAAATTAAAAAGAACAAAAAATCTTCATATTTAGAACAATTTGATTCTTTCATTATCCTGTAAATAACTTTTTAGTTCTGTAGAATATCTATATAGGTAAAAACATTAAAACATTCAATTTTATTTCACGCTAGTTTTCGTTTTAGCTTGTTTAGTTTTATTATTATAGAAATTAGTTAACTAATTAATTACATTATATTACACTATTTAAAGCTTTTCATAGTCTAATTTACCTTCAAGTTTTTTATTATCAACCATCTTTCTAACAGCCTTTAATAAATCACTTTGTAATATATAATCTCTATCATCCCTAATTGCAAAAAATCCAGCTTCTGTAATAACATTTCTGATATCTGCACCATTAAATCCATCACTCATTTTAACTAAAGGTTCGAAATCGATTTCACCTCTTTTTTGAACTTTTGAAATGTGAATTTTGAAAATTTCTAAACGTCCACTTTCATTAGGTAAAGGAATTTCAATTTTTCTATCTAATCTACCAGGTCTTAATAAAGCAGGATCTAAAGTATCAGGTCTATTAGTTGCCATAATAATTTTAGTTTTACCTAAAGAATCAAAACCATCCATTTGATTTAATAGTTCCATTAAAGTTCTTTGAATTTCACGATCCGCCGATGTACCTTCACTAAATCTTCTACCACCAATTGCATCAATTTCATCCATAAAAATAATACAAGGTTCATGTTCCTTTGCATAACTGAACATTTCTCTAACTAATCTTGCAGATTCCCCAATATATTTATCAACAATTGCACTTGCAGGTGAAAATATGAAATTTGCTCCAATTGTTGCAGCAGCTGCCTTCGCTAATAACGTTTTACCGGTACCAGGAGGACCATAGAGTAAAACACCCTTAGGTTGTTTAATACCAACTCTTTGAAATAATTCTGGATTTTTTAAAGGTAATTCAATAACTTCTCTTAATTCTCTAACTTGCTCATTTAAACCACCAATACCATTAAAAGAAATTTCACCAGGTTCAAAAGTTGTCATATTATAAACACTTGGATCAACTTCTCTTGGTAATATACGCATGATAGTTAAAGTTGTCATATCTAATGTAACTCTAACACCTTTAACTAATTTAGACCTATTAATAGTTGAACGACATCCAACAATGTAACGAGGACCTGAAGATGCTTTGACAATATAACGTTCAGGATCTAATTGTTTTAGAACTTCACCAATTATTTGACCAATTGATTGTAATGCTTTTATATCATCTTCGGTTTTATCAAAATCTTTATCCAGATCAACTAAACTTTTACGCATTTCTTTCAATTTTGTTTCATAGTGAAGATGTTCAATTAATTTATTCTTTAGTCCAGTAAGTGCAACTTGACGCTCTTTTTCTGCAGGATCAAGCTCTTCTTCTTCAAGTTCTTCCTTTTCATCATCATGTGGTTGTTCGGGTATTTCTATATCATCATTATTTTGCTTTGTAGATGATTCATTTGTAGTTGCTTGTTGTTGTTGTTCTTGTAAGTTATCATCTTCTTCAACAGCAGCTAATAAAGGATCATTTTCTTCACTCATTGTTGTGTTTTTTTTTTGTATACAATTGAATGAAAATATATAAAATCAAAAGACTATACAGTGATTTGCCACCGACAAGAGAAATTCATGTTTTCATATTGAAGAAATTGATATAGGTCGAAATTTAAGAGTGCGAGAGTGTAGAGAGGATTGGGTTTTTTTGAATTTTTTCAAGTTGAAAATTTTTTGAAATTGTTGACTATAACGAAGCAGGTATACCATTGCATTAACGTCCTACAAAATTTAGATATTACAAGATGGAATTTAACGCAGTTATTTTTTGTGGTGAAGGACATAATTTATTTCCGATCACATCACCAGGAGAATCTAGTATCCCTAAGGCATTATTACCAGTTGCAAATAAACCATTAATTGAGTATGTGCTTTCGTGGTGTGATCAAGCACCCTTTAAAAGTATCAACATAATTTGTAGTTCAAAAAATGAAAAATCAATTTCTGAAGTTATAAAAAATTTTAATACTACTAAAAGAGATAAAGAATTACGAAATTCATCACCAATTAAAGTTTTTACATCAGAGTTAAAATTAACAGGTGAAATTTTGAATGAAATTTTCCCAATTGAAAATAATGTATTTGAAAATTATGTTATTTTGCCATGTGATTTTATAACTGATGTACCACCTCAAGTTTTCATTGAAGTTTATAGAGGTAACAGTGATGAAAATATTGGATTAAGTATTTTCTATAATAATTCATTTGAAAATATAGATAAAAAACTATTGAAATCTAATTACACAGTTTATTCGGATCAAGAGAATGGTAATATGATATTATTAGATATGTATTCAAAAGATTTTGTTACAATTGATAAATTTTTAAAAATTCGTACACAAATGTTATGGAGATATCCAAGCACCAAAGTTTCAACTAAATTATTAGATTCTTTTATATTTTTTATGGATTATAAATGTAGAATTGAAAACTGTGGTAATAATGGTAAAAGTAGAAATATTAACAAAATCAAGAGAAACTTAGCTAGAAATTCATGGGAACATTCTATTAGTAAGAAAACAATTGGCTTATTTGCATTGCCAAAAGATTCATTATTTGCAAGAATTAATAATTTAGGCGTTTATATGGAAATGAATAGATATTTCCTCAAAGAAAATGCAAGAAATGGAGGAGGAAATAATAATGTTACTAATAAATCAATCAAAGGAACAGCAAATATCGGAGTTGACTGTTTAGTTAGTGAAAGTAGCGAATTTGGAGAAAGAACTACAGTTAAGAGAAGCGTTATTGGAGAGAATGTTAAGGTTGGTAAGAAATGTAGAATTTCTGCAAGTGTCATTTTAGATGGTGTTACAATTGAAGATGAAGTATCATTAGAAAACTGTATTATTGGTAAGAATGTTAAAATTGAAAACCGTGGTAAATTAGTCAACTGTAATGTTGAAGGAGGGTACACTGTTGGACGTAACGTCAATCTGAAGGGAGAAATATTGAAGAATATTTCATTAGATGAGTTAAGTGACAGCGGGGTATTTGAAGATAGTGAAGAAGACAGTGACGAAGAAGAAAGTGGGGAAGATGACGGAGAAAGCAGTGAATATGATGATGAAGGGTTTGAAGAAGAAGAATACGAAGATGATATTTTCGCCCGTTAGTAATAACTACAGTGTTTATATAGTAGTAGAGTGTGGTATGCAGTAGATAAATAGAGACAAATCCAACTCTAAGTGGAATCGTATAGCAAAAATTTTGAGTTGCGTCCAGCTCATGCAGCAATCAAAGAAATCAAACTTAATTGTTAATTGACTTTATAATGAAAAGCAAACTCGTATGCTGCAGCTCCGAGTTTTATCCTGCATGGGCACTTCCTATCGATTAATTAGTGTATAACATCCCAAACTGGGCACGAATATCCAGTGACTGTCTTCAGCCAACATAATACAGCAATCTACGAACACAAAGCCCCCCGCCACTTTACAAGCTCTGAAGCTACAGAGATGATCAGTAGAAGTTCTTATTGAACAAACAATCAAGTAGTTAGTTGATTTTGTTGTAATGTATTTGCTCTAATAACAGGATTCACCATTATCTTAGAAGGAGGTGTTGAAGGAATTACAAGTAAACATACGTGATACTAGATAGTTATGAAACACACAAGGAGATATTCCTCCTTGTATAGACGAACCAAGGCTTGTTATAAGAATACAAATGAGTTATATCACATGGTATGATGTTGTGATTGACCAATCGGATCTCATTTCAACAAAGTGCAGTTGACTAATTAATCAACTGAGTTATCGTCTAATTATTTATTTGTTGCTTTTTTTCGCTTGTGGTCTTTGTTTTTGTTTTTTTTTTTGTTTTTTTTGTTTTTTTGCAAGTGGTCTTTCGTTTTTGTTTTTTCACTTTCTCGCCCTTGTCTATAAAAGGACACCGTTTGGCTGTTTTCTTGGGGCTGTAAAAGTGTGTTTAAAATTTCGGGCTCTTTTGGTAACCCACCTCGATCTATCGATTTCCCGTTTCCCGTTTCCCAATGGTTAGATTATCTTCTGTCTTTACTACCATCTCTTTGGGTCTCCTAGCATCTTCTGCGGATGCTTTTAAACCCGTCTTCAAGAGATATGAAAACTCTACTTCATGTGAAGTTGTAACTGAAACCACCACTTCTGTTGTTGATGTTTATGGTCCAGCTTACTCTGGCCCTGTTTCAAACAAATACTCCCAACCAGTTATTGAAGCTAGTTGGGAAAATGATGGACCAGTTTTCACTGTTGTCATTCCTCAACAACTACTCAATTTAGTTGGTTTAGATTTAGCTTTACAATCTGCTGCAAATGTTGAATACGATGACACTGATTATACTTTATATTCCGGTGATATTGGTAACTTTGTTTATCCAGGTAAAATCTATTCAAGTTCTGCTAAAGGTCTTATCTTTGATGGAAGAACTCAAGCTCCATTATTAAAGATAGTTGCTGCAGGTAAAGCAGATGATTCAGCTCCATACTTTATGGTTATTTTTGAATTAGAAATTGACACTGTTAATGCTGCTGCTATTGCCAAGAGAGATACTACTGTTTACACTTTAACTGGTTCAATTGAAAACCCAGCGTTTACTAGTACCTCATCATCATCTACTTCAACTTCTACTAGTTCTACTAGTTCTGGTGAAACTACTACTTCTTCTGTGAGCTCTACTAGTTCTGGTGAAACTACTACTTCATCTTCAACCACCTCTACATCTGAAAGTACTACTTCATCTTCTTCTGCTGCTGGTACATCTGCTGGTCCTATTAGTACTGTTGTCATTGGTTCAACCATTACTCAGACTATTACCTCTTGCTCTGATCACAAATGTTCTGAACATAAGGTTACTGCTGTTGGTTCCGTTATTGTCACAACCGTCAATGATATTGTCACTTCATACACTACTTACTGTCCAATTTCTGTTGCTGAGCCAACTGGTGTTGATGAACCAACTGCAAAGACTGTTTATCCTGTTGAAAAGACTGTTACTGTCGGTGATTTTGTTACTGTTGTCACAACTGTCTGTCCAGAATCTGAAACTGCAATTTCTGCAACTATCACCAAACCTAATGGTGAACAAACTGTTGTTACTATAACTGATTTTAGCACTGTTACTTTAACCTCCTCAACTAGTGTTGCTCAACAAACTGGTTTGGCTGCTCCAACTACAGGTGTTGTTAATGTCACTACAGGTGCTCCAGCTACAGGTGTCGTTAATGTCACTACAGGTGCTCCAGCTACAGGTGCAGCTACCGTCGCTCAAGGTGAAACTACTAATGTTCCAGTTGAACAATCCTCTAGTGCTGCTACTCTCACTACAGGTGTTACAGGTGAAACTACTTATGTTCCAGTTGAACAATCATCTACTGCAGCAGCTGCTGATCAAACCATCTCCATTTATGAAGCTGCAGCAGTTGGTAACTCCGGTTATTTAAGTGGTGGTATCGTTGGTATCATCGGTTTATTCATGATGTTATAAGAAATTTGATTTTAAAATTTTATTGTTTTAATTTTTATTTCTTATATTTTCATTACCATTACAAGACATTGATATTTTTGGGAAAGGATATCAATTGTTTTTTTTATTTCTAGAAAAAATCTCGGGAAAGAAATAGAGAGAGGGAGGGGGGCATTTTTTTTACTTCACTTAAATTTTCAATTCATTAATGAAAATACTCAAATTATTAGATTAACTATGTTCCAACCTCAAGTATTTTATTATCTCCATCAATTAAGTTCCAAAAAAGGTTAATTAAGAATATTATTATTAAGAAATGTTCCAATCTTAATATTAGTTTTTAGTTTTCTTTTTTAATTTATGCTTGATTTTAAAGTATTTGTTGTAGTTCTTTTAATGTTTGAATATTTGTTTTTATTATTAAGTTATTGTCTATTTTGTACTTCTTATAAATTAAAGAAACCATAAAAAAATATTACATTGTAGTGATTTAACTAAATCCTGGTTCAATACTTTTATCGCCTCTACTGATTTTAAAAACTTGAGTAAAGGACTAACAAGGCTGCGCATGGTCATAAATTTCATGCATCTACAAAACTATACATGAACAATTTTTCATTTGATATTTGAGGCTCATTCAATTATTGGGGGAGAGTATTTTCATTTTAATAAATCACTATCTTACACTTCAAATCATCAGGTTGAATGATTCTTCATTATTATACATAACTAATAAACACATCACAAAAGACCTCTTCTTTTCGATGGTATTTGACATTTATTATTAAACTCACAGTATTTACAAGTAGTTTCATTATTTGTTGGGTATGGTTCTCTTTTACCTAACCATAGTTCTAAACCCAAATCAATTTGACTCTTAACATAAGCTTCATCATAAGTTTGGTTAATTTTCCTTAACTCTTTATTTGAGTTTTGATAAATATAAGTAATTTGTAAATTATCATCACTTAAAAAAGGTTTTAATAAATTTTGAACTTGAGACAGTCTAATTATCAAATGATTTAAAGTTGGTTTAATTAACCATTTACCATTTAAAAAATTTAAATTTGGGTTATTCGAATTGTTTTTGAACTCGTAAGAGTTTGTAATTTTATTTAATTTAGGATCAATTTCATCAATTGAATTTATAGGTATACCATTTTTCAAACTCAAAAAATCATTCAAGAAATTTATATTAAACATACAAATAGATGTGATTAAATCATTACTCAATTCATTTTGAGAAATATCTTCATTTAATTCACCTCTATTTTGTAAGTTTTTACACCATGAAATATAACAAAATTTCGTATCTTTGGTTAGTAAATTAATCAAATATTTATATATTCCAACTTGTAATAAATGTGATTTTTGTTGATCCAATGATGGTAGTTTGGTAGATTTTCTAGTTTTATCATCATTTATAATTAAATATAGCATTGGTGTCCATTTTTCACTTAGTTCTTTGAGAACTTGAAAAATTTTATCAAATTCATGAATATCTTTTAATTTTAATTTTAATTCTTTTTTGTATTCTGAAAATGCGTCTTCTTCTAAACTTGACACCCTTAATTCATCAATTATACCAGATATTAAAATATTCGAATCAAAATTATTGATTAATTTATATGATTCAGTAACTATTTCTGATTCATTTGGATCATAAAATCCATGAACTAAAACTTCACGACATTCACCAAATTCTAAAAGTTTTAATGTTCTCGTGATAGTTTGTGATAGCTTATATGCTATTGTTGATGTCGGATCTATTGTTGAAGTTAATTTAATCAATGGTATAAAACTTTCGATTTCTTCATCAATCGGTGATTCTAATTTCGCTGTAATCTTTGCTTCTGCTTCTGCTCCCAGCTCAACTTCCGGCTCAACTTCCGGCTCAACTTCCGGTTCAACTTCCGTTCCATCTTCCGTTTCTGTTTCCGATTCTAAGTTTGTTCCCGGTTCTGACGGTAATATTGATATAATTGATTTGGTTTCATTCGTTATTAGCCTGGATTGCGCTGAAGTGGTTGAAGTTTCCGTTTTAATATCTGTTAGCTTTGATCTAAATTCCGTTTTATCTAAGGCAGACGAAAGTAATAGTCTTGTAGGCTTGAGAATACCATCATTATCACTTATTACTATGTTACTCTCAATGATATTGTCATTTTCTGTATCTAATATACCATAATTTTCTTTCAAAAACTTTAATCTCTCTTGAATATTGATTAACTTTAGTTTATTATCAATGTCCAGTTGTTTCTGATTTTCTATTGTTTGAAGCTGTTTTAATCTCATTTGTAATGTAATTTGTTGTCGATACTGCTCGTTCTTTAACTGTTCATTTAAAATATTCAAAGAAGTATAATGACCTTTCAAACTTTTCAAATCAAGATTAGGATTTTGTAGCTCAATTGATTTATCAATACTAATAATTTTTTCAATACCATCATTACTCTCTAATTTAACATCGATTTGTGGATGTGACTTAATTTCCAATTCATGATGAATCCTCTTGCCTATAATCATTGATTGATTTTCAATATTTAAATCCCCTATATATAATTGGTACATATTTTTCAATTCACAGTATGAAAATGGTATTATCTTAGATACCGATAATCTTGTTTTTTCACTAGTGTTAATAGCTATATTAAATTTTGAATTTGAAGTTTTTAATGATTTTTCTCTCTGCTGATTGTTAATTTTTGTTAATTCTTCATAAGGGGATAACACATTTGAATTTTTTACAAAATCCAGAGGTAAAAAATTTGAATTGAAGTTTAAATTAGAGTGTGAGTGTAGGTATTTCATTAATTTATTCACTTTCGAATTAAATTCGTTAGTATTTGATTTTTTGTTATTAAACTCATTTCCAGAACCAACAGCATTTGACTTTTTGCCATTAAACTCAGTTTCAGGACCAACAGTATTTGCCTTAATATCACCCAAATTACAAACATGATTTATTTGAGCATATACTTCCTCATCAGTATACTGACGTTTAGCCTTTTCATTTATTATTGAATCAGATTTTACACTTAAGTTTAATTGTGTAGATGAGATATGTGGTGATGATTTTACTGCCAGATTAGAAGGAATGGGTATTTTCAATTTTAGTTTTTGCATTTGATAAAAGGTTAATGATTGTTTCATCACTAAATAGTATTTTTTTTTATAAATTCTTTCCCTTGCAAATTCTTTTATGATGTTTATAAACTCTGCAGAAGAGAAGGAGTATCGAATCGAAGTTTAATAACGATAAAACATTACGCGTTTAGTATTTTTATTATTCAATCTTCCCGTTGGCATATTAAAATTTTCCACATTTGAATGTGATAGATTATAAAATGTTAATACAGTACAGTTCAAAAAATTTCATTGATCATTAGATATAAAACGCAGAATAAAACTACGTAGAAATCTACGTATTATGTTGGTAAATGATATTTAGATCTTAAATTATTAAAATACTAAAAAAAGGACACCAGTGAATAAAAGAAAAATCACATAGAAGATATATATCCACGATTGTGCAAAAAATATCCTGAAAGGTTTCAAATAATTTGGTGGTTTGAATTATTAAAATAAGCTGCATCATTATCATGTTCTTCAGTTTCAACGTCTAAATTATCAGTAATATTGTCCGTATCATCCAGACCCTTTTCTTCACCATCATTGTTACAAGTATTTTCATCATCCACATCCGGATGATGATGAAGTTTCCGTGAAAAAGTTGCTTTGAGAGACTTATCCACGTATATATGTGAAGCCCTACCATAAGCTAAACCTGGAGATAAAAATGTTATGACACATGTAGCTAAGGAAACCATCAAACCTTCTAAAATCATGAAGTAAATTTCTTCAGTTGCTAAATTAGATGACCAACCTTCAGCTAATTCAATTAGTCTATAAATTGATCTAACAAAAATCAACACCACAGAAAATGAAATCCCAATGATAAAATAAACCAACCATTTTCTTTTTCGAATATGAGCAAACTGAGGATTAAATTCAGCATCTCCGTATGCTTTGTAAGATTTCCATACTTTAAATAGGAACAAATACCAGAACAATTGAAATAAAGCAATCGTAAAAACTTGAAATGCCAAACCAGCAACCATGATATGAGATCCATCTTTGGATGATTCAAAGACAGCTATTGAACCCGCAGCAACACCACCACCAGCTGCTTGTAAAATAATTGATATAATATCACAAATAATGAAAATAAGGGAATATTGCATTGGTCTTAAAACTGAAAATTTTGAGCCAAAAATCAAAGTTAATTGTGCAATAACATAATAAATTCCGGCCATCATAAAACAAGGAGCTAAAGTAAGACACACTAATTGCATAACAAACGCATTAAAATTTAAAATATTTTGTGACGACCAAATACGTCCAATATAACCTAAAATTTCAAGCACAAAAGCACAACTCCAACAAGCTAAAAACCACCACTGATGATAGAAAACACCTGATATAACTTGTAAAACAAAGAAAAATGAATACACGACTAATAAAGCAATATTACCACCCAATGAAGGATAGTTACCGCTATAGTAGGCATCTTCGTTAAACATTTTTAACATAATTTGGGAAGCTTGGGCAGCTTGTGTCATTAAACTAGCCTTTGAAGCAGTATTTGTTTCGGTTGCGACCGACTGTAATAATTCATAATAATTAAGAGTTGCTTGTGCTTGAAGTATATTATTAAATAGAGAAACTGAGGAAACGGAAGCAGTAACTGTATTCAAAGCATTAACAGCAGATAATTGGTTCGAAAGTGCTTTGTCAATAACAGATGTAATATGTTCATAATCCTGTGCAATAGTTGAGGAAATTGAAGTTGTCAAGGGAAGTGTTTCCGTCAATTCCCAGACTCTAGTCTGGAGAACGCTTGGAAGCTCGCTGGCTATTTGAAGGAGTTCGTCCATTATAATTATATAAAGAGTATACTGAAAGTAGGTTATAACTGGGAAAGGAGAAGAAAAAAGATAATTCGTCTAGCTACAAGAAACTCTGGTAACAATAGGAAAAAACCCTGCATTTATGGGTTTAAACTTCAAAGTCGCAAATTAAATCCGGTACTATCCACTTCCAGGCTAAACCTCCAAACACCGTAAATAAGGAAGTTTTTCCTTTGTTTCCGTTTCCGAACGGGGAATTAACGTTTTTCTCAAACCCTTGAAAATTGAATTTTACTTCTTCCGGTTCCGAGCAATCTTTTTCTTTGGTTTCACCTCTTTGATCAAGCTGTCCTTGCCAATGTCTTCATCCTCCTCATCATCATCGTTATTATCATCATCATTTTCTTCAACATTTACATCTTTCTTGGCCCCTTTACCTACAGAATCACCTGTTTTGTATATAACCGTTGGATGAACATACGAATTATATTTCCTCGTAAACCCGCTTTTAACACTTGTTGCTATTTTCTTATATGCATCCTCCACTTTCATATTACCCTTAACCGACAATTCTAAAATATTATCAAAGTCTTCTTTAGTAAGGAAATATTCATCCATCAATTTCAAAACCGTTGGTATACCATCGCTTCCATATTTAATTAATGGTTTCAACAATCTGTCCTTTAATAAAGGTATATAATCTAATCTAAGATCAATATTATTACAATTGGTTTTGATACAGGTATGATACTGTAAATTTTGAACAATTCTATCATATTTCATTCTCTTAGAGTTTTGTCCCAACCATCCAGTAAAATTAATTCTATTGGTTATTTGTCCTTGAATTTCAAATGAAGGATAAACTGTCGACATCACAGCATGCAGTGGTAACAATGACCATTGTTGTTCTCCGCTTCTAATCTTAGAATTAACCAAGTCACTTGCAGATATTAAATCTGATGCTTTACTTAATTGTTCTAACGTTTCTAAATTTGAGCCATTGGATTTTGCTGGTCTGGTCATTTTATAATTTTCATGAATCATTAATGGTATAATATCCATATCGTTAAAATATAGTGCAATTTTCTCGTTTATGGTCATATGATTAACCGATAATAATTTGCCAACTACATCGAATGGTTTTAAAGAAATTTCCTTTTCCCATGAATTTTGCATTTCATTCAAATTATTGAAGTTTAAAGTACTTTGATTTCTTGCTACTGTTGACATTATATTTATTATTTGTCTAATATCATTATGAGTAATAGCAACTAATTTATCAATCAAATTTGGATCTAATTTTAATCCTTCTCTATGTGCAATTGTCATTAATCTCGATTTCATTTCCCTTGCGGTTGGTCTTCTCCAAACTAAATCATAACAACATTTATCCAAGGTTCTCATCTTGGGTAATGATTTATCATTACATATCAAGATCATTGGTGTTTTAGTGATTCTACAAAACTGTGCTAACTGTGCAACACCACCATTATCACCACTTGACATACCATCGACTTCATCCATTAATAAAACAAATTTTTTACTGTTAGCAGATGTGTTATTTTTATTGTAATATCCACTAACTGATGTATTATCCAAACAAACTTTTAGTTGATCATTCAATATTTTCTTGGATCTGAAATCACTTGCATTTTTTTCAATAACTTCATAGCCTAAGTTTTTTGATAATAATGTTGCAGTTGTTGTTTTTCCGATACCTGGGGGTCCACTGATCAAAACTGCTTTAAAATCATCAATATGTGAACCTTTCAAATCATGTCGTTTATCAAACCATGTTATCAACCAATTATTTAATAGTTCAACATTACCTTTATTACCACAAATGTGTTTGATTTCCGTTGGTGCATATTTATCCGTCCATAATTGAGTCGATTTATCTATTACCTTTTTTTCAGGATTAAAGGATGAATTTGAAGATTCATAATGCTTTGTCTGTTTTTTCTCCTCCTCTTGTTCTTTTTTGATTTCCAACTCAATTTCTTCTTCAACTTTTTTCTCTAATTCTCTCTTTTTAGCTGTTTCCTTTACAGCTAGATCTCCCGAACCACCATCTGCAGGCATTTTTGAGATTAATTCTATAAATCCAGCTTCATCAATACATTTTGTACCTAAGGATTTAATCTTCTTAATTTTGCTTGGACCTGCATCATTACCAATAACAACTAAAGAGGTTTTACCACTAACGCTTTTAGTGACTTTGGCACCATACCTTGAAGCTAATTGTTCACATTGGTCTCTATCTAATGATGGTAATACACCAGTGAAAACAATCGTTAAACCATTAAGACAATTTTCTCTACCTTCAGGTATTGAATTTATATCAGCAGTCGTAGCGTGTGGATTTTTTGATGATTGTTTTGCCTTCAATTGAAAAAAGCTGAGCTTTTCTGTACTTGGATCTGTATTTAATAATGAGGCATCTGCATCTGAAATTGTTTTTAATACTTCTTCGGCTGACAACGCGTTATTTGGTGATGATTCAACAGGAATTGGTTCAGTTTTCTGACGTTTGATTTCGTGGTTTGTTGATGAGGCTTGTGAAGGAATAGGAGATGATTGTGTAGTTGAAGAAGCCTTTCTTTTGGCTTTATTGTTCTTCACTGTGTTCTTTCCAAAAAAATCATCAATGACTGCCATAATTACTCTTACGTCCTACCAAAAACAACCATGCATCTCTCCATTTAAGGCCAAATATTTATCAAGTATTTAGAATATTTTTTCATAATTACAAACAACGCGAAATACAACTTGAAGACGACCGACGCGTAGGGGAAAAAAATTCCCTGCAGTGCTCACTATATCATGAACATCAGAATACATTTATCCTAAACCTAACAAGTACATTAATAGTCATGTATTACTTTCCAATGCATTGTTATTTCTCAATTGTAGTCTAAAATTTTTATACCAATACAAATAGGCCTAAAAAATTGCCGGGAACAGCAATGTACAACCATAAAAGCAATAAAATACGGTAGTACCTCGAAATCAGCCCATCTCACGTAACATGCTTACGTAAAATCACAAAAAGTGGACATTTGCTCGACATGAATTGATCAAGCGTTAATTGCTAAAGACAAACGAGTTGAATAATAAACAGCATAATAATCGAGTAGAACAAAGATACCCAGGTTTAATCATGTCTATGAAGGATCTTTCCAACATTACCCTCAATAGTAAGTATCAGTTGAAGGCTAGGATAGGTTCTGGTTCATATGGTATCGTTTATTCTGCTGTTCACCTCTATACGGGTATATCTTATGCAATTAAAATTATCTTGAAAAACAATTCCCCTAATACTTCAAACAATAAACAACTTTTAGTCGAACTAGAAAAATCATTAATCTATCAATCTGTGTTGAATGGTGGTTGTTTAGAGGCAAATTTGTTAAGTCTAAACTCCATTGAAAAATATGGGACAGATTGTAAATTCTTAAGAGAAATTAGTTTACAATTAAAAGTGCATAAACATCCTAATGTTTTGTCAATCTATAAAGTTTATGATTTTCAAAGTTCAATTTTTGTTGTGATGGATTACTTCCCAGATGGTGATCTATTCTCAACGATTGTTGATAAACAACGTTATAAGGATGAACCCTTTTTAATTAAATCTGTTTTCATCCAATTAGTTGACGCACTTAACTACTGTCACTCTAAGTCAGTTTATCATTGTGATTTAAAACCTGAGAATATTTTGGTTGCTGATAATGGGAAAAGGTTAATACTGGCAGATTTCGGTTTGGCTTTACAGGATAAATATATTGACTCGAATATCTCTTGTGGTTCAAGTTATTATATGTCCCCTGAAAGAATTCAAAATTTCAGCCAAGCTTTTAATAGTTTAGAATCACATTCAATTCATTTAGAAAGGTTACTGAATCCAAATAATAATACTGACGGTTTATCCAGTGATAGTGAATACAAAGCTCATGGTAATGTTAAATTTCCTACAAGTGCAGGGGATGTTTGGTCTGTAGCAATTATACTGATTAATCTAGTTTCAATTAGAAATCCCTGGCTAAAAGCGTCATTGCATGATACAACATTTAAAGCATTTGTTCAGAATCCGAAGATTTTAATGAAGATTTTACCCATTTCAAATGAGTTGTTTGTTATACTATGTAAATACTTAACCTTGAATCCATGGGAAAGAGGTACTTTGTTTCAATTTAGAGAAGATATACTACATTGCTCAAAACTAACAGAATTTGGCCCATTATCAGTGAATTCGAATATTTTATCAATGGATATAATTACAACTCAATCACAAATTAGCCTGATGGATAAAAGTAATTTGTCTTATTTTGAAGTTTGTCCAATACCAGTCGATCATGTTACTTTAGATAAAATCAGATCTGGTGAATTTGATAATTTAGATAATATAGAAATTGAAAACGAATATATTCCTCATGCCAATAGTAAACAAACTAATAGTGCTGGTCCTCAACCAAAGGAGTGTGGATCCTGTGTTGATTGTGGATTTGGTATTAATGATGATAACGGATCGTGCTCTTCATATTATAATAATGGCAATGGCGTTAGTAATGATATTTTACCTCCATTGAGTTCAAACTCAAGTCCAAATTCAAGTGCTGTGCAAACATCAATATTGAATGATCCTAAAACGATTAGCAATAAGTCTACTAAAGATCAACCAAATGTCACATCCGTTTCTGCTCCGTCAGTTGAACACAAACGTGAAAATCTGTTGAAGAAGTTTTTCAAGTACGGACCTGGTGGTTATAATCCAAATAATGACTATTCTAAACCAGGTTTAAGTTATTCTTCTCCTTCACCTTTGACTGGTAGACGTGCACGTTATCGTTTATCGCCGTTTAAAAGTTCAGAAGAAAAGCATCAACTACAACAACAGCATCAGGTACAGAAAGAAGAACAATTAAGACAACAGCAACAGCAACAACTATTACAACAGCAACAACTGCTACAACAGCAACAACTGCTACAACAGCAACAACTGCTACTACAGCAGAACCAGCAGCAACAGCAGAACCAGCAGCAACAGCAGCAACAGCAGCAACAGCAGAACCAGCAGCAACAGCAGCAACAGCAGAACCAGCAGCAACAGCAGAACCAGCAGCAACAGCAGAACCAGCAGCAAAAAATGTATGAACAACAACAACAGATACTAGCGTATCAGCAGTACTTACAACAGCAACGACAACAACAACAACATCTTCTTCAACAACAACAACTTCATCAACAACAAGAACAACAGCAACAACAAATTGATCAAGAAGACAAACAACATACTTATCACCATCATCACCATATTTATCCAGATAATAATGAAAAAGTAAACAAAGTAGTTATACCTGATTACAAATCAATATTTCCCATGCCTGGTATGGGACATAATAAGATTATCAATCAAGATCGTACTAGAAAGAAGTTTGTTACTAAGCGTCGTCAACGAAAAACTGTACCAAGTAAAGAAACCAATTCAGATTTAAATAGTAAAACTGATAAAAACAATAACATTAATAATGGCAATAGTACCAATAGTAATGAAAATACCGATAATGATTCAAATAAAAATAATAGTAATGAAATTAATGTGGATACTACTGTAAATAGAAAGACGCAAATTATAGAAAAACTAGATGATGAAGATTTAGAAATGAATACAATAAACGATCATTCGGCAAGTTCGGAAGAGTCTACTGGATCAACAACCTCAACAGCATCTGATTCAAATGGGTCAAGGGAGTCCTTTGAATCTACCGAATCAGCACAATCAAACCAATATGTTGATAGAATTCACGCATCAGGTGTCAATAATGTGGCACAGACATTCAGTGCTATGAGCATCATTAGTAACAGCACCAACGCAACCATGGCTACAATGGCCACCAGGGGCAGTACCATGAATCAAAATATGGATCCTTAATTTTTTCTCCTGTTTATATAGCCGAGTAACTACAAAACTAATGTAACATGTTAAATTTACATCCAAAGACGGAATGACAGTCACAACAATAAGGCTTGTCGTGGATTCTTAGAAAGAAAAATCGGTGGACCATTAATTTTTTTAACACGAGTAAAATGGAAAATTAGGAGAAACTCTATGAAATTTTGAGATTTGAAACCACTAAATGGTCAATTCTCCTATACGTTACTATTAACACAATGGACATTACCGGCGGGTATAGCAAGCCTACATATTTTCAGAAGGCTAGAAGAATATATGCAAGATTAACCCTCAAAGGGAAAATTGTATTTGGCATATTTGGATTGTTGTTCTTGTACTTAATTTTACCAAACTGGTCAACTATATCATCAGATTATGATCCAAATGACCATCAATCAAGTTCTTTACCATCTCATGGTACAACAATATCTAGAAGTCAATTGAATACTTTGTCTGATTTACTTAATTATTCACCAAAAGTTAATCCTATTACGTTGTCTTATCTCTCATTACCACCATTTTTAAATTCACAGAATAGATTCCCACATTATAAGAATGGTGGGAATATGCTATTATCCCGAACAGCAGAATATGTTAGATTAGTTCAGGATGCACCAAAACAATCAGGTAATTTATTTTCCCATGTTGCAATTTCAACTGATGATTTATCAGCAATTGAAGTTGAGGTTGAGTTTAAATTATTTGGAAATCAAGAAAAGATTAATTTAATTGGTGATGGTATGGCAATTTGGCTTACGACTGAACAGTTAAATCAAGGTGATGTTTTTGGTATGCAAAATAAATTTAATGGTTTAGGTTTATTTATTGATACTTACAAAAATGATAATTCAAAAAAAAATAGACATGCATTTCCATATTTAAGTATTCAAAGGAACAGGGGTCAAGAAAACTTTTACCATAAAAATACTGATGGTATTGATACACAATTAGGCGGTTGTTCATTGTCCAGAATTTATAATAATGAAGCTAAATCTTCAAAGATTAGAATGACTTATGTTCGTAATGCAAATGTATTTGAAATAGATGTTGACATTGAAGGGAATAGCAATTGGAAAACATGTTTTAGAAAGGAAAATATGTTGGCCGATGATATTCTTCCAATCGGTAGACAATTATACTTCGGTGTCAGTGCAGAAACTGGTGAATTGCACCATAATGTAGATTTGTACTCAATTAATGTTAAATCGTTTAGAGATAAAAATGGCAATTTGATTAACGAAATTGATTCGTTAGCTGAAGGTCTCAATATTATTAATGATGATAGCAGCAAAAATGAGCAAGAAATTTCCAATACTAATGTGAATGAAGATACAATTTCTAGGAGACGTAGCCAAAGAAAAACGATGAATAGATTGCGCAGACAGGAAAAAAAGTTAAAGGAATTAGACAGACAAAAATATAACAGTGAACATGGTTTTGTTGGTTGGTTTTTCGGATTAGTTTGGAAAGTTATCAAACTCATCTTCTACGTTTTACTTATCCTTGTTGTAATGTACGCAACTGTCATTGGATTCCGTGTATACAAAGAAAAACAACGTAAAAAGAACATTGGAGGATTGCTTTAGTATTGTATATATATATTTATATCCAAAGTTAGCTAATTTATTTTATATGAGTTGTAAATCCAACTACGTGAGGAAAAATGAAAATGAAGAATCTCACCTTAAAAAAAAAGAAAAAACTTCCACATTCAACTTTATCAACGTAATCTAATCTAATCTAATCTAGATCTATACACCATTCCAAAATGAGAGATATTGTCATTTTTTCAGGATCTTCAAACGAGCCTCTTGTTAAAAGAATTTGTGAGAATTTATCATTACCACAAGGTAAGGTTCTGCTTAAAAAATTTGCGAATGGTGAAACTTCAGTTCAATTAGAAACTTCAATTCGTGAAAAGGACGTTTTCATACTACAAAGTGGGGCAGGTGAAATCAATGATTACTTTATTGAATTACTTTTAATGATTTCAGCGTGTAAAATGGCTAGTGCCAAAAGAATCAATGTTATCATGCCATTGTTTTTTTACTCAAGACAATTAGATATGCCGGCTGTTAAATATGGTGAATTTTTGAGCAAATCTTCAAACAAGTCAGTAGAATCATCTACAAAACCATGGATTGCGCAAAATGGTACATTAATCGCAAATTTGTTAACAAGTGCAGGTGCAAATCATATTATTACAATGGATTTACATGATTCACAATATCAAGGGTTTTTTGATATACCAGTTGATAATTTGTATTCAAAACAACTTGTACAATATTACATTGCAAATTATATACCAAATTATCAAAATGCGGTTATTGTTTCGCCTGATGCAGGAGGTGCAAAGCGTTGTACTGCAGTTGCAGATTCAATGTCATTACCATTTGCATTAGTTCATAAAGAAAGAAGAATTGAAACCAATGAAGATATGTCAATGTTAGTTGGTGATGTTGAGAATAGAGATTGTGTCATTGTTGATGATTTGGTTGATACAGCAGGTACTTTGATTAAATGTGCAAAACTATTAAAGAACAATGGTGCAAATAACGTTTACGCAATTGTAACTCATGGTTTATTTAGTGGTGATGCTATTGAAAAGATCAATGAATGTAGATTATTTAAAAAGGTAATTACTTCAAATACTGTTGCTCAACCTGATGAATTGAAAAAAATACCTCATGACATTCTAGATGTTTCAAGAATATTTGCTGAAGCAATAAGAAGAATCAACAATGGTGAATCGGTTTCAATTATTTATAACACAAAAATGTAACAAGAAGCGTAAAAATTAAACTGAAGTAAAATTTATAGTTTTAGCTATTTAGAATAATGAAATTATACATAAGTTATATACCAGACTGTCGAATTAACATAGCATATATATTAATGTATATATTATTGAATAGTTTTTAAAGTAACAAATGTGGTAGGGATAGTTGGTATATATAAGATAGGTTTGAGCTTGAATAAATTTGGATTTAGATTTTTTGCATAGCATTTTGGGCTAAGATTTCCTTAGCTTGATTTTCTTCTCTTTCCTTCTCCAACTTAACTTCCTCTGGATTTTTTTCAGAGAATTCTTTATTGGTGATTAAATGATGAGTATGGTCGTCAGAAGGAACAAGAATACCTTGATTTCTATCAGAATTGTATTCGTCATAATGACATTCTTTGATCTTGTTAATAAAGTGGCTTTCCAAAACTTTATCCATATCATATCTTTCATTTGGATTGACTTTCAACATATGATCAATTAAATGTTTAGATGATGATGGTAACAATCTTAATAATCTGTCAGGACCAACAATTTTCTTATTACCATTTTTATCAGTAATTTCGCCAGGCTCACTAATAAAGTAATTGTATGAAATATCGGATGTCTTTGGTAATCTCCAAGGAAAACGACGTAAAACCATACAACAATAAATAATCGCTAATGACCAAACATCAGCTAATGATGGATCATAATATGGATATAATACAACTTCGGGAGCTAAATAAGGATCAGAACCTAAAATTCCGGAAGCTTTCTCGATTGTTTCACTTTCACCTTTATTTGTATAACGTTTGACATCAAAAATGACAGAAGAACCAAAATCAACAATTTTCAAAATGCCATTTTTATCCACAACACAATTATCTAGTTTTAAATCTCTATGAGCTAAACCAAGTGAATGCATATAATGAACACCATTACACATTTGTTTAAAATAACAATATATTTCATGTTTTGATAGAATACCTGCCATAACCATTGTAAAGAAATCATAAGGTGCATAATCCATAACAATTATAAATAAATCGTTATCTTGTAATAGATCATAGGTTCTAATAACGTTTTGATTATGTAATTTATTTGCAATCTTAAATTCATTTTGTAATTTGGTTTCATAAGAAGACCAATTTTCTCTTGTTTGTTGTAATCTTAACTTTTTCATTGCATATAAATGATTATGTTTTGAATCATATAGTGGGTAGACTGAACCACCAGCTCCTTTACCAATAATCAAAGCATTTGAAACATCCTTTGCTTCAGGTACATTTAAAGATTCTGAAACTTCTGTTGTTTCAGGGACTTCTGTTGTTTTTGAAGCTTCTGCTGTTTTTGAAGCTTCTGTCGTTTTTAAAGCTTCTGAAACTTCAGGAACTTTAGAGCCGTCTGGAATTTGTACACTTTCATCGTTCTTGTTTCGTTCTAATTTTTCAGCTTGACTATCAGTCATTTTCAGCAATTGCATCAAATCAACTGAATCATCAGGAACAATACCGTATTTAGCAACCAAGTTAACTAAAGCATCAAAATCATCAAACTTTGAATCTTTTGGACTATGGTTATATTTGGCGGAAGATGAAGATTTGTGAGGTGGCGGAGTACCATTTTTAGATGAAGAAGATGATGATCTATTCATAAGATTGTTATTGAATTGTTTAACTGAATGGGTGATATCATGTAATTCATTAAATTCATGATGCTTAATATGCCTTTTTTCTAAAAATCTATTTAACTTAAGATGAGGTAGATGATGAGAATCGACCGGATAAATAATAGAAGCAGAAGAAGCAGCAGAGGTCATTGGGACAGCGTCATGATCTAGTTTGGCATCATTAAGAGAGTTTGTTGCAATTGATTGTTGTGAATGTGATCTTGAATTATTTGATGATGAGTTTATAGTATGATTTTCATTATTTACAAGATTAGCGGAACTATGTAAATGAGAATTCGATTGATTTGAGGTACTATTCTTTGATTTCGACTTCTTGTCCTTGTCAGACTTGAAAAGACGGGTTAGAAAGCCATTGACCGCCATTTATGGATGTTTTGGATAATCTCTATCTAGAAATAGGCAAAAAGCGGGAATAAGAAACGAACAAAATTGAAATGGCATGTTCCTTTTTAAGGTTAGATTTTGAATTTCCACTAATTGTCCATTTTCAAGTTTTTCTTTCCTTCCTTTCCGTGTGCGGTAAAGATCCGACATTTCGTGGGGAAATGAACTTTTTCGTGTGAACCGTAATATTTTGTGGGAAATCTTTTACTTGCCCACAAAATTCTATATAGACAAGAGAGAGTTTACACAGAAAGAGCAAAGGAAAGCAACTTCCGTTCACTGAAAAACAATACCTGGATAATCAGCGTTGTTTTCTGAGATATCGTTCACATGGTCAAAGAGCCGCAGCAAAAATGGATCCTGAGAATGTTCTGTATGGAAGATAATTGTGTTTAGAAGGTCGATAACTGTTTGGTACTGGTTATTGTTGTAGGAACAAATACTCTTCTCGATGTGTTGGAGTGTGCCTTTGTCCATTGCGTAATTTTGAAACATGTAGTTGATCAATAGATCTGTCATGGCCTCATTTTGAACGGCCCAGGAGTATTTTAAAAGATATTTTAACATGTATCTATCTGGTTTGATTTCAGTTTGTGTTATATCGGCGATAATTTTTTTAGTGAACGATACATCTCTTATTAGATTTGTATCCAAAGATAATGAAATATTATATTCCAAGAAATGTTTAAAAAAATCATCATTTTGCTGAAATGTTTCACTAGACAGGAAATTATCATAAAGAAATTTAACATCATCCAAAGAAGTATTATTTCTAAAAGATAATTGTAGTAGAGAAAATAATTCTTTATTTAATAACTTCAAATTTGAAGTTCTTAAGTCTGCAATCAAAGTTTTATTAACTTCATCGATCTTTAACTGCAATTGTTCACTGGTACTTAGAGCTTTGTCACAGTATATTAATCTTTGAATTAATGTCTCAACATCAACTGGACGAAGTTTTTTACAAAATCCATGAGATTTCGTAATTGATTCATCACTGACAACAATATTGAATAGTTTTACAAACCTTGAATAGTAATTATATGGAGAACTATGGAAGAATGTATTATCATGTAGCAATCTAACAAATTGAATCATGCTAATATTTGTATACGTATTAACCAGCAATTCATTATTATCATAATCATCATTATTCTCGTTCATTTTTACAGACAAAACGCTCTCCCTAAACTTTCTTATATCCATATATTCTTTGTGTATTTCATATTTGATTATGTATGCACGTAAATTATTAATTTGCGCAGTTCTAGAACTCGCTTCTTGATTATGATTATTATTTTCCATAAACTTCAACATTAAACTATGAACACTGTTTGCATCAGAGGTTTCCAACTCGTTTTCATATCTTGGTAATAACTTCTCCAATCGCTGATCAATGCTTTCAGATAAAGTGGGAAACGTTCTATAAGTTTTAACTTGTTTCAACATTTTATTACCGATCATGTCATGGAAATTCCAATGTGCAAATAATCCCGGTTTTGCAAGTCCAGCTGTGTCCAAAACACTCAAAATCTGTTTGTATAGTAATTTATACCCAGCACTCATATTCTTTGGTCACTTTTATTTCTTCTACTGTTCTTTATTGGGAAGAGATAAAAGAAACTACCCTTAACCCTAATAAATCAACACTTCCCAAAACGGAAATTGGTTGTCAGATTTCTCAATAAATTCGACCGCTTTCAAATTTGAGATCTCATTTTACCAAGCAATCTGTTTTCATGTTGCTTATTTCTGAATTTACTGAAAATTTCGGCTTTTTTGTTCCTTTTCACTTGTAAAATAATAAAAATCATTCTATAATGCCTCCTAACAGATCCCATTATCAAAATATAGCCAAATTGGTCCTCACCGTTCTGCCCACGTTGTCTAATGCTATTCCCGTCCAGTTCCATCCAATTAAAAAATTATTATCATCTTCAGAAAATGCCTCCATACTAAAGAAAGCACCATTAACTGAATCTGAATTTTATATTTATGCAATTACTTCCATTTGTTTAGTCTTAATGGGTGGTATATTTGCTGGTTTAACTATTGGTTTGATGGGTCAAGATGAAGTTTACCTTAAAGTCATTTCATCATCCGGAACACCATCTGAAAGAAAATGTTCTGAAAAAGTTTTGCAATTATTAGATAGAGGTAAGCATTGGCTATTAGTTACTTTATTGTTATCGAATGTTATTACAAATGAAACTTTACCTGTTATTTTAGATCGTTTGTTAGGTGGTGGTTTTGCAGCTGTTTTTTCTTCAACCGCTGCAATTGTTATCTTCGGTGAAATTATTCCACAATCAATTTGTGTTCGTTTTGGTTTAGAGTTAGGTGCATTTTTTGCACCGTATGTTCTTTTATTGATGTATTTCATGTATCCTGTTGCTTATCCTATTGCTAAATTATTGGATTATATTTTAGGTCAAAATCATGGAACTTTATATAGGAAAAGCGGTTTAAAAACATTGGTTACTTTACATCATACAATGGGTACAGAAAGATTGAATTTAGATGAAGTCACAATCATTTCTGCAGTTCTAGATTTAAAGGCAAAACCTGTATCTGAAATCATGACTCCAATTGGTAAAATTTATACTTTACCGTCAAATAGAATTTTAGATGAAGAAACCGTGGAAGAAATCTTTAATGCTGGATTTTCAAGAATTCCAATTCATTTTCCTGGTGAGCAAACCAATTTTGTGGGTATGTTATTAGTTAGAATTTTAATTAGTTATGATCCAGAAGATGAATTACCAATCTCTTCATTCCCATTAGCAACATTACCAGAAACTTCACTTGATACTTCTTGTCTTAACATTTTGAATTATTTTCAAGAAGGTAAATCACATATGGTTGTTGTAAGCGAAACTCCTGGTAGTGACACTGGTGCTGTTGGTATTTTAACTTTAGAAGATGTTATTGAGGAATTAATTGGGGAAGAGATTGTCGACGAAACAGATGTTTATATTGATGTTAATAAAAATATTAAAAGACAGCATCCTGGTCCATTCGCAAAGAGAAATGTTACATCATATCTTCATAAATTATACAGAACAGTTAGTAAGCACTCTACAAATGATGACCCTACCTTAGTTCAACGTGAGAATTCTTCAAATTCTTTACCAGGTAACGTCTATATTTCAAAAGATTCCTATATTAATAATAAAAATATATCAATACCCAATGTGAAGCTAAGAAATTCTGCAATTGATCCAATAAAAACTTCAAACTCTCATATCACTATTAAAAAACAACCATCTTTAGCATCACCACCAATAAAACCATCAAATAGAATACCTAACGTTCTTACCGAAAGAGATTCTTTATCACCGACCGTGGAAGCTGCAGAAGACTACGGATCAAATAGTTATACCTCAAAGGATAAACCAATAGTTCACAATTCTGAAGCGGCGGCATTTGTTCAAGGTGTTTATGAAAATGCGACAAGACACTCCTCGAAATGTCCCGACCCAAATGATTGCAGTGGTATAGATAATCAAAATAACAATAGTTGGGATACTGCAAGAAAAAACTTTATTGGTAATAGTTTGAATATACCCGTTCCAAGAGATACTCCAAATAATATCGATACTAATCATAGTGCTAATCATAGCTATAGATCTCGTGGTGGCAGTACTGGTGGTATTTTGGTTGAAGATAATATTGTTTCGTTAAAGGGTGTTTCCAAGACTATCATTCATGATGGTACCTGGAAAACTACTAACTCTTAATTATAAAGTATGAAATTTTTTTCAAAATTAACATTACTTTTTTTATACCTGTATATTGCCCGTTACTTATCATACTGGTTACTTTTATATATTAATTTTATATGTTTAATTTGCATTATCTCCGTTTCCACTTTCAAAGGCTAAATAAATTTTTAATTTTGCAGAAGCATTTAAGTTCCCTTTCTCAATTATTTTCTTCATTCCCCTTTTTTTTGAAGACCAAAAACTCGTGGATATGAATCACGTAAAATATAGTGATTTAGCTACAGAAGAATTGGATGATGCTATAAGTCAGCATATTAAAAAGATAAAATATAAATCGTACAAAGATTCGGTAAATCAGTTTAAATTAGAATATCAAGCTATTTACAAAAAACATAAAAGTTTACCAAATTTCAACTTAAAGTTTTCAGACATGAAACTAAAAGATTTTGAAATATTTCTATATCTAGTTGATGGTTTTATAATAACTGAAAACTATGGGAGTTGGAAAAATAATATATTGGATATTTTGAAAATTCCACTGAATCAAAGAATTGTGGATCCATTTTTAAAAAAAATGCCAAAATTAGAGTATACCCATAATAATAGTTCGGAGAATAGATCTTGCTATGATTCAAGTAATGAAGCTGTAGATATTCCCGAAAATCCAAAATCTAATTTTATTCAAGAATTTGTTGATGAATTTCAGAATAAACATAAAAATAAAAAAATGATCCCACTTTACGATTATACAAATATGATCAATACTAGTATAACTGATTCAAAAACTTTTGAAAAAGAAAAATCAATCCCATTATTAGAACTAGAGAACCCGCAATTCTATGAGCTACCATCTAATTTATAATATTTCGTTTTAGTATATAGCGTAATGCAATAAAACCATCAAGTAGCTGTAACGACCGATGTACCATCTTGAAACCTCACTTTAAATAATCTATTAGCATTTGTAAACATACCTTCTTTTAATGAGACAACAATAAATTGAGATTCTTTGAACCTGGTTTTTATCAATTGACCAATGCTTTGAGTATGTGATAAATCTAATGCTGCATCAACTTCGTCTAAAATATACATCGGTGCAGGCCTAAATTGTAGTAATGACATAATCAATGCTAGTGCTACTAAAGATCGTTGCCCACCTGATAACTCAACCAACGATTCTTTCCAGACGTTACCAAGCTGAACTTTGACCTCTAACCCTTTAGTTATATCACCATTTGGATCTGATTTAACCAACTTTGCAGATGAACCTGGTAATAAAAGTGCAAAAGTTTCACCAAAATCTTTTGAAACATGGGTATAAGTACTTTCAAGTTGAGTTTTTAAATATTGATCTAATTTAACAATTGTTTCTTGAATCTTAACTTTATCCTTCTCAATTTTACGAATTTTAGCTTCTAGTGTTGCATCATGACTTTTAAGTATATCTGTTTCTTGAATAACATTTTTATCACCACCTTTTGACCTTAAATCTTCTATTTTCCTATCGCATTCTATAATTCTACTTTCAATCTCATCTAAGTCCACGTTTAAATTATTATTGATAATATGCATTCTCTGAGTATCATTTTCAAGCCAGTCAAAATTTTTAATTGCTTCCTCCATTCTCAATGTTGAATCTTTGTGAATCTGTTTTAACTTATTCAAATTTTCCAACTCTAAATCATTTTCTTTCTTACAGTTTGATAACTTATTTCTTGTATTTTGCAAATGGTTAGATAGTTGGTTTATTTCCTCAATGTATCCCGCTGTACGTTCCTTCTCTATGTTAATGTCTTCAGTTACAGCGTCTAATTCAGATTGTTTATTATTGATTTCTTCGTCACATGCTTTTAAGTCGTCTTCTGCTTTAGGTATTTCTTCATTTATTTTTAAAATGTCAGACTTTAAAGTTTCGATATCATTTAATTCATCGTCATTCCTAACTTTTTCTTCATTCAAGAGAGCTCTTCTTTTATTCAAAGCTTTCTCTTCGTTCCTCATATCAACTGACATTTGAGCAATTTGATCCTTTAATTCTCTTATCTTTTTGGATCCATCACTATTAAATTCTTTAATGTCATTATTAATTTGTTGAATTTCATTTTGAATATTTACGAGTGAGTTATTGTGTTCTTCAATTGATTTTTCTAATTGCTCAATTTGTTTTTTAGAATCTTCACAATTACGGACATAAAGTGCGCTTGGACCTTCGGTTAGCTTTTTATTTAAGATATTAATATGATATTCTTCGCTTACTAATTTTTGCTGTATGTCACGATTTTTTTCAGCAACTTGAGTCATGTTCCTTAATTTTTGAGAGATTCCATTTAATCTTTCTCTAATCTTAGTAACATCTTCTCTAAGTTGTTTAAACTGCGAAAATTGATTAATTAATGAAGTTGAAGTTCTTCTTGCACCACCTGATAATCTTCCTTCTGGATCATAATTATCACCATCCAATGTAATTGAGCCAGTTCGAATTCTATCGCTAAAAGTAACTTTTTTGGCAGTATCTGGGTCATCGCAAATTAACTTATTACCAAATATGTATTCAATTGCCTTTTGCACAGAATTATCATATTCAACTAAATTTAGTGCAAGTTCAACTTTGTTTGGAGCTTGACGTTTTGCTTCTTGCAAAATATCAGGTCTAACAACTTTGGAGGAGATTTTATTCAATGGAACAATAGTAACTCTTTTCCTTAATTGTCCCTTATCTAGAAGTAATGAGCCTGTTCTGTCATTATCAACAACAACATTGAAAAGTTTAAAACCTGCACATACCTCTAATGCAGTTGATGATTTTCTGTTATCTTCTGGTAAGTTAAACAATTCACCACATAAACCTTTAACGGAATCTGGGTTGAAATCGGGTGTTGGATTTTCATAATTAAAATCAAATCTGGTATCTCTTCTTGTAAACTCTTGTAAGCTTCTCTTTTTGCTTTCTAGCTGTTGGATCAAAATGTTTTCCTCATTTTTCAAATTCTCATATTCAACTTTATCAAAACCACTTCTTCTTAACTGTTCTTTAATAAGCTCAAAAGATTGTGTCCTTTTTTTAATTTCATTTTCGTACTTCAAAAGTTCATGTTTATGAGCTTTTAATCTATTTTCATCTGTTTGTGAGTTTAAATGTCTTATCTTTAATTTATCTTGTTCAATAATAGTCTTCGTTTCAGACAGTTTTTTGTTTGCGTCTCTTAATTGAAAAGCATAACCTGAATCTGTTGAACCTTTGGATGAAATTCCTGTGGATAAAGTCGATAACAAATCTTCCTTTTTTTGTAATGATTCCTTGAATTTTTTTAACCTTTCTTCTTCTTTACCAAAAGTGTTTTGGATTTCATCATATTTCTCCTTTTTATTATTCATCAAATGTATAATTTCATTAATTTCAGCCTCTTTTGATTTTAATGATAATTTTAACTCGTTAATATTCTCAATTTTAGATTTTTTCAATGTTGTTAATCTTGTAATGGTATTCAATAAATTTTGTTCCTTTACTTCTAATTCCTTTAAGAATGTTGAATCATTATTAGATTTGTCTGTTTTTATTATCTTCATATCATTTTCTATTTTTTTAATTTGATCTTGATATTGTTCAATTGATTTTTGAATTAATCTAAATTTTTCTTTTGATTCATTTAACGGTATTTCTATATTTTGTAAAGTCTCCAAACAATTTTGATACCAAAATGCTTCTAATAATTGTAACAGATTATCTCTTTCTTTTAACCTATTTTTATATTCAATAACGACTTCAGTATTTTTTAACAATTCAGCTAATTTTGGTTTGACCTGAAGATCACGAGTTTCTTTAATATGATCTAACTTTGCATCTTTTTTTTTAATGATTTTTTCAGATAAATCTCTTTGAGCTTCATAAGATTTCGTACCTGCAGCTTCTTCAATTAAACTCAAAATTTGTGTAGGTTTCATGTTCAACATTTTGGTGATTTGACCTTGCATGATCAAAAAATTTGGATTATTAATGTTTAATTGAACGCTTTGTAATAAAGTTGCAACTTCTCTTTGTGTTGATTTACGACCATTGATTAAATACTTTGTTACCGTAGAATTGGGTGATTCAACTGAAACTCTACGAGTTATACTAATTTTAGGATCATTACTAAATTGAACAGGAGATGATCTTTTGTCTGTATTGTCGAATGTAATCGTGACGGATGCTTTAGTGATACCAGCTTGACCTTTTTTATAAATCAAATCTTGTAAATTCGAAGCTCTTAATGACGATGTGTTCGTTATACCTAAAACAAAACAAATTGCATCTAAAATATTTGATTTACCAGAACCATTCAAACCTGTAATTGCATTAAATTGTGGATCCCAGCTAGTAATAACAGTTCTCACAGAATATGATTTAAAACCATCAATGACAAGCTCTTCCACTTTCATTTGTTAGTTATTCTGATGTCTATTTCCGGTTTTGTATACAGCTCTAAAAAGAAAAAAATGTGAAACGTGTTTGTTCTAATATTGTGCAGAACAAAGTAAACAAATTATATGAAGAAAATGCTGAGCATTTTTTACATGCATTTTTTTAGCTACTGAGCAAACCTTAATTAGGAAATTCCAATTGACGTGTTTCATGGGTTTTTCATGTTTTTATTAAGGAATTTAGAAATCAAAGGTCTATGCCATTTAGAGTAGAGTTAGAGATCACTGCAAAGGGTGCTCGATCATTTTGGACAAAGACTATTAGTGCATTTAACACGATCTCTGATAACTTCAAAATAGATATAAAACAAGGTACGGATACTGGATTCAATGATCATGGAGAGAAATGTTACTCAGAAATCTTGTTTACAAGTATGAACAAAACAAAGACTACCGTTTTGAACGTTGGCTTTCAGCAATGTTTTTTCAAGAGATTCATTATTGAAGGCGAAATTGCTAGATTCGGCGATAATGATGGTGGCAATTCACACAATAATTTTGCTAATAGTTATACAATCATTGTTAGTAGTCAAGATATGAACACTTTATTCAAGGATTGCGCTGATGATACAATTAGTTGGCGAATATTTATGTTATGTGGTGATGAAATTACTCACATGATTTATTCAAATAAATTATTTGTTGAATTTGAAACAAAAAATGGTATGAAGAAAAAATATTCAATCGCATATAGACCTGCAAAAGTTAGTTACAATAATCAGATTCATTGCATTTATTTGCAAAATCTGGAGCATCAAAAACAAATAGAGGATCTTAAAGAATTTGGTAATAGTAATAATACAACTGATATAACTGCTAATGACGATTTTGATGATGAAAGAGTTCATCGTTTTGCTATTGATACTACGATATTAAAGAACTTTATTAATGTGTTTCCATTATCATTGGAAGATTTTAAGATTGAAATAACTCCCAATGACGGATTGATTTCATTCAGAGGTTTCAATAGACAACAAGTAGTTACAAAAACTGAAGCTGTTTATAATAAACCAATGACTCTTGGTATTCAATTGCGTTTAAATCAAATTATTTATCATAATGTAATAGGGCAGCAGATTATAGATGGAAAAATTCCTGAAAAAATTCAAGTATCATTTAGATTAAAAAATTTCAAAACTTTTATACAGATAATTAGTAATAATTTTTCTAGTTTTAATAATGATGATAATGATAATGATAATAAAGGTTCAAATAAAAATAAAACAAGCAACGTTTATCATGGTAAAATTTCCTTTAGTGATAGAGAAGATGTTTGTGATGTAATGTTTTCAAATCCTGGGTACCCAATCATATTTGAAAGAAGGTATTTCTTAGATGGAGAAAATGAATTACTTGAATGTTGTTCTGTTACATTAACTGAAGTTACAGATGGTGAATCGGGTAAGATTATTTTAGAAGGAATAACTAATAGCGTTAATAACAGATTGAATAATATTACAATGCCAACAATGAATGATAATTTAAAAAATAGATTAGCAAGTGTTGATGTTGTAAAGAACCATGGTGATAATAATAGAAATAGTAAGCCAGTCGTTAAGAGTTCTGAACCACTATTCGTAGTCGATGATGCCAATGATGATGAAGCTGAAAATGATTATGATAACAAAAACGATTTCAATATTTTGGGTGATTTAAATATAAATGGCGAAAGCCATAGCAACGATAAGTTTTGGGATGATCCAAAGTTTCACCAAACTAAAGTTGTTGAGAAAATATTAGAAACACAAGGAACTGGTGATGAACTAGAAGTGAAAGACGGGGATGATGAGCTGGAGGATGATGAAAACATTTATTTAGGACCAACACAGAAGGTCCAAATCAAAGGTATTTTTGATTAAAAAACATTTCCTAAAGCGGGGCTTTTTTTTGCTAAGTAAAAAATAAAATAATACTTTAAACTAGTTATTAGTTATATATTTTTAGATTCAAAATATAAATTTGTATATATAAAGTATATCAGCCAAACAGTTTGATAGAAAAGGACGTTTAAAATTTTGAATTTTAAGTTTATATGGATGTAAATCATTGGATGAAGAGGTTTTTAGATTTGAAAGAGATGAATTTTATAATACATGAACTAGTTTACAGTAACATCACTTGAAGTTGACTTTCCCTTATTTGAAAAGTAATTGTAGTTAAGATACCTAAAACCTTGACCTAACTGGGAGATTTCATTAACAATATGACAACCTAAAAGTAAATAATTTTTTGGAGAAATAGAAACTGAATATTTCATAAAGACTGCAGAGTATAAGATTAAAGCACCAGTCATTGGACCAGAGATTTTTTCGGCGGGTTTGTTCTTTAAATCAATGATTGCCGCAACTGGAATACCAAAATTGGAGACAGGACCCCAGAAATGGGTAGTGAAAACATACTTCAAGTTTTCTTTGGTGAAGATTGATTGAAGGAACTTCTGGGAAGCAGTTTGTGTGACTTTGGAGGACATTGGGGGCCGGTTGAGTGAGTTTTTGGAAAGAAATGACAGTGGTCCGTGTAGAAGTTGACTACTCTTCTTCAAGGTCAATTTTCAGTTCTCAAATTTCAATTTACAGATTCCAATTTTTGAATTTCAGCTTTCACTAGCCTTTGAATTTTAAATGAGTAGTGATTAGATTATCTTTTGTTTGAAGTCAGCTTTTCTATTGCTGTTTTCTTTTAGATATAGAGCTACATAGACACGTCAAGAATATGTCCTTTATTTCTGGTGGCGCAGACTGTGCAGCTAATAATAATCCTTTGGCGCAGGTTTCTAAACGAGCAGACTTCGATACTTCTCTTCAAAACTCCATCAGAAATGGTTCCTCAGTCGCAAATACTCAAATAAATGCCATGCATAACGAATCTATGATGAATCAGCAGAATCAGACTATGATGCAAAACTTTATGGATCAATCGCATGGCTTGCATCATCAAAATACATTTGATTTTAAACCATTGTCTCATGAATTACGTAATATACCAATGAATCAACAACCTATTAATCAACAACCACAAATATCTACCGCTAATGGTTTCCAGCAATCATCAAATTGGTCTGCTGAATTCTCTTCGGCAACTCCTACTACCGTATCTAATTCCCCAATACAGCAAATTCAGAATCAAAATCAGAATCAATTACATCATCGTCCAATGTTTGTAAATAATTCTCAAATGTTTAGAATGAATAATCCACTATTGAATTCATTTACGCCAATGCAAAATTCAGCTATAGCACAGAATACTTCACAAAATTCATCACAAGATTTACATGAGAAAGTTGATTGGGAAGATTCATTCAAGGAAATTGAGCAACAAGTCAATCCGGAACCTGAAATTCAAGTTAATGAATTACCATCTGTACTCGATAATGTTACAAATATGCCACTGGGATTCAATGAAAAATATCATGATGAATATCAATTTGAAGAAAAGAATGAATTTTTAAATAATCCAAATGCTTATGAAATTGGATGTAAGTTGATGGCAGGTGGTGCAAAATTAAGTGAAGCTGCATTAGCTTTTGAAGCTGCAGTTCAAGAAGATCCAAAACATATTGATGCATGGTTAAAATTAGGCCAGGTTCAGATACAGAATGAAAAAGAATTACAAGGGATAACAGCATTGGAAAATTGTGTTTTAATCGATAATAAGAATTTAATTGCTTTAATGTCATTGGCCATTTCTTATGTCAACGAAGGTTATGATAATGCGGCTTTTAAAACTTTTGAAAATTGGATTGAAACGAAGTATCCTGATATTGTTTCAAAGGCTAGATTAGAAAATCCAAATGATACATCAGATGACAGATATTCCTTGAATAAAAGAGTGACGAATTTATTTTTGAAGGCTGCACAATTATCACCTTCAGGTGTTAATATTGATGCAGATGTTCAAACGGGTTTGGGGGTTTTGTTTTATTCAATGGAAGAATATGATAAGACCTTAGATTGTTTTCAAGCAGCAATTAGATGCAATCCAAGTGATGCCTTATCCTGGAATAGATTGGGGGCATCATATGCAAATTCAAATAGACCAGAACAAGCTATTGAAGCATATTCTAAAGCGTTACAATTAAATCCCAATTTTGTTCGTGCACGTTATAATCTTGGTGTTTCATTTATTAACATGGGTATGTACAAAGATGCAATTGATCATTTACTCACTGGTTTGAGTATGCATGAAGTTGAAAGTCCTGATGGAAGTGGTATGCTGGTTACAGATACTGAGCAATCAAGTAATTTAATCGAAACTTTAAAAAGAGCATTTCTAGCAATGGATAGACGAGACCTGATTGATAAAGTTAGACCTGGAATGAATGTTTCACAATTTAAAAAAGAACATGTTTTCTAAAACATAAGTTTCTCAACTTTTAATAAACTTTCTCTGTATACTTGAACTTTATGACTATGCCTAATAATATCTAACATAAAATAAAATCCTATCTATGTAGTATCTGTAAAAAAAGACCTGTCTTACGTGTGAATTGATGTTTTTTTCTCAATTTTAGTTCAGACCGCATGTAATTTTCAATTTTAATTTTAGTTTTCAAATTTCATCCAGCAATAGTATCACTTTCATCAAAATATAAACAAGAAGACATCATATAACCATGCAAAGAACGGGCAATCAGGATGTCATGATGAATAGATCCAGCTCGAGTATGTCTGATCCGATGGATATAGAAAAAGATTATGCATATGATGATGCAATGACTCAAAATAAGACATTGAAAAGAAAATACAAGAATTCATCATTTATTAATAAACTAAGATTTAAGCTAAACACAATATCAAAGAATAAAACACTAAAATTTATTTCAGTACTTCTTATAATTATATCTGTCATTACATTTATATATACATTACTCCTGAATATTTATTTAGCTAAAAATGGTCCAAAGGTTGTTATAATTTTAGGTGTCAATGATGGAGGTGGGGTTGAAAGATGGAAAACCCCTGAAGAATGGTCTGTTGAAAGATCAAGTATTGCAAATAAAAAGGAATATGCTGAGAAGCATGGTTATACATTGGTATTAAAAGATACATCATTGAAAAGAAGATACAGTCATGAATGGAGAGAAAGTTGGGAAAAGGTTGATATAATAAGGCAAACAATGAGAGAATATCCAAATGCTGAATGGTTTTGGTGGTTAGATATGTATACATATATTATGGAACCTGAATTGAATCTAGATGATTTTCTTTTTAAAGATCTCGAGAAAAAAACATATAGAAATATTAATTATTATAATCCACTGAAGTTATCAGTTGATGAACCGTATGTAAATACAAAAGATAATCCAGTTAACTTTATTGTTTCACAAGATTGTGGTGGCTTCAATTTAGGTTCATTTTTTATTAAAAGATCAGAATGGTCAAATTTGTTACTAGATTCATGGTGGGATCCTGTTTTATATGAGCAATTCCATATGGTCTGGGAACATAAAGAACAGGACTGTTTAGAAATGATGTATAATCATCAACCTTGGATCAGAGAAAGGTTAGCATTTGTACCTCTGAAGGCAATTAATTCCTTTCCACATGGCGCTTGTTGGGAACAAAGAGATGATACACGACTATTTTATGATGAAAACGATCGTGATTTTTTAGTTAATTTAGGTGGTTGTATGTATGACGATGGTAGATCTTGTTGGGGTGAATTTGAAAAATTCAGAAATCTAAAAAATTATTTGCATCGTCCATGGTATAAATTCTGGTAAATTTTGTTTAGATTAATTATACTTAATATATTTGGAATAATTTTAGGCTAGTGGTTGCTGATTCAAAAAAAGTTTATTAAATCCACTATAATTTTGCTATGTGTATTGAAGAAAGTCAAAGCTAAAAAAGATTTGGCTTTAAAGATAAATAGTAAATGGAATCTAAAGGAGAACAAAAACTGCATCAAATTTTATTTTGTAATAATCGAAAGCAATGCATCGTATAGATATTAAAATGAAAATAAGCATGGGGTTTTTACGATAAATCTGAATCTCTACGTATATTAATTAACACGTCCGTCCATTTTACAAGGATTTAATAGCTAATAGTAATTAGTAGTGAGTTATATTCACCCCTATGTCCTTGTCTAGAGGGTATCGATGACCCTTTTTTAAATGCTATTTTTTTTGTATTTGTATGCAAAACTTACTTCACTAGATTTTTTTTTCACATAACTTGGTAACATTTACTCCTTAAATTCAAGTTCAAAAAAAGATATAAGGAAGCTAAAAATAGTAAACCTCGACTGTTTTATCATTCTTTTAAAGGAATTTAAAGGTTTAGAATTTTTAGTTTAGAGTTTTGGCCAGATATGAGTTGTATTGATTTGCTTTCGAATTTTTAATAAAACTCACAATAAATGTGCCTATCTTTCCGAAAAAATCAGACTGTCATAAAGTCTTGTAACTCTACGTAATTGTACTTAAATATGAAAACTTTTCTTGTATACATACTATGATATATAATATCTTTTCTTGAATGCACTAGTTATTGTGTTTCTAAAGAATATTTACAGGCTGCAGATTATATTTATCTCTATAAACTACACCATTGAATGTAGAAAATAAAATCTTTCAAGTATTTGTTAAAAATATAACTAACAAATATGTATGCTACACATGAAAAACCAGTAAAAAAAAGCCATATATGACTAAAAAATTCCTGTTCCCAGTCGTATAATGATTAAAAAACCTCCTCGGGCATTATTAACTAACTTAACTATACGTAAAGGACATGGAGAGAAAAAGGAAAGTGAGTGGCCAGCCACAAAACGTGATTGATAGCGAGCAAGGCTTTCAAAAAAAAAACTACACGGACAAATATCAAACTGATGCTTTGAAGAATTAGCAATACAAATTAGTGATGCCTTTATCAAGAGAAGGGAATAAAGCTTTGAAGCATAGCCTATTTAAGAAAGCGTGGTCCAGTTTATCATTTACTGATAAAATTCTTCCGGTTGCAATTATATTAGCTATAGTACTAGGTGTTTTACTTTCAGTTTTTGTACCAGATTCTAGAAAAGCGTTTGATGGCGTCCAAATAATGGATGTTTCAGTGCCTTTGGCTATTGGACTCATTGTTATGATGATCCCGCCATTATGCAAGATTGAATGGGAAAGATTTCATGAACTAATTATAAAGAAAAAGTACTTAAAACAAATTATGGTATCACTGGTTTTAAATTGGATCGTTTGTCCTTTTCTAATGTTTGGTTTGGCTTGGTTGACTTTATTTGACAAACCAGAATACCGAGTCGGTATTATTATGATTGGACTTGCCAGATGCATTGCCATGGTTTTGGTTTGGAATGAAATTGCTGATGGTAGTTCAAATTTATGCGCTATTTTAGTGCTAATAAATAGTGTTCTACAAATTGTATTATATGCACCCTATCAAATATTTTTTTGTTATGTGATAACAGGTGACAGTAGCACTTTTTCAACTGGTATTTCATACTCTCTAGTCTCCAAAAGTGTTGCTTTTTTTTTAGGTGTCCCTTTAGGGATTGGTTTAATTATCAGATTATTGGCATTTATCACTATTGGTATACAATCTTTTGAAAAAAAAATTTTACCATTTATATCTCCATGGGCTTTTGTTGGACTAATATATACGATTGTTGTCATTTTTATCGAAAGAGGAGATACTTTTATCAAAGATATTCGAACTGCTCTTCGTTGTTTTGTTCCTTTAATTCTTTATTTTGCCATAACTTGGTTTGGTACCTTTTTTTTGCTTAGATGGCTATTTGGAAGAACTTCACCAAACTTGGAAGTATTTGAATCCGGGGATGGCGACGAAAAAGAAGCTTTGCTTTGTGGGTGTGAAGAAGAAGTTATTAATGGTTCAAGAGAAGGGGGAAACGACTGTTCCGCAAATTACTCTGAAATAATAACCCAATCTTTTACTGCAGCATCAAATAATTTTGAATTAAGCTTAGCTATTGCAATATCCTTATATGGATCTGGTAGTGATCAGTCTATTGCAGCAACATTTGGCCCATTGTTAGAAGTACCAATTTTGCTATCACTTTGCTTTGTTGCTCAATTGCTAAAAATCAAGTTTGAATGGAGTGATATTGGCAGTACATATTATCAGTAAAAGAATTGAACTTCTTTTAGCTTAATGAATTTCTATATATGTTTGTTTTGGTATTTTGACATGCTTCTGAAAACAAAAAATATTTAATTGAATTCTTAACAGTCCCTATTATAATATCTTATAATAAAATAGTTGCCTTATTAATAGAAATGAGAATTTTAAGAGAACAGAATGACAATTTAAGCGAGGTTATAACTGTAATGGTTCTGATATCTAAATTGTAGTATCAAGTAAAAAATTATAATCTCATTGTGATTCTAATGTCATTTGCTTTCGAAAGAGCTTTTTATATAAAAATAATTTTTTACAGAACACATTTTTATACAGACTTTAGCTTAATAGTTTGGATTTAAAATAAAATAACTATCCATCCCAAAATTTAACGTTTATCATATTTGATTACAAAACGATTCTAGAAATTGAAAAAAACCAAATAATAATGAAAATACAATAAAATAGTGAAATGTGAAATAATAAAGGGAAAGATAATTTTATTGCCGTAGAAATATTTATTGAAATAGTAAAAAGGGTGTACCGATCATTTGATCTGGCTACAAGGTAAATGGACATGACTAAATCGTAGTTTATTTGTCTATTGTGCATTCAAATAAAGCGTGATATATTTTTACTGACTTCTGAAAACAAAAAAGGATAAATAACAATTAAAACTAGAAGTACTTTTAGATATAACTCTTATAAATTATTATATAGCAAGTAATGTTTTTTAGGTACTGCAGATAATTTTTTGATAGAAACATCTCATCCTTTAAAGTTTATACTTTTTTTAGAGGCCCGATATTTAATACTTTCCTCAAAGGAAAATAAAGAAGCAGATTTTTTCAAATGTTTAACTAGAGTAATTGGGTTATCCCAGTTATATTAGCCGTTGGTTTATATTTTCCAAATTACTTCTAGACTTCAAAATTAAAAAGTTAGAACATTTACTGATAATAAAACTTAAAGAATATCCTGGTCGATGTGACTTTATGCAAACTATTGTAAATATATATTGTCAGAATTATTATAATAAACGTACTCGGATCCTATTTGGTATGAGAAATATCTGATGTCGTGGGGATATAAAAAACAGGATTATTTATATAATGTATAATTATCAAACATGAAGTAAAGATAGTTTAGCATTTGCATCTTGGAAAATAATTAGCTTATTTCCACATGTAATTAACCAAAAAGAAAAGGATCATTCAAAGGATCGTTAGCGTGTTAGAAAAAAACATTTAATAGAAGGAAATACGAGTATATTGTTCTTAAAATATGAAATTTCTTTAACTATCTGATAGTTGCTAAACTAAACTTGCCAAAACAATATTAATTAGATGCGCAGATTAATGTTCTAGATCACTAATATGCTTATTAGTTTTAAAGAGCTCAGGGTTTGCTTGGTTTTTGTTATCTAAATACATTATATAAAAATAAAGTAAATATAATCTTTTAATGCTGGTAAGTATCCTTTATATGAATCGAAAATATAATTGGGAATGTTTAAATTAAAATCAATATTAAATGAATATAATAAAGAGAGTAATGATTACTATATTAATGGAAAGAGAAATATATCAATCATATTAATAGAAAGAGAAATATATCAATTATATTAATACTTTATTAAATAATTATCCAAACAAATTTAAACTTAATTTTAATTGATTTTTATGAAAAAAGTAAAATATTAATTATATAATATATTTCCGTTAAAGCAGCTATTTTAGGTTTAAATATTTGTGATCATACATTAAGAAAATATGCATTATCTTAGACTTGTTATAGGACAACTATTCTTGTCTGAACATATACATTGTATTAATATTAGGTACTGAGGGAGGGCAATATTTGGACCAAGGACTAAAGGGAACCTACAACATCAAATGATCCCTTGGCCCAGTTGGTTAAGGCGTGGTGCTAATAACGCCAAGATCAGCAGTTCGATCCTGCTAGGGATCATTTCTTTGGGCGTGTGGCGTAGTTGGTAGCGCGTTCGCCTTGCAAGCGAAAGGTCATCGGTTCGACTCCGGTCTCGTCCAATAATTTTTTTGTAATTTTTTTTGGTTTTAGGTTTTGTTTGTTCTTAAGATATCAACTACATTTTTCTGATTTAACTTTTTTGTCAATTTGTTTTTAAAAAGCTATTTGATTTAAATATAATGTCAAATTTTAGAATCCAGGATATTTATAGAGAAAGAGAATATTTGAATAATCACTTTGAATATGCGTCTACATTAATCGCATTTGCTAACTGTTTAGCTGAACCTATTCCAAATGACACGTTAAAAATGGATACAATGTTTCAAATTGTAGATGTCACAGATCCGTCAGTTTCTATATTATCTACAATTGAACAGCTAACAAATTTAGTGAATTTGAATGATGGATTTCATGATAGATCGAGCAGATCAATAAATACGGCTTCGAATAAAACACGAAAAGATTTGGTCAATGAGATTAATGTTAATGAGGAAGAACAAGAATCAAATCTTTATAATACTCAGCAATTTAGTGGAAAACTAGGACGACTTACACTACAGGATTGTTTTGGAAACTTGTGTTATGCTTACGTTTATGGCGGGCCATTATCAGAAAAATTCAGTGATATATTTAATTTTACTTTAGGTTCAAAATTAATAGTTTTTAAGGGTACAAGGATTAGCTTTAATACACTGCACTTGAAAGCTGAAAATTATAAGAACCTAGGTGGGTTTATAAAAAAATTAAATTTTGGAGTACATAAAAGAAAATTAAAAGACTTAAAACTTGAGCTTCAATATGAAGGATAAGAAAAACAAACAGAAAAGTGATTAACTTGCTTTAATTATATATAAATCAGGAGAATTATTTATTGATGAAGGTGACTAAGTACTGCTTATATTATTATTATTATTCAATAATTGTTTATTCATCTTCTAATAATAGTTCCCATAATGCGGATTCATTTGGATAATCATGATGAATAACAGTAACTAATAAATACTCGTTCAAAATATTATCAATTAATTTTGTTGAAGCACTATCCCTTTTATATAATAATTTCCATTCTTTCCAAATTTCGAATGCTTCTTCAACCCATGCTTTGAATGATTCTTCTTCAACGATTGTTGTTTGAACAATTTCTCTATTTGGGAAAACACCCCAAGTAACACAGTTTGATGCATTATGTGGTAAGTTAGTTTGAAATGAGCCATTACAATCGGAATAATAATAACTAACTGATTTGCCACAGGCATCTAATTTTGGTAGTAATTTTTCGTTCCAATCTTTCTTTGAAACAAACATTTCAACGAATGCTTTTTGATAAATAAAACCATTTGATGGACCCCAACCTAGAATTTTATCCTTACTTGATGCGCAATTTACGGCTGGTTGTGATGCAACAGTAAAATAATTAAGTTCATTTAAATTGATTAACTCTTCCTGGATTAATGAAGTTTCAGGACTTAAGCTTAATTCAGACCATGGTAAACAATCAACTTTCTTTAATAAATATTTTATGAAAAGTTTTGAAATATCCTTTTTAGTTGTCGGATAACCCCAAAGTTCATATGCTTTCGTTGATGTCACCTTTAAGGAAGGTCCATAACCATCAATTTCACCATAAGCTGGAGATCTTGAATCACCGAATCTACCATTAGGGAAATCATCCCAAGTTGCATCTTTACCCAAAACACCTTTTCCTGCACTAATTGAAATTAATTTTTGTAACTGTGATGATGAACTATGTTCCATTTTAACATTATGAGCTGCCTTAACATCACTAATAACTTTGTTAGTTGTATTAAATCTGCTTGCGTAAGCTGCTCTCTTTGCAGTTGTAACAGATTCATCAATTTCATCATCAGATGATGAAACGTCTGCTTCTAATTCCAATTCTTTCTTTTCAACTACCTTTAATAGATATGCCGATTTATTAACAATTTGTGCAATAGATTTTTCTAGATTTAGTGTATAGAAATGAATACCTTTAATACGTCCATCAGTTTTTACAAAAATTTCATCAACCATTTTAACCAAAACATTAACACCAATATCCTTTACCGTATCATCATCATTTTGAATTTCTTCAGGGAATGAATCCAATAACTTTTTTGGAACTGAAGCATGTGATAATTTTGATGCCCTTTGGAAAATGTTATAACCATTAATTGGTAATAAACCTGGAATAACTATAACATCTTTAAGTTCAGGTTGTGATCTAATTAAGTTTTCGTAGTCAACAAACTTATCAACGTCAAAAAATAATTGTGTGATGATAAAATCAGCACCTGCTTTAATCTTTTCAACTAAAAATGGTAAATCTTTTTTCGGATCTTGGTTCAATTCTTCAAATGATCCATCCGCATGACCTTCAGGATAACCTGCAACACCAATACAGAAGTAGTCACCATATTGTTCTTTAATATAACGTACCAAATCAACAGCATGTAGAAATTCACCAATACCATGAGAAACGCTTGTATCTCTTGCAGGATCACCTCTAAGTGCAAGAATATTTTTTATTCCTGATTCTTTAGCTTTCTTTAACGCAGCATCAATAACGGATTTGGAAGTATTAGTACAAGTTAAATGTATACAAGTTGTAAGTCCGAGATCCTTTTGGCATGTAACAGCTAAATCGGTGGTTTTTTCAGCTGTTGTACCACCTGCACCCCAAGTAACGGTAACAAATAAAGGGCCAAGCAAAGACATTCTGCCTAATCTTGCATACAAATTTCTCATACCTGATTCTGTTTTAGGTGGGAAGAATTCTAACGAGAAAAACGGTTCATCATCTCCCAAAGCTGCCAATTTCTCTGTGATTTTTAAGCTCATGTTTATGATGTTAGGATAACGTTTTGTCCAAAGCAAAGAAAGTGTAATCAAAGTTGAGTCATGATTAGAAAATGAGAAGAATTTCAGAAATCAGAAATCAGAATTCATGTTCAAGGCAAAGATTAAATTTCACTTTTGACTTCTGCCACAGCCTCAGCTTTGAACCATATTTTTTACTTATTACCCACTTTTCCTACAATTAATAACGGGAATAGGTTTATGCGGTAGGTAGCATGTGTGAAATTCAAAAGGTACAAGGTGCATTAGAAATCAATTTATCATTGCTGCTAAAATATCAGGAAAGTATTGTGGTTGATCTTGTAGAACATGATGCATTGTTGGTTTTAGGTCAAGGTTTAGGAACCAACCAAATTGTGTCTAATTTATTGCATGTTCTTATTCAATCAACCGGAAGTGATAAAAGATCATTAATTCTTCTCATTAATGCGTCTGATGAAGAAAATAGAATGATTGAAGAATCATTAATGGAATTATCATGGAATTCCAATAATAGTACTGATAATAACATTGATGATATGAACACAAATAACACATCAAAATTCTCTTCAATTTTAGGTGACGCAGGAACTGTTGATCGTCGTCGTAAATTATATGCTAATGGTGGTATTGTTTCAGTTTCAAATCGTGTGCTAGTGACCGATTTATTAAGTCATGTATTAGAACCAAATGTTATTACCGGTTTAGTGATATTACACGCCGAAAATATTTCACAATATTCAATGGATAGATTTGTTGTTAATTTATATAGAAAAGGAAACAAATGGGGGTTTGTTAAAGCTATATCTGACGATGCTGAAAAGTTTTGTAAAGGATTTCAACCATTACAAACAAGGTTAAAGTATTTCAAACTTGAAAAATCTTTTCTTTGGCCAAGATTTCATGTTGGTGTTACTGAATCAATTCAACGGAAATCCAAAATTAAGCAAAATGGAGGAGAAACAAATAACAAAGTGACTGAAGTTAGAATTAAAATGACTGATTATATGGAAAAAATCCAGAATTCATTAATGGCAAGTATAGAAATCTTAATTAGTGAACTGAAGAGAAATAACCCAGACCTTGCATCTGAATATTGGTCAATTGAAAATGCATTAGATAAAAACTTTGTTCAGTCGATTATTGGTTCAATGAATCCTGTATGGCATAGAATTTCAGTTACAACGAAAAAACTTTTACATGAATTATCGGTTTTAAAAAATTATTTAACTGATTTATATAAATTGGATGCAATTTTATTCTATGAAAATATTAAAAGTTTTGTTAATGAACATACACAATCTTTATCACACAAAGAATCATTATGGTTGATGATTCCTGAAGCATCAGCAACAATCACTTGTGCGAAAGAGAGAATTTATAGAAAAATTAATAATAATATTACTAACAATAATAATAGTGAATATAACAACTATTTATTGGAAGAATTACCTAAATGGGAACAACTGATGTTAATTTTGGATGAGATTAATGATGAAAAACTTATGAAAGATACGTCTGATAATGGTCCGATTGTTATCGCATGCGAATCAAGAAGGACATGTTATCAATTAGAAAGGGTTTTAGCAAAATATAAAATTCTAGAATCAGATAATATAAAGTCATATAGTTTTAGGAAAATTATGTCTGATGAATTAAAATATCAAAAATGGAGGAAAACATCTGGTAATTTGATGAGAAAAATGAATGAAGAGTTACAGAAAATTAATGATCAAAGTATTGAAAAGGAAAAGGAAGATGAAATCATCATTTCTAAGACTTTTACAAGAAATAACCCAAGAAATTCAGATAGGAGAAGAAGAAGAGGTGGTAGTGTTGTAGCGCAACATAATAGATTAATGAACTTGCCGCAAGACGGTATTGAAGATGATGAATTAAATATTGATTTAGAGTATAAGAATGATAAAAGTGATGATGATTTAGAACTAGAAATGAATTTGGAAGAATTTCTTGGCAGTATGGAAGAAAAGGATGGAAATTCAAATATTTCAAATTATGAGTTTTTAGAAAGAAGTAATGAAGTTATAATTACAACATTTGAAACTATTGAACTTGAAGAAATTATGCCATCATATATAATATGCTATGAACCAAATTTGACATTTGTTCGAATGGTTGAATTGTACCAAGCATCAATTTATTCAGCCAAATGTTATTTTATGTATTACGGAGAATCTGTTGAGGAACAGATTTATTTAAATTCAATCAAGCATGAAAAGGATTCATTCACAAAATTGATTCGTGAAAAGGCAAATATGCCAAAATATTTTAGCACCGAAGATGATGAAAAGAATAGATTTGATGAAAGCTTTAGAAATCTGAATTCAAAGACAAGAATTGCAGGTGGTAGTACATTAATTAACAATGATGAAAAGAATAAAATTATTATTGATATGAGAGATTTTAATTCGCAATTACCATTTGTCTGTTTTTTAGCAGGTTTAGAGATTATACCTGCTATGTTAACGGTTGGTGATTATATTTTAACAAAAGACATATGTGTTGAAAGAAAAGCAGTCAGAGATTTAATTGAATCATTGGATAATGGTAGATTAATGAAACAATGTGAAAGTATGTTTAAATGGTATGAAAAACCTGTATTACTAATTGAATTTGAAGAGGGTAAATCATTTTCATTTGAACCATTTACAGCAGGTTATTTAACAGGTAATAATTCAAGTTCTAAAACCATTAAAAACAACGAGTTAGAAAAATTACAACTTAAACTATCAGTTTTAATCAAAACATATCCAAAATTAGCAATTCTATGGAGTTGTTCACCATTTGAAACTGCAAAATTATTTAAAGAACTGAAATCAAACCAATTGAATCCAGATATCGAGTTTTCTTTGACTGCTGGGACAAATGGTACTAAGATTGGTACGGGCTATAACGAAGATGCTATTAAATTACTTAAATTAATACCCGGCATAAACGATGCTAATGCTTTGTTAATTATTAATAATGTTAAAGATTTATATGAATTTTCAACGTTAAGTGTTGATCAAATGTCTGAAATTATAGGTAAAGAGGCAGGTCAAAAGGCCTTCAAGTTTTTGAATAAAAAATACAAATAAATAAATAATTTGAGTTAATAAATTTTTTTTTGATTCTAGTATACAATTTCTATAATATTACAGTAAAGTAAATAAAAATAACTAACTTTTAACTAAACTTTCAATTTTATTTGAAATTTCAAAAGTTTCAATAACTTGTTCAGTAATTTCGACTGGTAAATCACCGCTCATTAAAATTCCAATTTGATTATTAACGTTACCTAATAAGCTTGAAATTCCTCTTAGTTTTGGAATATCATCATCAACGGATTCATGATTAATTGAATAATCAATTGAACAATTAATTAATTTGTTTGATAATTCTAAACATCTTGAAGAAAAAATTCCATATTTTTCTCGTGTATTATCTCTAATGTTAATAAAGATTGCGACATAAATAAATGCTAAATGTTGTAAAACCATACCAAATCTTTCTTCTGATGTTAATAGTTCTAATGCAATATTATGCCTAAACATTGTATTTGGTGAATTTAACGCTTCAGTTAATATTAGACACGAAAAAATTGACTCAATACATGAATGGAAAGTTTCATTAAATGGTTCGATACCTTCAAACAGTCTATTAATCGGTATAATTGATACAAACAAAGAGAATAATGATTTAAACAAAGTACCAGTTGTATTAAAATCATCACCAAAATTAAATTTTATTAATTCCAAAACTTTCTTGTTAGTTGTTTTACCAATTAATAAATTTTCCAACTTATTTCTATTAGACATTGAACCACATACTAATTTACTCAATATGTCAATTGAATGTTGATGGTATCTATAAATAACATTATCACTTTTGGATGATAATAAATTTAAATCTTTATCAATTTCATTTAACTTTGGAGAAAAAGAAAAAGAAAAAAATAAAATTAATAACATTTCCATATCTGATCTAATATCAATTGCATAAACTATATTCGATAAAATAATTAATGTATCTTTCATTAATGATAATCTTTTTCTTGAAAATATGAAAACTTCATTATTTGACAGGGTTAAACTAATTAAGGAAAATAAAAAGTCCAAATATTTCTTATTTGTTGCAAGTATTAAATTATTTGCACTTATAAATGACAAATTTCTAAAAATTAATGAAATCGTACTTAGTTCTTCAATTATTATAATTTGTTTATTAAAGTAACTTTTTTGATAAATATTAATATTTATATCATCAGCCTGTGACTTACATTTATGTAACATTTCTAAATAATCTGGGATTTTAAAAATCAACTTATCTTCATCTTTTTTGTTTGATGATGATGAGAATGATTTTCCAATTTTAGTTTTAAATGTTGAACTTTCTGCACTTTGAGGGTCTTCCTCAATCTTAATGTTAGCATTACTATCAGATTTGTTTTTTTGGACCACTTGGGATGTGAATGAATCCACTTCAATTGTATAGTCAGAGTCATCAAAATTTTTAGAATACTTTTCAAATATTTTATCGATCCTAGTGTTCGGTTTATTATCAACAATAACGTCATCAACTTCTTGTTCCTTGACTTTTTCTGCATTTTGTTTTTCTTCTTTAAATGATGTCAATTTTTCAACCAGCTGTTTACCCAATGTAGACAAGCTTTCTAGTAAAATCATCGAATAATGGAAAGGTATTTGGATGTTTGGATCAGAGCTTATAATTAAGAGGACATTCAATGCAACATTTACTTCAGCTGTAATTCCAGATGATAGAGATAAGGATAATGCTTTAATATCAACTTTACCTAACTCAGGAAAATACAAAAATACAGGTTTCATATCATCTAATTGTTCACCTAATCTTTCAATATTCAAAATATCAATACCGCTTGGTTTATCTTGTATTATTGTATATGGTATATAATTTTTAATCATTGTTGGATTGTTTGATTGAATTGATTTAATCGCTGCATCCGATAAGGTTTTAGGTTTTGACCTTTTATTAAACGATGATTTATCAATTTTACTAGTTTGTAAGGGCATTTCTAAAGGCACCTGTAAAGGCGGTTGTGGCGTTGTCAATTGTGGCGATACTCTTAATGGTTCATACTGTTTTTGCTGTTGCTGCTGTAATAGCATTTGTTGTTTTTGCAACATAGTTTTTTGTTGTGCTTCTTGCATTTTTTGTTTTAATTGTAATTGCTGAAGCTTTAACTGTTCTTGTTGTTGTAGAAATTGTTGTTGAATATCAGCAGAAACGCTATTTTGTTGATTAGGAATTTGATTAGGAATTTGATTAGGAATTTGGTTTGAAGTTGAATTAGGTATTTGATTTTGTGTTTGTGTTTGTAATCTTCCTTCTAATTGAGATTGTTGTTGTTGTTGTTGTTGTTGTTGTTGTTGTTGTTGTTGCTGTTGTTGCTGTTGTTGTTGCTGTTGTTGCTGTTGTTGTTGCTGTTGTTGTTGCTGTTGTTGTTGCTGTTGTTGTTGCTGTTGTTGTTGCTGTTGTTGCTGTTGCTGTTGCTGCTGCTGTTGTATTTGCAAAGCTCTACGTTGAGAATCTTTCATTCCTTCAGCAGATCTAGTATACAATTCAAAAGCAAATAAATTGTTGTAATAGCATTGCGACAATTCATTAACAAACGCTTGGTTTTGATCCTGTGATAAATTTGAAGATTGCAATCCCAATTTATTTGCAATTAATTGAAATTTATGCTCTTGTTGTGTTTTAAAAAATCCACCTAAACAAGTAACCATATAATAAAGTATGAATAAATTAACTTGAACATTATTAATTACTGGATATCTAACGAATGGTTTTTTATAATTTTTCATGTATTGGTCAACTAAATCTAAGAACTTCTCAGTATTCTGTTGATTTAATTGTGCACCCATTGGAGGTCTAGATGGCTGTTGTTGTTGTTGTTGTTGTTGTTGTTGTTGTTGTTGTTGTTGTTGTTGTTGTTGTTGTTGTTGTTGTTGTTGTTGTTGTTGTTGTTGTTGTTGTTGTTGTTGTTGTTGTTGTTGTTGTTGTTGTTGTTGTTGCTGCTGCTGTTGTTGTTGAGTTGATTGACCTTGAAAATTATTTGCATTTATTGAATCCATACTTGGTTGTGTTGAATTGCCAATGTGATGTTGTTGAGGCATAGAAGATGCAGAGAGCTGTTGTTGCCTTTGTTTTTGCAATTGTTGAAATATCTGTTGCTGTTGTTTTTGATGTAAACTAGTGTTATTTGTGACATTCAAATTAATGAATTGTCCTTGTTGTTGTGAAGGATTTTGGGATTGTGATTGTGATTGTTGATTGAAATCGAAAAAGGGAATATCTTCACCCTGTTTGTTCCATCCTTTACCATTGGGTGTTCTATCTGCCATTTTAATTAGGACTTTCCTAGATCTATTAGAAAGAAATGGACAAATGTCTTACATATACAAGAGCTGAGCATTATGCAAATCACAAGGACCAAAAACAAATTTCAAAACTTAAGAAAGAAACGACGACAGTCGCAAAAATCAAATTGAAAATTTTTCATTCTTTCCTTTCTTTTCAAGTTGATAAAAATTACAGTTTATTAATATCACTGAATAATTGTTGAATCTTATCACCAATCAATCAACCATGTCTAACAAAACTATGAGACCGATTGTGTTAACAGGACATGAACGTCCACTTACGCAAGTTAAATATAACAGGGAGGGTGATTTAATTTTTTCAGCTGCCAAAGATTATCACGTTTGTGCATGGTATTCAGCAAATGGTGAAAGATTAGGTACTTATGAAGGACATAAAGGTACTATTTGGTCAGTTGATGTTGATTCAACAACTAGCTATATTGTTACCGCAAGTGCTGATTTTTCAGGTAAATTATGGAAAGCCGAAACAGGTGAATGTATTTATACTTGGAATTTTGAAGCACCTGTTAGAAGAGTTGAGTTATCGCCAGATAATTCCAAAATATTTTTCATAACTGATCATGTTATGGGTAAATCTGGTAATATTCAAATATTTAATATTAATTTAAAGGATGAAAATAAAATTGCAAATCAAGATTCTAAACCAATATTAGAAATTATTAATAATGGTGATGCAACTACAAAATCAACAATTGCAACTTGGTCGTTAGGCGGTAAGTATATCATTTCAGGACAACAAGATGGTAGTATTTGTAAATATGATTCCGAAACGGGGGAATTATCAACATCAAACAAATGTTTTAAAGACCAAGTTACAGATATTCAAACTTCAAAGGATAGAACTTATTTTATTGCATCATCAAAGGATCAAACTGCTAAATTAATTGATATTGAAAGTTTTAAAGTATTAAAAGAATATATATCCGAATCTCCAATTAATGCAGCTTTGATTACTCCTGTAAAGGATTTTATTATTTTAGGTGGTGGTCAAGATGCAAGAAATGTTACAACAACTGCAGGTGGTGAAGGTAAATTCGATGCAAAAATTTTCCATAAAATTTTCCAAGATGAAATTGGCAGAGTTAAAGGACATTTTGGTCCATTGAATTGTTTATCGATCCATCCAGATGCAACATCTTACGTTTCTGGAGGTGAAGAAGGTTTAATTAGATTACATCATTTACCAAAATCATTTTTCGAATTTCAATATGAAGTTGAAAAAACTGCTGAAGCTTTACAACATCAAAAAACCAATAATGAAAATAATGAAGATGAATAAATGAGTATAGATTATATTGATATTTTCTTGTATAGATTAGATTTTCCTATATAAATAATAAACTAGAAAAAGAAAGAAAGAAGAGAAAAGAAGGGAAGAAAGAAAGAAAAAATAAAGTAAACATAAGTATCATTAAATTAATTACACAATTGTAAGTCTATAAAAAGGTAGGTATATATATACATATATATCTATATAAATCTATATCAATATCTATTTCTATACATCTATATCTATATTTGTTTATATTTTAAGATATATATATATATATATACATATGTAGATATATCCTATTTTTTCAATTTTGCAACAGCTTCAGCAGCTTTTCTTTCATCAGCAAGTCTTTGCTTTTCTCTTAATATATCACCATCATTTTGTTTTCTTTTTGCATAATCTCCCTTTTTTTGACTTTTCGCCAAGTCTTCCTTTTTCTTTTGATTTTTTTGTCTTGCCAAATCTCTTTGATTACCTCTAGCCATGGTGTACTGAATGTGATGTGTGTAGGAGAAAAGGATGATTGGATAAAAATGTTCAAGTATGAGAAATTTAATTTGCGCACTAAATACTGTAGTAGTACGGATGCTAGGAACATGAACTACTTTACAAAGTATAGTTGAATAATCGGAATACTCGGTTTATAATGATTTCAGCATTTTTCATTATGTCATGTGAAGGTGATGTACTTACATCTAGAATATTCAGAGAAGATGTTAAATATAAAATAACTGAAGTATTTTATAATAATATAATTCAAGTAAAGGATAATTCTATAATTTTAAATCCAATTTTGACAATTGGATCAACTAGTTTTATTCATTTATTTAATAATGATTTATATTATATTGTTATAACTAGGAATAATGTTGATGTTACGTATATTTTGCAATTTTTGAAAGATTTTGTGAAACAATTAGAAAAATTGATTTCTGTGACACCATTAAGTAATCTAGATATTATGGATAATATATTTTTAATTTATGAAATAATAGATAAGGTTGTCGATCAAGGATATATAGAAAGCAAAAATAATCATGATAAACTTTTTTCTAAAGTTAATAAGCATGAAGTTAGTGAGTTTAATAAAGCAATAAATATATTAGAAGCTAAAGAAGATTTAGAAATAGTTTGTAAACCTGAAAGGATTCCAAATTCGATTGTTCTACAACATACAGAATTTGCAACTTGTGGAGAGGGAATTAAAGGATTCAATTTTTCTGGAGAATTGGTTCTTAATGGTGATGCACAAGATGTTGAAGTTTCTTTAGGGAATGTTAAGAAAATAGATAAGATACTTTTTGCGCCGAATGTTGTTTTTATTAATAACTATAATGATGATAATATTGTTAAATTTGAATCAAATAAAATGGTGACAAATTTATTAAATTATACCACATCTATATATTCATTAGAAAAGAGACCAGTTTGGGTTAGTGGTAAGTATCAAAGAATAAATGAAAAACAATGTAAAATTAAACTAAACTTTAAATATGATGTATCATTTATTAATTATTTAAATGATTTTGAGATTCAACTACCAATACCAGGAAATGGAAAAATCAAAGAAATTAACATAGATAAATATAAAGTCGAAGATGGATATTTAAAATTTGACAATCAAAAAATACCTGATGTATCAATAATTATTGATTGTGATAATGAAAATATTAATAAATGGTTAGTTGGGAGAGGTAGTTGTAAAGTTTCCTATAAACTAAGGGATAAACTAATTAGTACATTTAAAGTTAATAATTTTTTTACATCAAATGATGAAATTGACTGTATCTTTAAAAGCCAATGTATTTTTAATTGTGAGATATTTATTTAGTTAGGAGAGAGATATTAAAATTAGATTATAGAGTGTGAAAATTAGCAATTATTGTTGTTTACATTCTGGTTTTTCCTTAGCACCGTCATCATCATCTTCTTCGTCATCATCATCACCATCTTCTTCTTCTTCTTCTTCGTCATCATCATCAGCATCATCATCATCATCTTCTTCTTCTTCATCTTCATCATCTTCTTCTTCATCATCATATTCATCAGCAAATTCGGGTTCATATTTTAAAGCATCACCAGTAAACCAATCAACAGCTCTAGGAATTAATTTTTCTTTGATTAATTCACCAATAGAATAGTCATTTTGTAAACTTTCTTCTAATTCAACATCAATTTCATCATCGTCATCATCGTCATCGCCATTGTTGAGTTTTGGAGGTGTAAAGAAATTGAAGAAAGAATAAGTTGGCGTTGATTTTTCAATAGTTCTAATTTGTTTTGTATTTTTATTTCTTTGTTTTCTAATTTCAATATCTAAAGTAACATTAACTTTATTATTAAACCATTGAATTTCATCACCTTTTGCAAAATCATAAATGAATTCGCCATTATAACCCAATTCTTTTTGGTAGTAGTAATACTTGGTGATTTGAAGATTGGAAAAATAATCGTTTTTGGAAAATTCGAAAATCAATTTAAATCCTGCATTACCATCATTCATATACTCCAATCTGATATTGTCCAAGTGTTTTAAAACTTCTAAATCACGATCGGTGATCATTTCTGCAATAGGAGGGAAGTTTTGCATAGCGGTAAGCCAGAAGAATGGGACACCTTTAGTGTCTTGATCGTCATCGTCATCAGCATCAGCATCAGCATCAGCATCAGCATCATCATCTTCGTCTTCTTGCATTGCCTCTTTACCCATTTTAATCAAATCGTCATCTTTTTCAGTGACATCACCAACAACATACTGTTTTCTTAATTGGTAAATTTTATTGAATTTTTGCAGATATTTAATTTCTAGCTCCATCAAATCAGCTTGGAATTCAGCTTCGATTTTGAATTGTTTGAATTGTAAGCCTTTAATCGCATACACGTTGTCCTTGACAGTTTTGTTTAAATTGGAAAAATAGCCCGAATTCTGGCCTATCAAGGTACTTAGTTTTTCTTCAATTGCAGAGAGCAACAAGGGATTGTTAGAAATCATGGATTTGAGCAATTCTGGATTTTCAGAAATCGTGGATGGTATAGTTGGGGTGTTTTGTTTTTGCATATAGGAGCCTGCGGCCGAAGATGGCGTGTTCTGAGGTGTTGGGGCGTCGTTCATGATGAGAATGGGAAAGGGGGTGGGGGTGTTGGATCAAGTGATGGGATCTGATTGGCGACTCGAATTGATGGTTTCGATTGATGCTTGCTAAAATGTGTGTCTGGTTAGTAAATTTTCCGTACAAGAAATAAAACTGGAAATGAGAAATTCCAAATTCGAAAGTGTTTTTTTTTTTCATTTTTTCATTTTTTCATTTTTTCATTTTTTCTTGTGTTTTTCCCCTCTCAATGGGAAAACGCGGATTTGATTTGATTTGTTGAAGTTGATTTTTAACGAAGAAGATTTATCTAATATAATGAAGATATAGAGGATAGAAAATAGGAGATGGGAAAAATAAAAATGGGAAATATAAAGATGGGAAAAATATAAAGATGGAAAAATTAGAAATTAAAGACGTACCGAATGTGTAAAGATCCGACAACCCACAGAGCTGATTATAGAATAACACACTTTTTCTTCTTGGACTCCTTCTCCTTTGTAGCTAATGCTGCTCTGGTTGCAGCTTCGAAAACTTCTCTGACGCCTTGGTTGTTCTTTGCGGAACATTCCATATAGGTCAAGGCTTTGATTTTGTCAGCAACATCCTGACCTTCCTGGGTGGTGACCGGTTGCTGGCCTAATTGTTGTAGTTTATTGATGGTTGAAGGATCGTTTCTCAAGTCGATTTTACAGCCAACCAAAATGATTGGCACACCTTGGCAGAAGTGCAAAACCTCGGAAATCCATTTTTCTTGGACGTTATCAAGGGTGTCAGGAGAGTCCACAGAGAAACAAATCAGGATCACGTTGGAGTCGGGGTAAGACAAAGGTCTTAGTCTGTCGTAGTCTTCTTGGCCGGCAGTATCCCAGAGGGCCAACTCGACTCTTCTACCGTCAACTTCGACGTCGGCAACGTAATTTTCGAACACTGTAGGAACGTAAAGCTCAGGGAACGCCCCCTTGGAGAAGACTATAAGAAGACAGGTTTTACCGCAGGCACCGTCACCGACAATGACTAGTTTCTTTCTAACGTCAGCGATCATCTAGAGTGGGTGGGGGGGGGGGGAGGGAGTATAGTAGAAGTGGATACACAAGCAAAACACACAAACAACACACAAGGACCGAAATCCCTGGCCTGTCAGCAAATACACACACCTACTTGGGGTTTTCGTTTTCGTTTTCGTTTTCGTTTTCCGTGTGTTCTCGTTTGCCCTCGTCGCCAATCAAGTTTGCGAACTGGCCCGCCGTGTGGATCCCACACTCGGTTTTGGCGCGTCCCGCCCACCGGCCGGCCCTTTCGTCGGGGTCGTCGGCCGCCACGGGGACGGTGGAGTGCCAGTCGCCCACGGAGCGGTAGCCCAGGGCCAGCAGCGAGTTGGTGGGGACGTGGTGGGCCGCCAAGTACTGCTGGACCTGGCCGAAGGACCAGTTGGCCAAGGGGTTGATCTTGACCACCTGCAAGGTCGGGTCCAGCTCCACAATGGCCAGGCGGGAGCGGTGGGCGCCCTGCGACGACCGGCGCCCCGTGAACACGGCCTGGATGGCCAGGTCCTTGTACGCTCTGGCCAGCGGCTCCACCTTGGCATGGTAGTCGTAGGCCGGCTCGTCGGTTTGCCAGAGATTGTCGCCGTGCAGGGCCACGAAGTCGGAGTCGGACAGGCAGTGTTTGGGCTTGTAGACGTGCAGGCGACAGTGGTACTTGGCCACGACCTGGTCAACCAGCTCCAGGGTCTGGGGGAAATGGTAGAGCGTGTCGACGAAGACCAGTTGTGGCGGGTTGGCGGTGTGCGACGCCATGTCAAGAATGCACAGGCCGGAGAGGCCAAAGGCGGTGGTTTGGTAGAGACCGGGGAAGGTGTGGATGGCCCACTGGATGATTTCTTGTGGACTCAGGGTGGCCAGGGTGGTGTTCCAGTGGGCAAGCAGGGCAGGATCGATGTTGAGCATGGTCTGGTGGTGAAGGAGCAACAGAAGGTGCAGCTCATCCAAGGGGTGGCGATTAGTTTGTGCAAACGGAAATTTGCGTTTGCTGACTGAAGTAAAATTTTCGTTTTGCACGGTTCGCTGGGGGGTGTTACACCAGCAGCTACACCAGCAGCTCCACCAGCAGCTCCACTAGCAGCTACACTAGCAACTACACTAACAACTACACTTACACCCACACTCACACCCACACCCACATGTCCACGGAATCTGGCAACACGTCCCCCTCCCTCGTCTCGTTGCAGGATCAACTGGCGGCTCTCATTGAAACCTTCATCCATCTAGGCGTCCAGGTCCACGACGCTCAAGGAACCACCGAATCCCAACTCGGCCTAGCCCACCACATCAATCGGACCCTCCAGGAACTTCAACAAGTAGCCCAGACTCCTTCCGATGCAATCATCCCCGCTGATGTCGTCTCTTATATCGACGACGGCCGTAATCCCGATGTCTACACCAGAGAGTTTGTGGAAGTAGTACGCAAGCTGTCGCAACACAGTGCTGGCAAAGTAGCTGCTCTCAAACATTTCGAACTGGTGTTAAGAAAGGCTATTGTCCAGGAATGGGGCGAAGACATGGAACTATAAGCCTTCTATCATGTCGTCAGTACACCACTGGTGGTCAGTACACCACTGGTGGTCAGTACACCACTGGTGGTCAGTACACCACTGGTGGTCAGTACACCACTGGTGGTCAGTTCACCACTTGTCGTCCATCGCATTTGCTTTCCTTATTAAGAAACCTTTCTCACTTATCGGTTTCTGGTCTTATCAGCTTCTTGTCCTATCGTTTCTCTGTCGTTCCTTCACCATTTCCACTATTTAAACACCCAAACCCCACAATGTCATCTTTGAACCCTGAAATGTCCCATCACATCCCAGCACATCACAACACACCACATCATGGGCTACGCTAATTCTGGCTTAGGCTCCGCCCTCCTTATTCATCAAAGAGACGACCTACCAATGTCTCAGGATACTTCCACGTTCTCAACTTCTGATATGGCCTATGTCATGTTTTGTACGGTCGGGGTCATGATTTTAACCCCCGCCATTGGCATGTTCTATGGCGGTACACTCAAACGTAAGAACATCATTCAAATCTTATTCCAATCTTATATGATCACTGCCTTGATTACAATTCATTGGTTCTTATTCGGCTATTCACTCGCCGTTTCTCCCTCAAGCTCAAAAGTCATGGGCAATTTCTCTTGGGGGGCATTACAAAATATCGGAGTCGGTCCCTTCTTCGAAGGCGGTACAATTCCTTCAATCATTTACTTCACGTTTTCCGCCTTTTTCCCCATTGCAACTGTTCAAATTTTCGTTGGCTCAATTGCTGAAAGATCTCAATTATTCCCTTCACTTATAGTTGGGTTTGTTTGGTGTACCGTTGTTTATTGTCCTTTAGCTTATTCAACCTGGTGTGCAAATGGATTCCTCTACCAATTGGGCGCTTTGGATTTCGCAGGTGGTGGCCCCGTTCATATTGCTTCAGGTACTGCTTCCTTAGCTTATTCCTTTTTCATTGGTAAAAGGAAAAATTGGATCGATCCTAAAACTAACAAAGAATATCAACCTCAAAATACAATCATCACCTTTATTGGTGTTTCAATCATTTGGTTTTCTTGGTTATGTTTCAATTCCGGTACTTTATTAAGTGTTTCCGTTAGAACTGGTTATATAATGGCAAATACTCAATTGGCCGCATCTGCCGCAATGTTATCCTTTGTTGCGGTTGATTATGCATTCACTAAGAAATTCTCTTTAATCGCTGCTTGTGAAGGTGCAGTTGCAGGTCTAGTCAATATAACTCCTTCATGTGGCTTTTATACTCCTTATTGGGCTGTTATAACTTCCATTTTTGTTGGTGTTTGTTGTAGATTATGTTATAGATTTAATGAATTTACAGGTATTGATGATACAACTAGATCCTGGGTTATTCATGGTATTGGTGGTATACTTGGTTCTATTTGTCTTGGAGTTTTCGCATCTCCCAAAATCGCCTTAACTGATGGTGTGACTGAAATTGATGGTGGTTGGATTTATCATCATTGGAAACAAATGGGTTATCAATTTGCCGGCTGGATCACTTGCTCAGTTTGGTCCTTTGGCGCAACTTATATCATTTGTTTTATAGTTGATAAAATACCAGGTTGTAAAATTAAAGCGGATGAATTATTAGAATCCATTGGTGCTGATTTTTATGAAATGGCTGAAGTTGATGGTGCTTATGTTGATCAAATGTATCCGCAATTTCATTTAACTGAAATTCAAAAAAGATTAAACCGTCATACTGAAAACGATCCATTTGAATTAGATAATATCGATATAATTGATGGTGTTACAACTGCTAGTGTTAGCGATCATACAACTACTATTAATAAACATAATCATCAAATCAAAGTTATGGAAGTTTAAATATATATCTATATATCTATATATTTATGTTTACATTTTTTTATTTTAATATGCAATTCTTGTTCATTTTGTTGTATCATAAAGATATGTAAGAAATGGGGGGAAATGGGGGGATAAAGAAACAAATGAATAAAAAAGAGAAAAAAAAACAACCACACATCCGTGCACCGGCACCGTCCTCCACTTTTTTTTCTCACTTTTCTAACCTTTTTTCATCGACATTAATATCTTCAACAAAACCTGTGTAATTAATTCACTGAACTAGAAAATCACTGAAACAGAAAATCACACAGATTATTCCCAACTACCATGCTTTCTAGATCCAGTGTGTCTGCCATTAGATCAAGTTTAAAGGTTGTTAGAATTTCCAAGGTTTCATTGGCTAGATTTAATTCAACCGAATCCAATCCTAATAAAGTTACCAAAAAGCCATTTTATAATACATATACCGAATTTTTGAAAACTTCAAAATTAAATGAGAATGGTGAATTTATCAAAGAAATTTCAAATGAAAAAGATTTCAAAGATTCCGAGTTATTTAAATTCGTAAATACGGAAATTTCTAAAAAGGATAATTTAATTACTGAAAAATTAAAATATTTATCAAAGGAAAATAACATTCCATTTGAAGAATTGAAGAAATCTTTCGATTTGAAAGTTAAAAATCTAGAATCTAGATTGAATTCGGAAAATGATTCCATTTTATCAAAGATTAATAATTTTACCAATACTTTAACATCTTTGAATAATGATAAAAATCTGTTATTTAAAAGAATCTTGGATAAGTTATTCGAAATCTCAGATAATAATAATAATAACATTACTGAAGCTTCAATTTATAAATATATTCATCAATTAGATTCGAAATTTGCACAATCCTTATTAAACGTGATCAACATTAATCCGACTCAAGAATCCGTTGATCAGTTAGTCAATGATTTCAATAATAGTACTGTTTCCAAATTATCCGATCTTCAGTATAATGAATTAACAAGTTTATTGGATGAATCATCAATTGAACAAAGTGAAGAAATTGAAGGTGAAACTGTAGTCGAAACTATATTTACTAATTTAAATAGTTATGAAGATATTCAAAAGGCACCTTTATTCGTATTAATTAAAGAAATTGATCCATCATTTGCAAAATTATTGGAATCTTATTCAGTTATAGATTCTAATAATAACGATTTATTAAATGAAAAATATGAGGAAATTTTAAAATATTGCTCAAACAAAGAAAGTTTAATTTTCAAATCATTTGATGACATAAATTCCGAAAATTTTAATAAATTGAAAAATATTTTACAACAACCATTACCAATTGATTTATCTGAATTATATGAAATTTTTGAAATTTATCCAGATTATTTTCAAAGTGATTTATTCAAAACAATTAAAGAAATCGATTCAAAATTTGCAGATCTATTAATTCAACTAGAAACTTTACCTGAGGGTGATGAATTAAATTTAAAAAATAACGAAATCGACGAATATTTATCAAATGATTCAACTTCAATTTATAAAGCAATGAATGATATTACATCGGATACTTATAATAAATTAAAACAAGTTTTAGATAATGAATGGATTAAATTAGAATCCACTTTAACAAGTGATAAATTAATTAATTATGCTATATCGAACGGATTAGAAAGTGATGGTTTTAAGTTGATTGCTAAAATCGATTCAAAATTTGCTAATTTAATCACTCAATTATATAATGAAAAAAATGAAGATTTAGCATTTAAAATTTATAATGATTTAGAAAACTATTTAAATAGTGAAGAAAATTATATTGGTGAAGTTCTAAATGATAAATCTTCATTAAATTATAAATTATTAGAAGATATTATTATCAAAAAAGAAGAAAAAGAAGATCAAGAAACAGTTGAATCTGAAAAAAATGGAGAAAAAACACAAGAACAAGAAATCACACCAATTGAAACTTCCGAATCTAATTTATCTAATGATGTTAAACAGATGAATGAATCTTATGATTTAACAATCGAAATTCTTAATGAAATTGAAGAAGAATTGAAAGATAATACATTTATTCCAGTTTCTCGTAAAGTTTCACAAAAATTAGACAAATTATTAGGATTTCAACCAACTGTTGAACAAGTTAATAATTCTAATGAATTAAAGGGTAAATTATTACCAAAACAAAATGATGAAGTTTTAGAATTAGCTGTTAATATTATCATGAAAGATGGTAAAAAGGAAACTGCAAGAAAGCATCTTAATAGAGCCTTATATTTATTATTCCTTGAAACAAGATCAAATCCAGTTGAAAAATTAAAGGAAGCTTTAGATATAGTTGCACCAATTGTCGTTACTAAAACTGTTAAAACAGGTTTTGCTAAAAATTTTACCGTTCCTGTACCTTTAACTCAAAGACAAAGAAATAGAATGGCTTTATTATGGATACTTAAATCTTGTGATTCAAAAGCTTCAAATGATTTCTCCGTTAGATTTTGTGATGAAATTTTACATGTTCTTGGTGGTAAATCTTCATTAATGGAAAAGAGAGTATTAAGTCATAAAATGGCAATTGCTAATAGATCTTACCTTACTATTTAATTTATTAAAAAGTAGTTTACCCTCCTCCTTTCTGTATATAATATAATATAATATTAAATTAAATTAAATTAAATTAAATTAAACCAAACCAAATCAAACCAAGCTAAACTAAATCCAAATCTTACAAAATTTTAATCTATTATTATTAACTGAGCGAAGCTTTTCTAAGGCATAATCCTCTAATTTTTCAGAAGTTTAATTCATGCAGGAAATCTTCTTTTTAAATCCCTCCTGCCCTATTGTCCCCCATCCCTGTGATAACATCATATACCCCATTAACCCCCCTCCCACATGTGCACAGAAGAAGGAACTGAATTAGTGAAATTAAACAACCATCAAAATCCAACTCTTCTTGGCCCTATTGAATATGAAATTAAAGACGAACCATCATTTCAAGAAACTAGAGCCTTATTTATTGGTAATTTAAAACCATATCATGATATCGATACATTCAAACAAATCTTGTTGACTGAAGTCGAGAATGAAAATTGTTCTATTGAAAGAGCATGGTTAAATAGTTCCCGATCTCATTGTTTTGTTTTAGCAAGTGATGCACCTGGTGCAACAGCAATTAGATTAAAATTAAATGGTAAAAATTTCACAAACAACAATAGTAAAGAAGAAGAAAATAGTCAAAGTCTTAATAATAATGATAAACTATATGTTGATTATATACCAGTCAGAGCCATTTTAACATGGATTGAACAAGAAAAGGAAGGTCCAATTGATGCAATTTGGAAAATCGTTTATGAAGATAGACCGAGTATTCAAAATCTCGGTACAACTTTTAAAAGTGTTTCTCATATAATGATAAATTATGATAATAAAGATACAGGGTATATCAAAATTAAAAGACACAATCGAAATTTTAGAAAGGAAGATTTAATAAATTCAATACCACAAAGAAGATATGATTCAAGAAATAGAGATAATAATAGCAGGAATATTAGTTTTAGAAATTCAAAATATGTTAATCCTAACAATAGCCACCATCACCATCACCGTCCCCGTCATCATTCTGATAATTATAATAATCGCTATCATTATGGTGATAACAGTAATAGATCATCATATCGAGGAGCAAGAAGCAATTGTAATAATTATTATAGATTTTCAGATACTTATGTTCCAAGCTATTAATAAAATTGCTATATATATATATATATATACATACATATTATATCATTATTATATACTTAATTTTGTTTTTCATATATACAATCCCTCATGCTTTTAAGCATGCCAAATGTTTTTAATTAAATCACATAATCCATTATATTCAGTTTCTATCACATAAATACCATATAATGAAATACCGGTACCAATATTTAAAAGAAACATAACTAATTTGTGCCAATTTCCAAATCTTCTTAATGGAATATAATCAATTATACAACTTTGAATTCCATATCTTGAATGTAATAAAATTAAACTGCCTAACATTGCATCGACAATTGGATAATCAACACCTGCAACAAATGGGAAAACAATTAATGGTGTCATACCTAAAATAACTAATCTTTCATAAACCCAATGAAATGAACCTTTAGAAATATCTGCTGGCGGTGTAACATATGCATCATTAACTGTATCTAAAACATTACCTGGTGCTTCAGGTTTTAATCTCATGTCTGGCAATTTTGGAAGACGTGGCTTGAACGATATGTTTCTAGTAATTGATATAAACTGTGGTGATTTTATAATCGAGGGTCTTAATAATTTAGTTAACATGGTTAATAATTGGTTATTTATTGCAAATTTAATGAATCAGGGACTTGATTATCTGGAGATGGAAAATTAAAAATTAAAAATTAAATTAGGTGAAATTTGAAATTTCATGTTAAGTTTACTCTCGACGTTCCTTGATTCGCTAAAAACATGGAGTTCTCTGATTTACAGCCGAATTACGATACGGTTTAAAATAATTACATGTTTTGCAATATATAAACCCTAGATTCTTAGCTCCATTTAATTGGGGCAACCTCATTATCATCAGAGAATGGATCATAATCACTCTTTGCAGTTCTTGCATGAAGATTTGGAGTTGAAGACGAAGTTGTATTCGCCTTTCGACTTCTTAGAAAACTAACCTTTGGTGGAACTGGTGGTGGTGCCTTTTTATTCTTGATAGATGATTCAATTGTTGAATTTGATGTATTTGTTCTTGAAGTACTTGAAATTCTACTTGGTGGTTCATCATCATATTCATCATCGGAAGACAGTGAATATGATGATGAACCAACAACATTTGAATTTAAGAGAATAGATTCATGATCGGATTCATAATCCACTAATGAATCATAATCATCATCATCATCATCGTCGTCGTCATCATTGCTAACTTTTGTACCATCAGGAACACTCTTAATTTCATATCTTTTCAAAGCGTCAACCAATTCATCATTTGATTTTAATAGTGGACCTAACAATTCTTCTCTTTGAACTAACTGTAAATATCTTAAAACTTTCCGCCTGATTGATCTACACTGATCAAAGGCATCATTTGCTTTAATTGAATGAATCGATAATTCATTCTTTTTGAGTGAGTTTAAGATGTTAGTTAAATTTGTTGACATTATATTAGCTTCGGCAATTAGTTGTAATATTTTTGGTGCTTCCTTTTCATAATTAATTCTTGGAATTTTGAATTTTTTATCTAATTCAGCATTTGTTTTAGGTCTATCGCTTTCAAAATCATCGTATGAAGAAAACTGTGTATTCATATCAGCTTCATCATTCATAAAATCTGGAACTTGATTTGATGATGATTTATTTTTAGATTTCTTTTGAGTCTTCTTCAATTTCCTACCCTTTTCACAACGCTTGAATAATAAATTAAAATTTTCTAAGTTAGAATAATCTTGAAATTCATCATACCAACCATTCATAATTTTAAAAGTAAATTCAGATAATTTTTCAAAAGTATGCTTAGATAACTGTGAATTTGGATTAGATAAAGTTGCATTAAAATCCCCAACTAAATAAAATTGTAATCTATCCAATAATTTGTCATCATCAAATAAAGGCTTCATGAATTTATAATTATAACCATTAATAACTAATAAATCTAATACTTTTAAGGAATTAAATCGTTGCTTAGCTGATCCATATTTCATTTTTTTTCTTAATGCTCTTGCAGCTTCAGTTGCACCAGGTTCAACATAATCTGTTTGGTCTTTAATTGCATCTAGAAGAAAATCTAATTGAGAATCAATATAATCATAATCATTTAAGTTTAGCTCATTTTGGTCGCAACAATCGTTAATTATTGAGGTGACAGCTGTCGATTGATGACTTTTTAGAAATCCCATTTAATTTATAGATAACAAGGGGGATTTAGTAGAAATGTGGGGAAATTTTAGATCTAATCAACTATTAAATATGTTTAATAGTAAACGCTTATTAGGTTGCTGTAAGTAAAAAGCTATTCACGCAATGAAAAGTGGCAAAATCAGAAGAAATAAATCGTGGTGATTCACAGTAGGCATTGAATCATGTGTGGCTATTTTTATTATCTTTAAATTGCTTTTGTGCACTGATTAGATTCTCGATTTTCGATTTGTTTTGTAGTTTCATTTCAAGCCAATTGTTTTCAAATGAAGAAGAATTGTTGGTGAATGGGGTTCGAACATGGACCGTCAATTTTGCTTCTATCGTCGCGTCGGCGTTTTTGTTTTTTTTGTTTTTGTTTTTTAATTTTTGGAAAATTTTTCACTTTCCACTCAACATCTAGTTTCCCACTTTCTGTATAGTAATTTCTTGCTTCTTTTTCTTTGTGGATCTTTTTTTCTTTTATTAATCAAAATAACAAACTACATACACACATATATATATATATCATGGTACGTTCCTTTCCTTTACTGACACATGGCTAAAGGATCTAAAGATTTGTCTGTTTTCGATCGATCAATGTCTATTTTCACATCATTCATGTTTGTGCATGAGTTGTTTTACTTCCTGTGGTTTAGTTCTCTTATAGTATAAGATGATTTATATTCAGGACATGTATCACATCATGTATTTCATGTATATATATGAAGAATATTATTGTATCTTTCTCAATACATAAACAACTTTAGTTTCCCTAATTTTGCACTCTTTTTGTCTTGTTATTAGATGCATATAATTGTCTTTTCTACATTTATATACACGAAATACATGTACATGTCTTGCTTCTTTTTCTATTTTGCTATTTGGCTAATAAATGAAATAAATAGAATAATCTACTTATTTCATTTATTTAGAGGATTAAGTTCTCATAAAACAGTTTAAAACTTAACTTGATGACCGTATTTTAATCTTTTAGGTTAAAATGAGTACATGAGACTAACGTCTTTTGTATGTTGACTTGATGATTAGGGAATATGAATTTAATCTTTATGATTATTTTTTCATTTTTTCTTTTCTTTTTATTAGAGTTTAAGTTTACTAACATTAAAGTTTTATATTTCTACCTCAATGATTTTTTAATAGCCAGCAAAAAAAGTTGCACCAGCTCCTTTAGCCACCAAGAATTCCAAAAAAGTTTCTGCAAAGAACCCATTATTTGAATCTACCCCAAAGAATTTTGGTTTAGGTCAAGCAATTCAACCAAAAAAGAATTTATCAAGATTTGTTAAATGGCCTGAATATGTTAGATTACAAAGACAAAAGAAGATTTTATCTTTAAGATTAAAGGTTCCTCCAGCTATTGCCCAATTTTCCAACACCTTGGATAAAAACACTGCAGCTGAAACTTTCAAATTATTAAACAAATATAGACCAGAAACTACTGCTGAAAAGAAGGAAAGACTAACCAAAGAAGCAGCAGCTATTGCAGAAGGTAAGAACAAGGAAGATGTTTCCGAAAAGCCTTATGTTGTTAAATACGGTTTAAATCATGTTGTTGGTTTAATTGAAAACAAGAAAGCTAAATTAGTTTTAATTGCTAACGATGTTGACCCAATTGAATTAGTTGTTTTCTTACCAGCTTTATGTCACAAGATGGGTGTTCCATACGCTATCGTTAAGGGTAAGGCTAGATTAGGTACTTTAGTTCACCAAAAGACTGCAGCTGTTGCAGCTTTAGTTGATGTTAAGGCTGAAGATGAAGCTCCATTAGCAAAATTAGTTTCTACCATCAACGCTAACTACACCGAAAAATACGAAGATTCGAAGAGACATTGGGGTGGTGGTATTATGGGTGCAAAGGCACAAGTTAAGATTGCAAAGAAGGCAAAGGCTGATGCTCAAGCAGCTGCTTCTGCTGCTAAATAAGTTTTATAGACCATACATTTATTTATCTTACATTCTGCTTTATCTAAATTTATATCTTAATGCTCTTTTATATTTGCTATTTTGAGTTAATTACCGGATTGGGATATATTCGAAGCATTGCGGATTGTTGGATTCATGCTCCAAAAGTTTGTGACTGCGAAAGACAGTCACCCTCGGACCGCATTCAAAAGGATATAAACATTAAATGTGCGGTGCGCAGGTGTCATAGTAAAGGATTTGCGCGATTGACAGTCCATGACTCCCCTCTGAGTGAGGAAATTTCCAATTTCCAACATAGTAAAATTTGAAAATCTGTAGATTTATAATTAATGTAGTTAAATTCTTTTTAGAAACAACCGGATTTCTAATACATGTATGTACCCATAATGATATAGAAATATCAATTTTGATGAATAGAGTGAAGTTGACTATTGATTCATAAAGATATATAAACTATTAGTGTTAAGTTCACAATTATGGAAATGTAAAATAAAAAAAAGATGGATATATCAAAACAAATTACGTTTGTGTTTAAATAATAGATTTCAAATCGAACTTCAATTTGTTTAATATATGTTTTTTAGAATTTACATGAATACAAGTTTATACCACTTAGAAACTGAAATTTTTTAATAATCTTATTTCCAATTATGTAATTGAATATTATCTCAAAATATAATCATTTGATGCTTTTAATTACAGTTGATTAACTGTTATTAAAGTGCATACTCAACTTTGCTGCTCATTTATTGCTTCTTATCTTTATAACAAAATACTAACATTGAATATTTTAAACTTTTACCTATTTTTAATATAGAATGTCTAAGTCAAAGAACCATACCGCACATAACCAAACTAAGAAGGCTCACAAGAATGGTATTAAGAAGCCAAAGACCCACAGATACCCATCATTAAAGGGTGTTGATGCTAAGTTTAGAAGAAACCACAGATGGGCTTTACACGGTACTGCAAAGGCTTTAGCTGCAAAGAAGGCTGCTGCTGCAAATTAAATAATTAGTGTATAGTTATATTTACTAATTTCTTATATGTGTATTTACTGGTCTAATAAATCTTAAAACCTAATGCAATACCTGTAGTTATCAAATTAATTAGAAGATTTTCCACGTCTTTTTTCAGAACATGAATTTTAGTTTTTAAGTGACAGGGAGGTTTCCTGAAAAGGAAACTTTTTAATTGCCTTTTTTTTTCTTTGAAGTCCCTTAACTGAGACAATTGCCCTTGTGATTCATGTTTCTACTTTATTCCTTTCTTTTATTTGCTTTTTGTATCTTTTCACTAATCAGAAATGTCTACCACACAACCTGAAACTGCTCCTAATTTTTCAACTACTGCAGTTCAAAAAGTAACTGAAGAATTTGAAATAATGGTAAGTATCAATGCCTTTGCTGTAATTTAAAACTTTGTAATCATAAAATACTAACTATGTTTATCAAAGACTGTCAAAGATGATGTTGCTGTTGTAATCAAAGAAGTAGCAACTAAAATTGATCCTGCAATTGATGCAACTGAAGCTCCAATTGATGATGTCACCAATCCTGTTGAGCTATCATGCAGTAAGCATAATGAAGAAAATGTTGATAATGTTATTGAAAAGAAAGACGGCACAAATAAAAAAAAGAAGTACTACAAGAAAAACTATTACAAAAAAAAAAACAAGGATAAGAGAATCAATTCAGTTGCTTCAATTACATCTACAGACACTGTTATTAGAACAAACATGGAAAATCAACTTAATGATAAAGAAATTGATAAAAAGCCTTCAGAAACGAACAATGAAGCTGTCAAAAATTTAGAAACTACGGCTAATCTTTCAACTTCAGTTAATTTAACTGCAAATAAAAATAAGAAAAAATATATTAATAAAAGAAATCCATATTACGGTTTAAATGGTAGAGTTATTGATGGTATTATATATCCCGATAATGTTCCAATCATGATCCAAAGAAACTTGAGTGGCCCGACTCCAAGATATATGCAAAAAAAAAAAGGTTTTATTCCAGTTTCTCCAAATTTTATTCCAATTGCTTATGATAACCCTTTAGCTCTTAGACCTAATCCTTCATTCAGAAACAGCATGAATTACAATGTTCCATTAAACAATGTTGGTTGTTATAAACCAAAATCAAAATACTACAAACCTCACGGTGAATTATCACCAATTAATCCAAATGATTATTATTATGGTCCAAATCCATTTCCGAAAATTAATTATCGTAAAAAAAATACTCAAAACTCTGAAACAGTCACTGAAGAAATTAAGGAGGTCGCAAATGTATCAAAGAAAAATGAAAAAGATAACGAAAACGAGAAAGAAAATGCAGTTGAGACTACACCAATTAATGAAAACAATTTAAGTTCGACCTCAGTAAATACAATTGTTGCATAATAAGTTATTATTATTTGCAAGGTTTTAGGTTTTTGGAAACTTAGTTAAAATTATATAGAAATTTGCTAGTATGTTATTTTTAGTTTTTTTGCTTAATTGCTTATTCGTTTAAAGGAGTCCTCAAGTTTTATTTTTTTTAGTAACAAAACTAATTTTATAATATAAATTTACTTGTTTTTGATTCAGTTAAGATATTTAAGAAAAGAAGAAAGAGCAAAGTAAGTTAACACTATACAAGTTATCTAAATTTAATCATCGTTCTTATCCTTAGAACCTCTAATTAAACCAGTTCTTCTTGCAGCAATTAAACCAGCCTTTTGACCTGAAACTGCACCTCTAGAAATAGTAGAAGCTTTACCAATATGTTGATGGTTACCACCACCATGAGGGTGATCAACTGGGTTCATAGCAACACCTCTGGTCTTTGGCCATGAGTTTCTCTTAACCTTGAATTTGTGGAATGCTCTACCTGCCTTTAATAATGGTTTATCAATTCTACCACCACCAGCAACAACACCGATAACACCTCTTGCATCAGAAGAGATAATTTTCTTTGCACCAGAAGGTAACTTAACTCTGGTTTTGTTTTCATCTGGGTTGTGTCCAATAATGATAACATAGTTACCAGAAGTTCTACCTAAAGCACCTCTGTCACCAACCTTTTCTTCAACGTTGGAAACAATGGTACCTTCTGGTAAAGAACCTAATGGTAAAACATTACCAATGTTAAGAGAAGCACTCTTACCACAGTAGATAAATTGACCAGTGTAAACACCTTCGTTAGCAATGAAAGTTTCTTCTCTTAACTTGTATCTGTATGGATCTCTGAATGAAACTTTAGCTAATGGAGCACCTCTTCCTGGATCGTGGATGATTTGCTTAACAACACCTCTGATGTAACCGTGTCTTTCAGCATAATCTAAAGTTCTTAACTTTGCTGCACCCTTTCTTAATCTGGTGTGAGCAGTGAAGATAGAACCTGCACCCTTTCTTTGGTTTCTGATAACTCTACCTATAATAAAAAAATAATATAGCTCAAATTTAAAATGTTAGTATATTGTTTAGCAACAGTTGAATTAATTTAAAAGGGGAACCTAAAATTTTGTAAATAATTCAATAAATTTTTTATTTTAATTTGTTTCATATAATCATTACCTTTAAAATCCGCTTGTATATGATCTCACTTTTCAATTATTTAACTGCAAGGTCTTAGAATCATGATAATTAACATATCATAAAGAGCCTATTTATCTGTATTTTTAAGTACAGTTGTCAATGAACTAACAAAAATTGAATGTTTCTTTCACAATACAAGAATTTACTTTATATTAAACATAAATATTGACCTCTTGAATGTTTTTCGAATGATTGAAATTTCAACAGATCTATAATTCCCCATAGTATATAAGATGTAGACATACCCATTGTTAAGGTTGTTTTGGTTGTTAAAAAGTCTTATAAAGGTCTTTAAAATATCCGTAAAAGGAAACACTAAAAGTTCTCCATAATTTTGTATATTGGAAAAATTGTATAATGTGAATTTGTGAGTGAAAAAAAAAAGCGAGTGCGTCAATTGGATAAAAAAGAGGGTTTATAATAATTCACGTGAGTGAATGTAGGGTATAATGTAATCCTTTCTGTGAATTTCTCATTTCGCATTTCGCATTTCGCATTTCGCATTTCGCATTTTTTATTTTATTTTGTGATTGATTATCGGCTGTTACTTGATTTCCTCTTTGGGAAAATAATTGATAAGGATGATGGTAGGAAAATAAACACAACTGATAGCATTTTCTTGTGTTTGTTTTCTGAATTATCGAGTAGCAAAGGATGAAAGTAAATCTGTTGGTACATATAATTACAACTCTTGGAATTACATTTTCTTTGATACATGCATCCCCAGTTAATCGATTTGAAGAACAAGTTAAATTAAGTATCCATGATGATATAAATACCTTTGAACAAAAACAGAATTTACTAAATGAATTATGGGGCGAAGAATGGCCGTTCAATGGGATTTCAACATTTGCACATTTAAATCATTCAAAATGTTTATTAGCACCGAACATTAATTTCGATATTGGTATAATTGGAGTTCCATTTGACACAGCAACAACATACAGAAGCGGTGCAAGATTTGGACCAAGAGCAATTAGAAGTGCATCTCAAAGACAAACTTCACTAAGAGGGTTTAATACAAGAGCGGGTATAAACCCATATCAGAATTGGGCATCATTTTTAGATTGTGGTGATATACCAATCACACCAATGGATAACGCAATTGCATTAAAACAAATGACAATGGCATTTGAAGAATTATTATTACATAGATATTCAGCAATCGACTCTAAACATCCACCAAGATTTGTTGCTCTTGGTGGTGATCATTCAATTACATTACCACACTTAAGAGCATTAAAAAAATTATATGGCAAAATTGCAGTTATCCATTTTGATGCACACTTAGACACTTGGTCCCCAAAGGGATATCCAAGTTATTGGTCATCAAACCAAAGTGATTTCACTCACGGTTCAATGTTATGGATGGCTAGAAAAGAAGAATTGATTAGTGATGATTCAAATGTGCATATTGGTATTAGAACTAGAATTTCTGGTATTGATTGGAATGATTTTAAGGATGATGATAAACAAGGTTGGATTAGATATTCTGCTGATGATGTTTGGATTGATGGACGTGAGGGTTTAGATAATATGATCAACAATATAAAGAAGAGAATTGGAAATATGCCTACATTTATCAGTTTGGATGTTGATTGTATGGATCCTGGATTTACTCCTGGTACAGGTACAATTGAACCAGGTGGAATGTTACCAAGGGAAGTTATTTATTTATTGAGAAGATTAAATTTAAACTTAGTTGGTGCTGATGTTGTTGAGGTTGCACCAAGTTATGATCATTCTGAAGTGACGAGTACAAATGCGGCACAGGTAGTTTTTGAATTAATTACAACAATGGTTGAAAAAGGTATACCACTACCAATTATTCCAAACTTACCATGTTGAATTTAAAGAAAATATAAAGATCAAAAACATCTTTTTTTTTGAAAAAATTATGTAAGTAAATGTATACAAAACAATAATAAAAGATCGGAATTATTAGCATTAATTATCAGATAATAAAAATGCAGCAAAATATTTAATTGATGCATAAATTTCTTTACCGACAGGAATAATGTATTTTGATGGTAACAAAAATCCATGAGTGCCAGAATCTCTTAATTTTAGAACAAAGGCAGAATAAGCTTTATTATGATACATATAATCTAAAGCTGAACCTGAACCCATGCTTGGTAATAAATCAGCACCTTTATCTTCACAAGCCTTTAAAATTTGGTAATATTTACCAGATTGCAATCTAATAGCTTGAATTAAACCATAACCTAATTCTAACAAATTTTCCTCATCCCTTGGTAAAATGTCACAAGAATATGCATATGGGTATAAAACTTCTTCAGCATAAGAATGTAAATCAATGTATGCATAAATTGGATGTGAATGTTTTGTTTCATTTAAATATAAATCCCAATTATAAGATTCCAACGCTTCAAAGGCAGTTTCACCCGAATAATCATCACTACAAGGAGATTCATAACCTGAAGAAAAGTGGAAATCAAATGAATGATCAATATCGATACCCAAACATCTTGGATTAAAAGTTTGTTGTTTATTTTTCCTCCATAATCTTTCAGCCTTCCAAGTAAATGCATAACCATCAGGATTCATAACAGGTAAAAATAGAAAGTCTAATTGTTTAAGATATTTTACAACATTCGAATTACCCTCTTCATAATCTTGTAGTAATTTATATAATATATAACATGATGTTGAAACACTTACCCATTCACGTGCATGAATACCACTAGTAATAACAACAGTTTTAATTTTATCACCCTTTGATTCACTATGGACAGACAATCTTAATGCTTTCATCGGTCTGCCTTCAAAAGTTTTGCCAATATATTCTAAAGTTAGAATATCTGGATATGTTGTAAGTAATAAATCATACCAATTGTAGATTGATTCAATATCACGATAAGATTTGAAAAAGACTTCCATATTTGCAGTGACATTTTCATCTTGTATATTGGAAATTTCAATTTCTGATTCAGGAAAAGTTTCGAAAACTGTTTGAGGTAAATCTAAAATAATAATTTTACTTTCAAAATCATTTGCATTTGAAAACATGATTGATAATAAAGATAGTAGTTCTTTACCTTGTTTTTGAGATACTTGAACATCAATGAATTTATGAGATTTGGACTTCTCCCAAATTGGAATATCCATTTGTTTAATTGACAATAAAGCAGTATCAAAAAATGAAGATTTACCAATATCATAATCTTTCCAATTTGATAATCTAAGAATGTATTGCTGTTCATATTTTGATAAAGATATTGGTAAATTATTTAAATCTTGCGAATAATGTTTAACATTATTTTGATTAAGTGATTGAATAATTTCATTATTTAATTTATTTGCTTCAAATTCATTGATTTCATCCGTAAATTGTTGAACTTTATCAAAGATTTGAATATCATCTTGTAATGACAAAACATTCTGAACATTATTATGGTTATTATTTGGCTGCATGAATTTGGAATGATCATTGGATGAATCTAAACCAAATGTTAGATTACATATTGTTGTTAGTATCAAAGTTTTCAACAAAGATACTCTCATAATGGATTTTCTTAAGTATCAGCACACAATTATAGTAGAGATAGGCTTGCTTGCAATACTAACAATGTTGAATGAACTGTATGGTAATTTAATTTTATTAAATTAGATGACATTCGCTGATTACATAGAAAAGATGCGGAGTAAACGCTGGGCCCACAATGTGCGGTCAAAAGAGGTTCTATGAAAAAAGAAAAAAGAATGTAATAAATAAAATACAATACAGACGAGACGTATATACAATGTACATTAATTAAACTAATTTTCCTTTTTAGCAAAATCTTCTTCTGCCTTTTCGAGTTCAGGAACAAAATCAGGATGAATAAGTTTTCCCAAACAGAAAGCAGAAAAAGCAATAAAACTGACGATTATGAAAATAAGAATTCTTAAATTTCTTTCAACATTAAGGAAAGGATAGGGATAGGAAGCTGATTCTTTAATACAATATTCAAGCCAAAACCAATATGAGCTTGCAAAAGTTGCAACTATTATATAGCCTGTTAAATATGGAACCTTCCATCTATCCATACAAGTGAAATAATCAACTAATGAAAACAATAAAGGGAATAAATGAATCTTGATGTCCAAAGATAGAGGAATTATTGATTCTTTAGAAAGAATTAGTTCAGGGACAAAGAATTTTAAACCCCAATAAACAATTGAAACAACAAAATTTAGTGAAACACAAAGTGCAGAAAGATATTCCTTTGAAGGATGAAGTGAAGAAAATTTAAATGTATGGTATGTAAAATTGACAATAAAATAGAAGGTAGAAAGACATAATGCAATATTTGTTAAAAATTGATAATGTCCAGCATCCGCTAGGAAGTCAGGCAGAACAAGAGAATGAAGTTCACTGAACGCAGTGCACGAAGAAATGACAAAAACAAGAGATGCAATCTGTTGGAATAAACTTCCAATGTGTCTATCTGTATGAACCATGATGTTTTGGAGAATATGCCTATTTCCAAGAGATAATTAACATAAAGAAGAAAAAAGAGAGTATTATTTTCCTTCCTACTTTCTTTCCTTCCTTCTTGCCTGCTACCTGTCTTCTTATATGTCGACCGAAAATTGTATATTGCATACAGTTCGGTAGAAGTCGGTAGGGGTCGGCCAAACTGGTTACGTAAGCAAGGCGCGGTGTTAAGGACGGCGTTAAGCAGAAGATGAAGAAACTAACAAAGTTTAATAACCGAAACGTCCTTCAACACGTCCGTGTGTTTATGGTTCTCAAGCAGAAATCGTTCTCTCAAAAACTCCTCAAACACACCCACATCAACAATTGGAGTCATGTGTAGATGACTGTACTTGGTGGATGACCAATTAAAAGTGGATGACCCAAATGGTTCCCCATCACAACACAACCGTGCACCCCGGCAAACTCCCCTCCAACTCCGAAACCACGGAGTGTCCTATATACATAAGCCCTATGTAATAAGTAATACACAACAATCCCACCACCCGCAACGTGTTCCAACTTGCAAAATTTCTGGTGGCCAATCATGGTCATTGCTTGGTTTGTTGACTGTTTCCTGTCAAAGCCAGGATTTGCCCCTGTGCCATTTTATTAATAGCAATCACGGAATTCCGTGGACCCTGCGTTGTTTTTGGCTTTTCACCGTCTTTTCTTTTGCCGCCTTCTTGTATTTAAATCCATCGATTTTTCCTTGTTTCGAACAGGAAAGAAGAGGTTTTTCCCCTGCCTGTGTCATTCTGCTTTGTCGTCTCTTTTAAGTTGATCTTTTTAACAAATTTCCCCATATGATGTCTACTATACCAAAGTTCCAATTAACTAATGAGCTCACCATAATCACCGGAGCTTGCGGTGGTTTATCACATTCACTTATTCACACTTTATTAGCATATGATGCCCCATTAGCTTTGTTTGACATAAATTTGGAAGCACTTCAAAAGACCAAGGAAGAAATGATTACCTTTTGTCTGGATGAATTAAAGTTAAAATCAGATAATGTTCCACGAATGGAATGTTATGCTTGTAATATTGCTGATGCAAATGAAGTTGAAACTGCATGCCAAGCTGTTTTCAAAGATTTTGGCACGTATCCATTACATTTAGTTAACACTGCAGGCTATTGTGAAAATTTTTCAGCTGAAGAATACCCTTCTGCCAATGCTGAAAATTTAGTGAAGGTTAACTTACTTGGCTCCTTATATATCGCCCAATCTTTTGCAAAACCTTTGATTGAAAATCAGATTAAAGGTGGTTCCATTGTTATGGTTGGTTCAATGTCTGGTGTTATTGTTAATGATCCTCAGCCTCAGATTGCCTATAATATGTCAAAGGCTGGTGTTATTCATATGGTTAAATCTCTTGGTGTCGAATGGGCAAAGTATGGTATTAGAGTTAATACTCTTTCTCCCGGTTATATTGCGACTCCACTTACTAAGAATGTTATCAATGGTAACTCTGATTTATACAACAAATGGGTTTCCATGGTACCAATGCAAAGAATGTCTGATCCATCCGAATTTAGTGGTACTGTTCTTTACTTACTTTCAAATTCAGCATCTTCTTATACCACGGGTGAAAATATTGTTGTTGATGGTGGTTATCAATGTTGGTAAATTATCTCTTTTAGTCGTTCCTTTTTAAGTCTTTTTTTTTGTCTTTCCTTTTTTCTGTGTTTCCTTTTTTTTTTGTCTTTCTTTATCTCTTTTTCTCCATATTCACCCCCTTTCTCGATTTATAGACTGTTTGAAAATTAATCTTTAATATTTTTTATTTTATAGTGGATTATGTATGTGTTGAAAACACAGATCAGTATGTCGTAAATTTTTTTCAGAAGTGTGAAATTCCAAATAACTTTTATTGCTAAGTTTATAGTGTAATTTTTACAAATTATACAATACGTCCTTTACATTATCGTGCTGCAACACTACTACTACGCTAATGAATGGTATCAAAAAGTGTTTCGGCCCCCAACGTCTTATAGAATAACAAAAGTTTTCCATAGTTATTCCAGTACCATGTTTACTGGAAAGAGGTATTCCATGTTATCGAGTGCATCAATTATAAATAATGCATGGGTAGGGACATCATCGTGTATAGATGTTGTTCATACATACATACATAGAGATTGACAATCGATAGGTGTATTTCCTAGAACGTTTAGAATGAATGACAGCGGAGAGTTTTGCAGACTTCGTTGTTGTAAAGTCAAGTATTGTGATTCCACCATATTGCGTTAAGTACATCATAATACCAGGCAATTCAAACCTATTTCTAGTACAGGGACTTTATGAAGTTAGTGATATCTGTATTTCTAACATCATCACGTGGAAGGGTATTCCACACTAAAATTCTCCTAATGTAGTATAGTACACATTTCAATATTTATACCAATTTACCATCATATTCAATACAATTCAATTCTGAGATAACGATATAAGCAGTCATTAAAAAAACCATGTGTATTATAATAAGAAGAAACAATACCTAGAAAGCTGCATCTTATTAAACTGCATCTTTTTTAATGTGCATCTTTTCACGCACTAACGTAACTTTCTTTCTATACAGTTCGAGTCACATCCCTTTTCCTAGTACATAACACCACAATGACTGAAGATACCCCCCTTACCCTGGAAAAGTACATGGAAATCTATGCCACTGCAGAAAAATTTAAAAACCCAAATAGATCAATTAAGAAGGCACGTTATAAAGGTGCAAGATTAGTGATGAATGAAGAACAGAGACGTATAAATGCATTACAAGAACAAGAAAAGATTGCAAATCCTGACAAGCCATTAAAGGATAGAGTAACTTATTTTTCAGTTAGTGCTCCTCCTTCTCTTAAACCTATAAAAACTTATTGTGATATAACTGGGTTGCCAACAAACTACAAAAGTCCTCATAATCAAATTAGATTTTATAATAAAGAGTGTTATGAGATCGTTAAGGCGATGCCTTCAGGTGTTGATCAACAATATCTTTCATTACGTGGTGCTAATGTTATATTGAAATAAATATATATACGTTATATAGTCATACCTTTTTAGAATTGAATTCTTCAACTATGCGTTTAATGTTATTATCAAATTTTTCACTTTTAATTTCATCATTTCCTCTTTTCACATCTAGAAATGGATTACAACTGTACCTTAAATATTCCTTCATTATAGATGAATTTATAACAGTAAGTTCAGAGACTTCAATAACATCATTTTCTGCATATCCTTCCAAATTACCTAATGAATCATCGTTATTTTTATCCTTCATACGACTGCAACCAATAATGACTTTTAATCCTGTTTGTGTCTCTGATCCATAGACCAATATTCCATCTTGTATAAATAACAATGCTGGTTTTCCTTGTGTAGATAATGCCGCTGGTGGACAAAATGGTGATTCAAATACATCTAATGACATATGTGATAGGAAATTATACTTCAATAGTTCATTCATTTCTTCATCTTTATTATTTGAGTTAGGTACAAATGCTTGAATATATAATGGCCTATTATCATGTGATATTAAGGATACAAAGCGAATCTTCATTATACTTGTATTGTGTGTATATTTGTTGTTTGTTTGAAAGAAATGCTCAATTAATAGTGTAGATTTAATTTCCAGATTGAGAACTTAATGTACCGTCGGCCATACATAACTTCTTCTTTCTTTTAAAACCTATTTTTAGCTGCGATTCCATCATGGATTTATACCATTAGAAGGTCCATAAAGCACCCTATTTAGTAATACTACTCACTTGTACTTTAAACTGATGTAAAACCCAACAAGAACACCCCCAAACCATCACACCCCCCCCGTCCAACAATACCCCCGTGCACCACCAAATTTGAACACGTTTCGAGACGTGGTTTGCAGAGTTTCACTTTTTGAAAGTTTCAATGTTCAATTCAATTCTGTTGCCAAAAAACACGTACTTTATTTACATAGTTTGTTTCTATTCCATTAATAAGAACTACTCTTCAAAAATGTCGTCTCAATCTCGTTACGAATATGATGAGAATTCAGAAACATGGCCTTATTTTGTGTTGACCACAATACTAGTTCCATTGGTTCCTGCAACCATTTCATCCTTGTATAAATTGTTTTCTAATCCATCAAACAATACAGATCCAAATGCTTTCCGGTCAATTAAAAGTTGGTTTAAACCATATAATGATGAAGATATTCAATTTTTCAAATCGTCACAGAAAAAATCCAAAATTTTCAGTAAATATAACTTTTCATTAATAATAGGTTGGTTAATAGTTGGTTTATTATTTTTTAAAATCAAAAATACAGAAATCATAGTTTCTGAAACTAACTTTGATCCATGGAGAATTTTAGAAATTACAGAAACTGCAAGTGATAAAATAATCAAATCTGCATATAGAAAATTATCATTAAAATTCCACCCAGATAAGGTTGATACTTCATCGATGTCACAAGATGAAATTGATGCAGTTGATGCAGCTTATGTTTTGATTAATAAAGCTTATAAAGCATTAACCGATGAAACAGTTAGAGAAAATTTCCTCAAATATGGAAATCCTGATGGTCCAAATGAAATTAAGCATGGTATTGCATTACCAAAATTTTTAATTGAGGGTCCATCGTCACCAATTTTAGTTTTGATATATGTTTTATTAATTGCTGTAATTTTACCTTTACTGGTTAGTAATTGGTGGAATGGTGTTAAAAGCCATACAAAGCAAGGTCTTAATGTTAATACTGCCGACTATTTAATGAAAACTATGATTAATGCAAGTCCTGCAAAATTATTGACCATTGATGATATTTTGGAAATCATTTCTCATTCTATTGAATATCTAGAGATTGATTCAAATTTGACGTCTTCTAAAATTCATTTACTACTAAAATCTTATATTAACAGAGAAAAATCAGATAATGAAGTATTAAGATTGAAACTTGTTTCAATTACTGCAAATTTATTAACTTCATTTATTGAAATTGCTGCCGCTTTTAAGAATACCGAGTATTGTCTAAAAATTGTTGATACTCATAGATCAATAATACAAGCTTTAAATATTGAAAAAGATTCCAAACATTATAAATTTAGAGAGCTTTTGCAATTACCTGGTGTTGATTCAAATAAGGTTGATTATAAACAAGATATTCTTACATTAGGTAAACTATTAAAGAAACCAACTATTGAACCATCTAAATTTTTTGGTACTGATAAAGGTACAACTGATCAAATTTTAGATTATGCTAAATCTATTCCATTAATTGAATCATTAGATTGTAAATTTAAAGTTCCTGGTGAAGATTTCGTTCCACCATCATCAGTTGCTCATGTGAGCTTAAAATATATTGTCAAATCACCAAATCATAAATCAAAACCATCATTAAATGATTTTTCAAAAGATGTAATTGAAAATCAATATAAAGAAGAAGAATCAATGGAAAATTTGAAAAATCCATTAAAAATTGTTGATGAACAACCAATTATCAAATTAGATAATTTACCACCATTTTTTCCAGATGATGAGTATATTAAATCAAACTGTGGATGGATTGCATTTTTAGTTTCTCAAAGAGACAATAAAATTATTGAAATTCCAAGATTAATTAATAAAGTTGATTTATCAAACTTGAAATTATCACAAGAAGAATATTCAAAATCAGACTGCCAAATCTCCACTTTTAAAATTCAATTACAAGGTCCAACTCCTGCTGAACTTGGTGAGTATCATTTTAGATTAGTTATCAGAAACTTACTTTATTTTGGTAGTGATTTAGATATCCCGTTAAGTATGAAAGTTGAAGACAAACCAATTGAAAAATCAGATACTGATGTTTACGGTATTGAAGAGCCCGATGAAGATTCAATTGCTGGTGCAATGGCTCAAATCAGAGGTGAAGCTGTAAAGAAGGTTGTGTTTGAAAACGAATATGAAAGTAGTGACGAAGAAGATGATGATAAAGAAGATGAAGAACTTTGGACTGATATGGATACTGATACTGAAGTTGAAGAGGATGCTGCTGATGAAGAAAAAGAAACAAAATAGTTTAATTGATCCGCCTAATCTTTATCATATTTGAACTTTTCTTATTAATAAATTTAATAGATTCATTTTATTATTCTTATAAATAACGTAATTATGTAGTTTAATGTTTTTTTTTATTTTTTTTATAAAAAATAAACTATAAAAAAGTGTACATACGTAGAAAAGCTAAAGAATAAATTGTGTTTTGTTGAATGATTTTTTTTCTATGCTGGAGTATTCGCCCTTGATGTATTGGAACTATTACGAATGATTTTGTTGGCATAATCAAGTAATTGTGGATTACCTTCTTGACTAACAAAGAACTTCCGCTTTATTTTATCCTTCCAAACAATAACTCCAATTTCTTCACCATAAGATAATAGTTTTTCAAATTCAAAATCGTTATTAAAATCTTTATATAAGTAACCTTTAAATGCTTGAACTCTATCCATTTCCAATTGCCATAATTTGATTTGATCAACAACCGTAGGCGGCAGAATTTCTAGTTTTAATTGTTCAATTGCACCTGTGTTACCGATTGAACTTTCAAATTCATATTTCTTATTATATTCAGCTTCAGCTAGTTCAATCATACCTGTATGAGCATGTGATTCAAGATAATTAATAATTTGTGTTGCTGTAATACCATTTCTTAGCGCAGTTCTAACCGATTCCCTTGTCACGACACCCGTAACAAGATTAGAAAATCTTGTTCTCAAATGAACAAATAAATTCAAAATCGCAATTTGTAATGGGGAAGATGTATAGCAGTAAATTTTGAAGTTTGTTTCAATAATAATTGATCCAGTATTTGAAATTTTATTTGTACGTGGTTGTGAAATTTCTTGATCAATAACAGTAGATGCATTCTTGAAACTTGAACTTTCAGATGTAAGTGAAGTTGCTAACCTTGTAGGATAAAATATTGGTGTATCCTTTTGATGATAAATTAGACCATAATCTTGCAAGTCATCTAACATAATTAATTGGGTCTTCGAAAGCATACTAATCGCATACCCTTGTCCTAATTCTAAACTCCCTAGAAGAAAAATAAAATTAAGAACATCAACTGGATTCATTTCTAATTTTTCTGCCATAATTAAATATTGAATAAGTAGAGTCCAAATTTGTGAACTAATTTCTTGCAATAAAAATTGGAAACCATTTTTGGTAATCAACAGTTGTTTTAAAACATGTAGTGGTTTCTTTTCATTATCTTCGTAATCATTATCAATATCATCATCAATCATGCCATTTAAAACATCCCTACGTTCTCTATCAGATGGTAATTCCATTAATTTCGAAAATCGCAATAATCTTAACACTCCAACTGATGGAATTTCTTTAACATCAGTACCAACCATAAAGTGCAAAATGTTTTCCCATTTATTCAAGCAGTAACGATCAAGATACTCAACTGTAATTCTATCTTCAGCGTCATTACTAAAAATTTCTTCCAAATCATCCGAATTTTTACTATTAACATTTTCTAGTCCATCTGATGCTAATGTAATTGTACTTTGAGCTTGTTTACTATCAGGTAAAAATCCAGTTAAGGCATCTCTAAAGGATTGTCTAAAAATTTCATTCAGTTGAACAAATATGATAATTGTTGGTTGCTTAGTGATTGGATGAATCATTTGTCTTTTGATTTCTTTTAAAATATGTAATGACTTTAGCCTTTTAATTGAATCATTTTGATAAATCTTGGTTGGATTCTGATATCCTTTCAAATCTGTTGATTTATTAGATTTAACCCATCTACTCAAATCTGAATAAGGGACGCTTGTTTCATGAAATAATAGAGTCATGATGTAAAATTTAGACAATGCTGGAAGTAATCTAAATATGGCTAGACATGTCTCTCGTGATTGAAATAACTGTTGATGAACTGATTCTGGCAGGTTATCAAGATATTCATTAATCGTGGATTTAAAAAAGTCTACAGATGTATCCTGTTGTTCATTAGAGGAGCTTCCCGGAGGTTGTGGGGTCAGCATGAATATTTGTCGTACTGGTGGCAAATAAACCGGTTTATAACAATGTGTTAGAAGTGCAAAATCAAACAGAAATTCCCAGCTTCCCTTTTGGGACTGTTTTGAACAGTCTGATTTTGACTGGAAAATTTTTTAAATTTAACCTTTTTTATTTTCTTGTTGGATCTGAAATTTATAATGTTATTAGAATAATTTGGGAATTTCATTGATTCCTGTTGCAAAAGACACACCAATGGCCACTGCAGTAAAACAGGAACCAGCAGATGCTTTTGATGAATTGCTTAACCCTGTTTATAAGGGGAAAGCATTAACAGATCCTATCAATACAGCAGAAGATAAGTGGAATTTACTTCCTGCATTTTTGAAGGTTAAAGGTTTAGTTAAACAACATTTAGATTCTTACAACTATTTTGTTGATGTGGATTTAAAGAAAATTATTCAAGCTAACGAAAAGGTTTTGAGTGATGTGGATCCTGATTTTTACTTAAAGTATTTAGATATTAGAGTCGGCTATAAAAGTAAGGCGGATCCAAAACAAATTGAAGTTTTATATCCACCGCATGAATGTAGATTAAGAGATATGACTTATAGTGCTCCAGTTTATGTTGATGTGGAGTACACAAGAGGTAGAAAGATTATTATTCATAGAGATTTAGAAATTGGAAGAATGCCAATTATGTTAAGATCAAACAAATGTGTTCTTAATGGAAGAACTGAAAATGAAATGGCATATTTAAATGAATGTCCGTTGGATCCAGGTGGATATTTTATTGTTAACGGTACAGAAAAAGTTATTTTAGTTCAAGAACAATTAAGTAAAAATAGAATTATCGTTGAAGCAGATGAAAAAAAGAGCATTGTTCAAGCTTCAGTTACTTCTTCCACACATGAAAGAAAATCTAAAACTTATGTTGTTACAAAAAATGATAAAATTTACTTGAAACATAATTCTATTAGTGAAGAAGTCCCAATTGTTATTGTTTTAAAAGCTGCAGGTATTGTTTCTGATTTAGAAGTACTACAACTTGTTTGTGGTGATGATTCTGTTTATCAAGACATTTTTGCAGTTAATTTTGAAGAAGCAGCTAAATTAGGTGTTTATACTCAAAGAGAAGCATTGGAATATATAGGTAGAAAAGTTAAAACTATTAGAAGACTAAATGCGCCTAAATTGACAATTATCCAAGAAGGTATTGAAGCGATTGCATCCACCCTTATTGCCCATTTATCAGTTGAAAATCTAGATTTCCGTGAAAAGGCTTTATATATTGCAATTATGACAAGAAGAGTTGTTATGACAATGCATAATCCAAAACTAGTTGATGATAGAGATTATGTTGGTAACAAACGTTTGGAGTTGGCAGGTCAGTTAATGTCACTTTTATTTGAAGATTTATTCAAAAAGTTCAATAACGATTTTAAGATGAATCTTGATAAAATCTTAAAAAAACCAAGTAGGGCTTCTGAATTTGATGCCTTATTACATATTAATATCCATTCAAATAACATCACAACTGGTCTAAATAGAGCTATTTCCACTGGTAATTGGTCCTTAAAGAGATTCAAGATGGAAAGGGCAGGTGTTACACATGTTTTAAGTAGATTATCATATATTTCTGCATTAGGTATGATGACCAGAATTTCATCACAATTTGAGAAGTCTAGAAAAGTTTCTGGTCCAAGAGCTTTACAACCTTCACAATTTGGTATGTTATGTACATCAGATACTCCCGAAGGTGAGGCTTGTGGTTTAGTTAAAAATTTGGCTTTAATGACACATATTACTACTGATGATGAAGAAACTCCGATCAGGAAATTATGTTATATTCTTGGTGCTGAAAATATTAATATCACTGATAGTTCAACTCTGCATACCAATGGTACATTTGGCGTTTACTTAAATGGTACCTTAGTTGCAACTACAAGATTTCCTAATAAATTTGTTACAACCTTTAGGTTTTTGAGACGAACAGGTAAAGTTTCTGCATTTGTTTCAATTTACACCAATGTTCATCAAAATGCTGTTCATATTGCTGCCGATGGTGGTCGTATTTGTAGACCCTTAATTATTATTGAAAACGGTATTTCAAGAGTTACTGAAGAACACTTACTTAAGTTAAAAACTGGTGCATGGGAATTTGATGATTTCTTAGTTAATGGATTGGTTGAATACTTAGATGTCAATGAGGAAAATGATTCATTAATTGCTTTATACGAAAAAGACATAATTAAAGCGACAACCCATTTAGAAATTGAACCCTTTACAGTTCTAGGTGCAGTTGCTGGTTTGATTCCATACCCACATCATAACCAATCACCAAGAAATACTTATCAATGTGCCATGGGTAAACAGGCAATTGGTGCAATTGCTTATAATCAATTTAGAAGAATTGATACTTTATTATATTTAATGTGTTATCCCCAACAACCAATGGTTAAATCAAAGACAATTGAATTAATTCAATATGATAAATTGCCTGCTGGGCAAAATGCCACAGTTGCAGTTATGTCATACTCGGGTTATGATATTGAAGATGCTTTAGTTTTAAATAAATCATCAATTGATAGAGGTTTTGGTAGATGTCAAGTTTTTAGAAAAAATACAGCAATTCTGAAAAGATATCCAAATCATTCTAAAGATATATTAGCAGGTATGCGTGTCAATGAAAATGGTGACCCTATTTGGCAACATACTGCTCTTGGACCCGATGGTTTAGGTGAAGTTGGTATGAGGGTCCAAAGTGGTCAAATCTATGTTAATAAATGTGTTCCAACTAATGCATCTGAAAGCGTTTTAGGTGGCGCACCTGGTGGTCAACAGCAACCACAAGCACAGCAACAAACACACAGAGACCAGCCAATGGTTTACCGAGCTCCTGAAGCAAGTTATATAGATCAAGTTATGATGTCGGTTAGTGACAATGATCAAGCTTTAATTAAAGTTCTACTAAGACAAACTCGTCGTCCAGAACTAGGTGATAAATTCTCATCTAGACATGGTCAAAAGGGTGTTTGTGGTATTATTGTTCAACAAGAAGATTTGCCATTCAATGATCAAGGTGTCTGTCCAGATATTATTATGAATCCTCATGGTTTTCCATCTCGTATGACGGTTGGTAAGATGCTTGAATTAGTCTCTGGAAAAGCCGGTGTTCTTGATGGTAGTTTACAATATGGTACATGTTTCGGTGGGTCCAAATTAGAAGATATGTCAAAGATTTTAGTTGATAAGGGTTTCAACTATAGTGGTAAAGATATGCTTTATAGTGGTATTACAGGTGAATGTTTACAAGCTTATATTTTCTTTGGTCCAATTTATTATCAAAAATTAAAACATATGGTTTTAGATAAAATGCATGCTAGAGCAAGAGGTCCAAGAGCCGTTTTAACAAGACAACCAACCGAAGGTAGATCAAGAGATGGTGGTTTAAGATTAGGAGAGATGGAAAGGGATTGTGTTATCGCATACGGTGCATCACAATTGTTATTAGAAAGATTAATGTTAAGTTCAGATGCATTTGATGTTGATGTTTGTAATACATGTGGTTTAATGGGTTATAATGGTTGGTGTCCAACTTGTAAAACTAGTGAAACAATTATTAAAATGACTATTCCATATGCTGCAAAATTATTATTCCAAGAGTTAATCTCCATGAATATTGCACCACGTCTAAAACTTGGTGATGTTTTCTAAGTTATACTGATCGCAGGTTGGTATTTTGCATATATTTGATAGTAAAAAGGTATAAAACACTATAGATTTTTTTTTCAAAAAGACACGTTTAATTTATTTAGCAAAGTTATGATTTCAGTTATTTAAGACGCTTCATAAACCAATTTATAATCCAATCCTAATTGTTTGTACAATTCTTTCATTGTAAACTCATCATTTCCACTTGTATCACTATCTTCCCCCTCCCCTTCTTCATCCGGATATTCACCTCTTTCAAGTTTCTCACTCATTTCTTCAAGCTCTTTTTTCTTTGAAAGAACTTCTTCTCTTTCATAATTATCTAGATTCTTAAATTCCTCTGTTTCGATATATTCTTCAATTCTATATAACAAGCTTTCATCAAATTCAAACTTCATTTTTCTTATTTTTGATTTTTTCTGTTTTTCCTTAAAATTTTTCAGTCCACCCATTCTATTAATTTTGATCCTTGCTTCATTAAACATATAATTTGAACCCATTTCAGCAATCGACCTCCATTTATCAATTAATGCATCTAATTTTTGCGATTCTTTCGATTCTCTATATTTTTTGATCTTTTTCATAGTATCGATTTCTTTTTGATATTTTAAAATATCACGTTTTAGTTGTCTTTCAGTTTCTTCGTAATATTCTTTTGATGATAATTGATTAAGTTTTACTTGGACTGCAGTTTTATTCACCGATTTAGTTCTTACATCAGCTAATGGCGTTGAAAAACTTCTAACTGATAATGGTGATGTAAATTTACTTCTATTTGATAATATCGGTGTTTCTAAAGATATGGATAAATCGGTGGATAAATCGGTGGATAAATTGGCACTTTTACTGGTGGTTGTGTCATCATCGCTAAATGAAATGCCTTCCGGAGTCAGCAACGGAATTGAAGTTTCTTCAAGGGATCTTATTTTTAGTGGCAATGGTGTACTATAGTTACGTATACCTTCTTTACCACACGTTGATGGCCTTTTTACTTTTTGATTATCAAGACTGGATATTGGCTTGGACTTTGAATCATGTACTTTAGAATATGAGCTGGATCTTTTTCTTTGTTTCGGTAGTATTAACTTACCTTCTAGTTTTGGTAATGCCAATTTAGAATTGTCATGTTTCATTGGAGACGGTTTGATGAGCCCATATAAGTCTTGCTGTCCCATAAATGATTGCTCATCATCTAATAATGACTTATTTGATTCGGAAAATACATCTGTAATTTCAACACTAGAATCGTTGATTGTCAAATTAATTGAGGTATCCATTTTGTTCTAAAACCTTGTCCATACAATTTTTTAAAATTCGGTTCAAGGACTGAAATATATATAATTAACCTGATCTTTATCTTAGTACGATAAACATTAAAAATTCATGTACAGGATACTGAGGACAGTTTTGGATGGTACCGACGCGTCGTTAGATTTCTTAAATTTCAAAATTCCAAAATTTCATTTTCTCAGTTTTCGTTTTCCTTCCGGAAAAAAAATAAAATAATTTTTTGTTAAATTTTTTTTCACCTGAACCGATTTTTCAACTAATTCGACTTTTATTCCATTTTTGCATAAGAGCATTCATTATTCTATAAAACGCCTCAAAAACTAAATAATATGGGTAAGGTCGGAAAATCCACAAAGAAGTTTCAAGCGAAACACTTGAAAGACACCATCAAACAAAGAAAGAAGGTGCAAGAACATAACAAAAAAATGTCGATCAGAAAAGGCAGTAAAAAGGGTTCAAGTGGTCCAGCTCCTGTCTCTGACAAAAATCAAAAGAATGCTGAAGTTTTTGATGATGTTGATGTTGAAGAATATTTTGAGAAAGAAGATAAACTCCCAGAAATGAATAAGAAATCAAAAAAAGAAGCGGCTATTGCTGCAGCTGAAGCAGGTTCTGAAGATGAATCATCTGAAGAAGAAGAGGAAAAAGATCTGGATATGAATGCTTTAGCAAAAGATGATCCAGAGTTCTATAAATATTTACAAAACAATGACAAAGATTTATTAGATTTCAACCCAATTAACCCATTAGATGCTATTAGTGATGATGAAGATGATGGTGAAGAAGTGGCTAAAGATGATAACAAAATGAACGTTGACATAGAAAAGATTTCTTCTAGTATTACTGTTGATTTCAAACTGGTTAAAAAATGGGCGGATGATTTAAGATCAGATTCACCATCAATTAAGACTTTAAAAAATGTTGTTATTGCATATAAGTCTGCAATAAATACAGATTCCAATGAAACGTTTAAATACGCCGTTACCGAAGAAAAGGTCTTTAAAACTCTTATGATTGTTGTTTTACAAGATTTTCCTTTAGCTGTTCAAAAAATCACCCCATTCAAAGTTTCATCAAACGGAATCAGAAATATCCATGGTAATAAAAAGAAAGTTGCACAAATTTCAACTATTATTAAAGTTCACACTCCATCATTAATTACTCTTCTTGAAGATGCTTCAAACACTGAAACTTCAGCATTAGTTTTACAATCAGTTCAAGAATTATTACCATACTTAATTTCTTTTAGAAAACTATTAAAGGCTATTGTTAATGCTATAGTTAATGTGTGGAGTTCATCAACTTCACTTGAAACCCAAATTTCTGCATTTGCTTGGATGAACAATGCATGTAGAGAATATCCTAAATCTATTTTGGAAATTGTTTTGAGATCAACTTACTCAAATTTCCTCAAAAATTGTGGTAAAACTAATGTTCACACAACCCCATTACTTAATTTTCAAAAAAATTCAGCAGCTGAATTATTTGGCTTAAACCCAACTTTAGGTTATCAAATTGGTTTTGAGTTTGTTAGACAATTGGCAATTCATTTAAGAGGTAGTGTTAATACTCCAACAAAGGATAGTTACAAAGCAATTTACAATTGGAAATTTTGTCATGGTCTTGATTTTTGGTCAAGAGTTATTTCAACTCAACTAAAACATGAAGGTACAGAGGCAACTGCTGAAAACCCATTAAAACAATTGATTTATCCATTGGTTCAAGTTACCATTGGTACCATCAAACTTATTCCAACTGCTCAATTTTTTCCATTAAGATTTTATTTAATTAGAGCGTTAATAAGATTATCACAAAATACCGGTGTTTATATTCCAATTTTCCCATTATTAAGTGAAATTCTTCATGCAACGATGTTCACAAGAGTTCCAAAGCGTGAAAATTTACCAGCAGTTGATTTTGAATGTAATATCAAAGTCAACAAGGCATACTTGAATACACGTGTTTATCTTGATGGGGTATGTGAAGAATTAGTTGAATTAATTGGCGAATTTTTTGCTTTGTACACCAAATCCGTTGCGTTCCCAGAATTATCTACACCACCATTAATCTTTTTAAGAAGATTTATCAAGAAGAATAATGCAGCAAAAAATAATGCCAAATTTAATAGGCAATTCACCATTCTTATTGATAAGTTAACTGCAAATAGTAAATACATTGAAAAACAAAGAAGCAATATTGAATATGGACCTAAAAATAAAGCTGCAGTTAGCAAATTTTTACAAGAGGTTAGTTGGGAAAATACTCCACTTGGTGCCTATGTTATGACTCAAAGATTAGTAAAGGAAGAAAAACTAAAATTACTCAGGGAAGCAGTGGAAACGAATGCTAAGGATTCAAGACACAAGAAAACGGCTTTTGACTCTGATGATGAAATTGAAGTTGATGAAGAAGAAGAAGAAGAAGAAGATGATGATGATGACGAGGAATAGTCTTAAATTTATAAAACTGTATATCTACTGAATATTAAGAGTTGTAAATAAGTGCCGATAAAGCGTGTAATGACCTTCAAACTACAGAACAATAAAAATCTTATCAGCGAATCTGTTTTTGCAATTTGCGAGGGCGATGACTTGATAAAGAGTAGATGGTTGATAACAGCCTGACTGTTTTCTTTAATCGTTTGCTCTGTTCTACATCTTTTTACCATATACAACAAACACATTAAAAAAACACAATGAAGCATCTACTCCCGTTACTGCTTGCCGCATATGCAAACGGACTTGTTTTACCGAAAGAGTTTTCTCTCAACTCCATCACCAATCAAGTGGCAAACTTTTGGCCGTCAGAAAATAAACAATGTCCAAAAAATTTACCTTTTTCATGTACAAATGATACTATTATTGAAGATTCATGCTGTTTTGAATATCCCGGTGGTATATTATTACAAACGCAATTCTGGGATTATTACCCACCAATTGGTCCTGATGATTTATTCACATTGCACGGACTTTGGCCTGATAGATGTGATGGTCAATATGACCAATTCTGTGATCCATCAATGGAAATTAGAGATGTTAAATCAATTTTAAAAAGTCATGGTGAAACAAAGTTATTGGATAAAATGTCCAGAGTTTGGAAAAACTTCAATGGTAACGATGAGTCCCTATGGATTCATGAATTTAATAAACATGGTACTTGTATGACAACAATTAAAGACTCCTGTTATAGTAGTAATTCCAAGCCACAACAAAACATTGTTGATTTTTTTAAGAAATCTGTTGAATTATTTGAACAATTACCGACATATACTTGGCTTGTTGAAAATGGTATTGTTCCATCAACTGAACAAACGTATACCAAAAAACAGATTGAAGATACTTTAAGTGCAAGATTTGGTCAACCTGTTTTCATTAAATGTAATAGATTTCAGGCATTACAAGAAATATGGTATTTCCACCATTTGCGTGGATCGATTGTTAGCGGTGAATATCAACCAATTCCAGCAATATTGGAATCACAATGTCCTGAAGAAGGTATTAAGTTCATTCCAAAGAAAGGATTTGTTGCGCCCAAACCAACACATACAAATCCATCTGGTCCACAACCCACAGGAAAAACAATACATGGTATTCTTAAACCTGAAAATCAATCTGGTTGCATTATTAGTAATGGTAATTGGTATTCTTCTGGTACTTGTGCTAAATTCACCTTGTTTAAAGCAGAATTCGGTGGTTATAATCTTAGATCTTCAAAGGGGTATTGTAAGATCGGAACCGAAGGTACGTTGATATGTGGTCGTAGTATTACACCAATGCAATTTTCTTATGATAAAGAAAAGCAGTGGCTAACTTTTGGTGGCAAATCAAGATGGAGTGCAGAAAAAGTACCAACTGGGTTTAAACAAGTTCCAATCAGTCCAGGTTTTGATGGGCCTATTGAGTTTCATTTAAAAGTTATTAAAGATTAAGTAAAATATTTGAAAAATAGTTTTACCGGTTTTATTTATCTATTAAGTAAAAAATTTTAGACAATTAAAAAATATTCCAATATATTATAATTTATACGCATTAGTTAATACTATTTACACTATATATAACTCTAAGTGAATCATGCTGAACATGATTCACAGTCTTCGGGATCTTTTAAATTACAACTGATTACAGTTGTGTTAAAAATATCATACTTATTTAATTTTTCATTATTTACAGTTTTAGAGATTTTGGTTTCATTTTCTTCTCTAATTGGTTCTTTTTTGATTGTTTCTTCTTCAATTGTTTCTTCTTCAATTGTTTCTTCTCTTATTCTTTTTATTCCCTTTGATGTTGGCTCAATACTAAACTGAATTGCAGATGCTGCCGATTTAGTTCTTAAATAATACATACCTGTCTTAAGACCCTTTTTCCAAGCATAAAAATGCATACTTGTTAGTTTAGAAAACGTAACATCTTGTAAAAATAGATTCATGCTTTGAGATTGATCAACAAACGCACCCCTATCAGCGGACATATCAATAATTACCTTTTGAGAAATTTCCCAAACAGTTTTATACAATTCTCTTATATTTTGCGGAATTTCCATAATATTTTGAACCGAACCATCATTCAGTATAATTTTATTTTTCATTTCTAAGTTCCAAAGTCCAAGTTTGATTAGATCTTTAACTAGGTATTTATTAACAACTTGATGCTCGCCTGATAGAACACGCCTGAGGTAAATATTTGATGTTATCGGCTCAAAACATTCATTAAACCCGAAAATCTGGGATGTTGACGCAGTTGGCATTAAAGCAACTAAAAGTGAATTTCTAACACCATATTTAGAGATTTTACTTTTTAATGATTCCCAGTCCCAGAGTTGCGTAGGTTTAACTTTCCACATATCAAATTGTAATAATCCTTCTGATATTGGTGAACCTCCATATGATTCGTATTTACCAAAATCTTTTGCCAATTCACATGATTGTTCTAATGCTGCATGGTAAATAGTTTCAAATATTTGAATATTTAATAATCTTGATTCGGATGAACCAAATGGCATTCGAAGCATAAAAAAAACATCTGCTAAACCCTGAACACCTAGTCCAACCGGTCTATTCTTTTTATTTGAAACCTCACAACTGTCCAAAGGGTAATCACCAACATCAATAATTCTATTTAAATTTCTAATAACTACCTTACTTATATCATGCAGTTTTTGAAAATCAAACTTCCCATGTTCAATAAACGATGGTAACGCTAGTGATGCTAAATTACATACAGCGGTCTCTTTTTCTGAGGAATATTCAACAATTTCACAACACAAGTTGGAACTTTTGATTGTACCTAAATTTTTTTGGTTTGATAATTTGTTGCATCTATCCTTGTATAATAAAAATGGATTACCAGTTTCTGTTTGAGCAACCAATATTGCATGCCATAATTTTCTTGCTTTAACTTTCTTGATATATTTTTCATTCTTTTCATAATGATTATACAGCTTATTGAATTCGTCACCATAACAATCAGTAAGAAGTGGACACATATCTTGAGAAAATAAACACCAATCAGAATCATTTTCAACCTTTTGCATAAATAAATCGGGTATCCACAAGGCTAGAAATAAATCTCTTGCTCTCATTTCTTCTTTACCATGATTCTTTCTTAAATCTAAAAATTCAAAAATATCTCCATGCCATGGTTCTAAGTATATGCATATTGCACCAGGTCTTTTATTCCCACCTTGATCAACGTATTTTGCTGTTGAGTTGAAAACCTTCAACATTGGCACTAATCCGGATGATATACCATTTGATCCATTGATATAAGAACCAGTGGATCTAATATTTGAAACATGCAATCCAATACCACCGGCGCATTTTGAAATCATTGCAGTATCATACAATGTTTTATAAATTCCATCTATTGAATCATGTTTCATTGCTAGAAGAAAACATGACGATAGAAAGGGAGATTTCAGTCCAGAACTGAATAATGTCGGGGATGCGTGAATAAAGTATTTTTTTGACATTAATTCATAAGTTTCTAATGCTTTCTTAATTGCATTACCGTGGATACCTAATGCAACACGCATAAACATGTATTGTGGAGTTTCTGATATTCTCCCTTCAAGTCTATATAAATAAGATTTTTCTAATGTCCGAAATCCGAAATAGTCAATATCATAATCTCGGGAGTGGCATATTACACTATCTATTTCATCCTTATATTTCAATAAAATTTTATAAATATCTTCCGAAAGAACAGATTTTCTTGAGGGTCTAGAATTAATAAATTTGTAGTGGAATAGATGTTTGAAATTTTCGGAAAAGGTTGGTTTTAATCGATTTTGTAAATTCTTTGAAAGTACTCTTGAGGCTAGCATGGAATATTGATAATATTTTGTTGTCATGGAAGCCAAAGTTTCAGCAATTAAATCAACAAGTTGATCGGTATGTATCTCTTTCGGTAGTCCAAACTGTATTTTTTCAACTGCATCATCAATATTCAAAAGGCCACTGCATACATCTAAATCAGTTGATAACGATAGCAAATATTGTTTTAATATCACTGGATCGAAATATGTTTTTTCAGAGTCCACGTGTAGCACTGTTACTACCTGCGTTGCCGTCATAATATATGCTATATGATATACTTATATAGATGTACATAACGAAGGCAAAAGAAATGGATATACATTACAAATTAAACCAATTACTTATCCGCATTAGGAGATTGGTAAAACTTTTTCATGATGATTTTTCACTTAAAATATTGTTAATGTAGCTGTCGTTAATGTAGCTGGCATTTTAATCACTTGTTTTGATGTTGTTGTTCATAATATGCTACACAGACAGCCAAAATCCATCTACAATCGATGAGAAGACATCTGCAACTGTTTGTCCATGAAACCCAACCACTTCTGCTCGATGGACGGATACAAAATCCACCTATCTTATCACGTTCAACCGCATATGGGATTTTAGAAGTGTTATCCAGGGTTTCTATATATACCCCAATCTGCCGTATCACTTCACCAAGACAAACCATACCCCTATCTAGGTTATTGTGGCAGAAAAGCCCACCAATAGAGAATTCGCCGGTACAATAGAGTTGAATTATAGTTTTAGTAACTTTACCTGTGGATTTATCCTTATCGAATTTCTCAATGACTGAAGTTGAACCCATTGGAACTAATTTATAACTATCTAATTCTAAATCTAATATTCTCAAACATGTTGATAAAAGTAAAATAACTTGGCCCAATGCAGCATTTATTTCATGCCATGTAACTTTGACATCATCAAGACAACCTAATCTTAGTTTATTTATTGTTCCAAATGTACCATCATTTGAAATGTCAAAGAAACTATTGAAAACATTGGTTTTCCTTAAATTATCCAAAAAGTCCATATTTCTATAGTACTTATTCTTAGATATACTTAATTCTTGTAGATTAGATTCCATTTCTATTTCATATTGATTTTTCTTTATACAAAGTTCTCGTTCTTCTATTTCTAAACCTCTTATTTCTTTTTCTAGTTCTGCAAGTTCATTATTTAACTTTAAATGTCGATTCTCTTCATTCGATAGCTGTTTTAGAATTTCTTCCTCTTCTTTATTTAATTTTTCAATATCTTCCAATGCCTTTTTCGTCTTTTCAATATTTGGACCATTTTGTGCAGTCAATTTTTTTAAAAATTGTATGTAGACATTTTTTTCCTTATTTAAAGTATCATATTTAATTTTCATTTGATTAATCAAGTTATTTGAGCAATCACTACAAACAGGGAAATCAATTTCATATTTTGTTGAAATTATATTGAATATTGCATCTAAACTATCAACTCTTTCACTTATATCTGATTTTTTATTAATTATATCCCTAATTTCTGAACTTTTGAAAGGTTTATCTGAATCAACAGATCCTGATTCGTTATTTAATGCAGATGAACCCGTAAGACTATAATATGCATCTTCTTCTTCGCTATGTCTTTTATCTTGTAAATAAACAAATGAATGATGTAAACTGTCTTGATCATAAATCACATTATTATCTAGTTTATCCGTTGTACTGACACTATTGTCATGATCAATTGTAGTGCCTGTTCTTTCTAGATTCAACGAACTTTCATTTTTGGATTTATTTTCGTTGTTATTCATATCTCGACCATTTGAAGATTTCAATGCATCTTTAAAAACAGCCATCCGTGAGTCTGGAATTTTAGGATATTCATTATAAATATTAGCATTATTCAAGTTTCCAGTATTTGTAATATCTGTTAATGATGATGGTTTCTCATTGTAATTTAAAGTAAGTAATTTTTTTTGCCCCTGACTCAATTCTTGTAAAGAATCATCAATTACTAGGGGCAACTTACAACTTCGACAAAAGTATGCCGATGTCATTGTGGTTGGGGCGATTGATGTAAAATGTTATTTGGAGGTTTTACTAAAGAGAATCAAGTTTTAGAGAAAAGATGATTAGACTTTCACGCGGTTTTTTAGTTTTGCTTTAAAATTTACAATTTACATGTTAAAATGGAGAATATACAGAACAAAATCTACACATTTATCTTTCTTCAATAGAGAAAACTAATTCTTTATCCTTCTTTGGATCATAAGGTTGTAATAAAAATTTCGAAAATTTCTTCAAATTTGGTAAACCTCTAATTTCATTACCTAATAAAGGCATCTTAATTAAGTGATAATCTTCGTATAATTCATCCATTTGATCTAAATATTTCTTTTGCATCTTCCATCTAGCTTGACATCTTTTACATTCATCATCATCAGCAAATAATAATTGATTAACAATGATTGTATTAACATCCATATTATATTTCATTAAATCTTGAATTAATCTTTCAGTTTCATATAGTGATAAGAATTCAGAAATACAAACACAAATAAATGTTGTTAATTCCGGATCTTGGAATTGTTTGTTGACTTCAGTGACTTGTTCTTTAATTTCACCTAATTTATTAAACATTTCTTGCTTTTGATCACCACCCATCATACTTAATAATGAACCCATTCTACCGGTGATTTCATTAAATTTACTTAATAGTTTTTCTAATGTGGATGGCAATTGTAAAAATCTTAATGTGTGGCCTGTTGGTGCAGTATCAAACACAATTGTATCATATTTAACAATTGACGCATCATTTTCACTTGCCTTCTGATTCTTAATATGTTTTAAAACTTCCATGAATGAGAAAGCTTCATCGATACCAGGGATTGAGCTTGTAACTTCACTTAAAACACTATTTAATGGATCATTTGAATCCATACCCATTTTATTGGATGCATTAAATTCTTCCATTGATGATGATGGATCGATTTCCATACACGATAAATTATTTAAGCCTTCAACAACTCTTGCATCTTTACCAAATTTTTGATCAAATGCATCAGATAAATTATGTGCTGGATCAGTAGAAATCAATAAATAATTCTTTGTTGGATTATTTAAAGCTAGTTGAATGGCAACTGATGATGATGATGTAGTTTTACCAACACCACCTTTACCACCAACAAAAACCCACTTTAAAGTTTCATGGGTAACAATATCTCTAAGTGTAGGATCGACTTCTAAATCAGACATTTTAAACTCTTCTATAAAAAGGATGTTCTATAACAGTAAAGGGGAATAATAAAATAGAGGATACAAACAGATTTGTTAACAGTGGCAAAACCTATGGTGAAACTCAGATTTACTTTCTCTCGCTGAAAAATCGTTCAGTTTCTTCAACTGGATCACATTTTTTATTATTAACCAGTCTTTTTTTCACCCATCCGGATAGTTTATTCTGAATTCGGGTGTTTTCATACCTACAATCAACAAGATAAATGACGGCATAATCTTTAATATTACGAATAGCACGTCCGACAGATTGATTGATTGCTTTCATACATAAATTTTCGTAATATTCTTGACTTTTATTCTTTGCAAAATTAACCGAGCTACCTTGATTAATATAATTTTGTTCGATGTATTCCCTCTTTGCAATTAAGTCACTACCAAATGCATTCGGGTATGGTAATCCAATCATGAAAACTGCCCTGGCAAGTTCATCTGAAAAATTGATACCTTCCGACATTTTACCTCCAACAACCGATAATAAAAATGCACCAGTATTACCTTCCTTTAATTCAATACATTTCTTATATTCCAATAATGTATCATCAACAGATTTATTCTTCTCTTCTTGAAATATAGTTTTCAAACTATTTATTTTATCATAAATTCCGGATTTTCGCCAAATTTCAAGTACGGTAAGTAAATATTTATAGCTGGGGAGAAATGCAACTGTTCCATCCGGGATCTTTTCTAGTAATTTAAAAATTGCATTACCTAATTGAATAATCATTTTTTCATCATTTCTTTTTTGGTATACAAATTCCAAATTAATACTATTGAAATTGGATATTGGGAATACTTTTAAGTTTGAATCAGGTATAACATGATCACAGGAAAAATGATTAATTTTGGTATTTGGTAAATAAGGTACAAGAAAATCAGTGAATTCAGATATTGGTTCCATTGTACCACCAGCAAGAATAACACATTTTGAATCTTCAATAATATCTTTAAAATCTTCACTTGGATCAAGCAATAAATATTTTATTTTAATGTGATCTTCATTTTCTATTTTATCCCAAAAAAACTTACCACTTTTTAATGGATTTGATAATGAATATAAGAATGATTTTAAACCAAATAACAATGGTTGCCCAGATGATTTATAATATTCATTCGAAGAAGTTTTAACTATTTTTTCCATATAAGACTCTAATTTGAATGCAAGTTTCGATTTAATTAAATAATTTTCCAATTCAAAAACATTCAATAAATCAGTAACTTCATCCCCGAATATTTCATTTCTGTCAATTGTTGAACCAGAAACAATAGTCCCATTTTCATTTGATTTTGAAATAAATTTGTATAATATGTTAATTAACTTATTTAATTTTGCAATATTAATTCTATTACCAGCAGACATTTTGAAGATGAACTTTTTTGTATATAATTTTAAAGATTTTTTAATTAGTTTTAGATCATTAAAGGAAATTGAACTTGAATAAATTCTTGAAATTGTATCTAATAGATTATGTGCTTCATCGATAACAATAATCGAATTTTTCAAATCAAATCCTAAAATTTGTCTTGTATCTTTATGTAATAATAATTGGTAAGGCATTGATATGATTTCCGCAATTGGGATATCATTTCTAGTTGAATAATAAGGGCAAATATTTAATTTTTCACCGATTGTATGAATATCTTCAATATCATAAATATCGGACATGATTAAATCATTTAAATGATTCTTTCTTGCAATATCATCATCATCAAAAGGTTTTGGCATAAACTTGCATTTTTCAGTTTCAGATTTATTGGCTTGTAAATTTTGACATGCTTTATTAATTAATTGTAAATCATTCAATTTATGAACTGATTCGTTAATACACAATTGTTTTCTTGATCCCATTGGTAAATATTTAATTCTTTCATGGTCCAGATTATTTATTGAAGACGGGAACTCTGTTAACTTTAATTGACTGCTAAATTGCGACAATTGAGAATGTGTTCTTGAAACAAAGAAGATTTTAACCTTTGATTCATTTATTTTAGTGGCATGTGCAGCTTGTTTGAAATTCTTATTCGAACCTTCAACTTTATTTAATAGTGCTTCAACATCTTTTGAAAAACCTGTTGATGATCTTGTGTCCTCGTTTGATATATCATAATCATCAGGTGCTAAATCGTCAATATTAATTACATCTTTATCACTGATGTTTTCTGATGTTTTTGCAGATTTACGTTTTTTGAATATTCGAACATTACCCTTGGTATTCTCTGACTCAACATGTAAAGTAAAACCTTGATCTTTTACCATTTGCAGATGATGTTCATACTTTTTAGCTTCACCAAGATACTCATTCAAAATCTTATCTTGGAAGGATTTTTTAACCCATTCGGGTTCATCATCATCATCACCATTAATGGACTTTAGTTTCTCATCAACTATTCCATCATTTATTTGTTTTTTATATTCTCTAAGCCAAGTCATTGTTGAACATATTAAACTTAAAGTTTTACCTGTACCAGTTGGCGATTCAAAAATACCCAATTTATAATCATTATTCTTCAAGGTATCATAGATTTGCTTCATTAAATCCAATTGAACTTGATATGGATGTTCAAAGGGATGATGGAAAACCACATCGTCTGATGTCATATATGGTTAGTTTGAAGTTAGTTTAGCTTGATTTAAAGAAGATTGATCAAATTAACTACGCGTTGTATTTATTTATCTATTGGTATGGATAGAATTTTTTCAGTTGTAAATTAGATGATGATGCCCCTCCTCTTGGGGAAAGCTCATATTTTACATTTGCAGGTTTGATTTCCATCCATATCTACATTTACAAACAACATTGATTCAATTGATAAGAATGAATTACATATTAGGAGATAAAGTGAAGGTTTTAATAGAGAATAGTGATATTTCCAAAGGTGAAAAAGATGATATAATTTCTACTGAACGTATTACATATGAAGAATTGACAAATGCGTTTGAAAAATCACAAACTGAAAAGAATATAATGTACTATATGAGTGATCTGATACCGATATTTGAAGTATATGATGATCAAGGAGGGCGGGGGAAGAAGCCGAAAACTGCAGAATACGAAAAATTAATGAAAAGATTAAGAGTTGAACAAGATGAAAAAGAATATAGGAAATATTTGAATAAAGACAACAGTGGACATGGTAGCCAGGGTAGTAATGTTGATGGGATTGGTAAATATGCATTTTTACCAGACAGTGATATAGATAGTAATCGGCTTCATAGTGTTGGTGGATCAGCAAAAGAAGTTAAACATCAACTGACTACAATTTTGAATATTTTAATTACAGTGGTGTCTGTCGGATATGCCGTATGGTATTGGAGTGGTAGCAGTATGGGATTAGGTAGTAACAATGCAATCAGATTATTACTAAGTATATTTGCGTCTATTCTTGTATTGATTGCGGAAGTTGTTGTTTTCGGTGGGTATTTACGGAAGGTTGAGGAAGCCAAGGGAAGAGAACGGAAGCTGGCCGAAAGCAGACAAGTTGTTTCTACGGTTATCCTAGGGAAGGCAGGCAAAGTACAGGGCAAGACCCAGAAGAAACAGTCTACACGATCGGTAAAAGTGGGAAACAGGTGAAATGCGCCGAATTTGTTTGTCTTGTAGGCTGTGAACAACAGGTAAGGCTAGTTTTCTCTATTGGAGCAGTTTTGTATAAAGGAATGGCGATGTCCATGTTGGTTGGAGAGTGGGTGGGTGTGTTAGAGCTCCTGTGTACTCCTGTTTATCTTGTAGAAGATGGAAGTTAGCACATCTACGATGGTTTATGTTTTACGACGCACAAAGTAGGCCAAATCAGCATACGAGGCAACACCGTTGTTGAGACCTCATTTCCGCCCTGTGGGGGTGTAAGCTGAGCTGCACTCCGGGTGCGTTGCAGAAGGGGCACACCCTGCTTGCTAATCACAGACCACACACTACGTCAGACATTCCGATGAAACGATACAAAATCCAATCAGTCAGTCAGTCAGTCAGTCAGTCAATCAGTCAATCAAACTCAACTAAACCAAACAAAAAAAACCCGTCTCCGTTTGCACTTTGCACTTGACAAAATCTCGCGGTAGAAGCAGTTGCCATTTCCGCTTCTGGCGTGGTGGCGTTTGTGCAAACCGCTCCCGCCCTCAGGCAGAGAGGCACCTACTACAACAACACACATCGACGTGGGTGGTTTGCCCAACTCGGGCAGATCCAAGCCCTGGGTGTCACCGTCTTGGTGGACGACAAACAAACAAACAAACAAACAATCCAATCAATCAATCCAATCAATCCAAACGTCCAACAGTCGGTCCCCAACCCGCTGTGGACGATGAGCCGCATTAGGAATATCCAGCGATTACTGTTTTCCCTTTTTTCTTTTTTCTTTTTTTCTTTTTTTGAGTGAATTGTCAACGTTTTTCGCTTCACCACAACAAGCGGCTATCTCTCTGTATTCGGTGCAAATACATGGCCACTTCGGGGATGGCCACTTGAGGATGGCCACTTGAGGATGGCCACTTGAGGATGGCGGCCCACCCTAATCAAATGCTCCTCATCCAAGCTCCTCCACATCGGATTTCAAACATCCCTTCTGAACACACATCACAATCTCACGTCCATCTCAACGCATACACCCCGAAGAGGACAAACATCAGAGTTTTCTCACTGTTTCCGTGCTCTCACTGGACACCCCCCAACAAACAACGAAATAAGCTTCTCTTCCGCGTGAGAAGTGAAAATGAACGGGGCATTTCCCGTTTCAGACGAGAACAATAAACAGGAAACAATCTCAAATGCTCAATATCCAAGGAAACTCACAGCGATAACTATGTCCCTGTACACAGATTCACATTTTTTATCAAATACTGTTTGGTTACAATTATTAACGAGGGATTTAATTCAATATCTAGTTTCTAGTTTCTATTTTCTATTTTCTATTTTCTATTTTCTATTTTCATTCTCCATGCTCTTGCTCCTATAAAACCCAAATGGTTCCCATATCCCTCTCCCAGAACGTAATTGCAGAGTGTTTTAACCCCATCTCCAGTTCTTTTATTCTTTTTTATATCGTTTACCCCTTTCTTTCCCTTCTTTTCTCTCCTCTCTCTACACATCCAGTTTCTTAAATTAACTCAATTTAATTAAAGAAAATGAGTGAATCACACAGTTTTAACGATACTGATAGTATCGATTCAACTCCAGGTGAAGTTAAACAGTTTAACCCACTTGATGATATAGAAAACCAAGATAATGATGAAAAATTATCCCAACATTTATCCCGAATTTTGTCCACTCCCGAAGGTATCTCAAAGATTGAATCTTTAGCAAGAGTTTTGTCCACAAAGACTAAGGCGGATTTAGATCATTTTGAAATCAATCCACAAGATTTCGATTTAAGATTATTATTAAAATATTTACATGAAAGAGAATCCGAACAAGGTATTGAATCTGCTCATTCCGGTATTGCATTCAAAGATTTAACCTGTTGGGGTATTGATGCTTCTGCTGCCTATGGTCCTTCCATTCCGGAAATGATGAGAGATACTTATAAATGGCCAATGAAATTCTTTAAAAAAGACACTCGTTTACAAAGACAAATTATTAGAAATTTCATGGGTATTATTCAACCTGGTGAATTGGTTTTAGCTTTAGGTAAACCAGGTGCTGGTTGTTCTTCACTTTTAAAAGCTTGTGCTGGTGAAATTGAAAATTTTACTAAGGTTGAAGGTACCTTCTCTTACGATGGTATTGATCAAGAAGAAATGATGAAAAAATATAAAGGTATGTTCAATCCAATTGCTTTTTACTCCCTTTTTCTTTTTCTTTTTCTTTTTTGCTAGATACGAAATACTAACATTATTCATTACTTTTCTTCCTTTTCCTTTTTCCTTTTTTATTACAGGTTATGTTGTTTACAACCCAGAATTAGATTTCCATTTCCCTTACATCACTGTGAAAGAAACAATTCAATTTGCTTTAAGAACTAAAACTCCTGCCTTAAGAGTTGATGGTATGAGTAGAGAAGAATATGTTGATAACATGTTAAGATTATGGTGTACCGTTTTCGGTTTAACTCATACTTATTCAACTAAAGTCGGTAATGACTTTGTTAGAGGTGTTTCTGGTGGTGAAAGAAAAAGAGTTTCCATTGTTGAAGCTTTATCAATGAATGCATCTTTCTATTGTTTCGATAATGCAACTAGAGGTTTAGATGCTTCAACTGCTCTAGAATTTACTCAATGTTTAAGAACTGCTACTAATATGTCTAAATGTGGTGCTTTAGTTGCTATTTATCAAGCTGGTCAAAATATTTATGACTTATTCGATAAAGTTACCGTTATTTATAAAGGTAGACAAATTTATTGGGGTCCTGCAAAGCAAGGTGTTTCTTATTTTGAAAATATGGGTTATTTAAAACCAAATAGAATGACTGCACCTGAATTTTTAACTGCTGTTACCTCTCCTGCATCTAGACAAATTAGACCAGGTTATGAAGGTAAAGTTCCTGATTCTGCTGATGAATTTGAAGAATATTGGCTTGCATCTCCTGAATATCAAAAATTATGTCAAGAACATGATAGATTTGTTGCTGAACATAATGCTGAAGAAACTAGAGCTAGACTTGAATTGGCTACCAATCAAAGAAAGCAAACTGGTCAAAGAAATAAATCTATTTTCGTTGTTAACTATTTTGCACAATTGAGATATTTAGTTATTAGAGGTTTCCAAAGAACAAAGGGTGATATTACTTATACTATGGTTTATTTATCATCCTTCGTTACTAAAGGTTTTGTTGTCGGTTCCATGTATTACCATATTCCAAAATCCACTGTTGGTGCTTATTCAAGAGGTGGTATGTTATTCTATTGTTTATTATTCTGTGCTTTGACTTCTTTAGCTGAAATTGCTAATTCTTTTTCAAATAGAAAGATTTTAGTTAAACAAAAATCTTATTCTATGTATCATTTATCTGCGGAAGCTTTACAAGAAATGATTACTGAATTACCAACTAAGGCAATTGCTGTTATTATTTTATCTTTAACTTCTTATTGGATGCCAAACTTAAAACATACTGCTGGTGCATTCTTTATGTTTTTCTTATTCTTACTAACCATTCAACAATGTATGTCTTTCATCTTTAAATTGGTTGCAACATTAACTAAGGATGGTACTACTGCTCACGCTGTTGGTGGTTTATGGGTTTTAATGCTTTGTGTTTATGCTGGTTTCATGTTACCATTACCAAAGATGCATCATTGGATTAAATGGATTCATTATTTAAATCCAATGTTTTATTGTTACTATTCTTTAATGGGTACTGAATTCCATAAAAGAATTATGTCTTGTTATAAATTAGTTCCATCTGGTCCAGGTTATGAAAATATTTCACTTGCAAATCAAGTTTGTGATTTACCTGGTGCAATTCCTGGTAACGATTGGGTTTCTGGTGATGCATATATTTTATCACATTTTGATTTTAGATGGCATAATGTTTGGAAATATTGGGGTATCAACCTTTGTTGGACCGCAGGTTTTATTGGTTTAAATGTTTTCATGGCTGAATTTATTAAGAATGTTGAAGGTGGTGGTGACATGCTTTTATTCAAGAGAGGTCATATGCCAGATACTGCAGGTGGTGAAGAATGGGATGGTAAAGTTGCAACTAGAGAAGAAATGATGCTTGCTCTTAATGGTCCTGATGCTGATTTAGAGAAAATTATTTCTGAAGCTGATATTTTCTCTTGGAAGAATTTAGATTATATTATTCCATATGAAGGTGCAACTAGACAATTATTATGTTCCATTCAAGGTTTTGTTAAACCAGGTACTATGACTGCTTTAATGGGTGAATCCGGTGCTGGTAAAACTACTTTATTAAATGTTTTAGCTCAAAGAATTTCTTTTGGTACTATTACTGGTGATATGTTAGTTAATGGTAGACCATTAGATGGTTCCTTTAAAAGAAGAACTGGTTATGTTCAACAACAAGATTTACATATGGCAGAATTCTCTGTTAGAGAATCATTAAGATTTGCAGCTGATTTAAGACAACCAAAGGATGTTCCACAATCTGAAAAATATGACTATGTTGAAAAAATTATTAATTGTTTAGGTATGGATAAATATGCCGAAGCAATGGTTGGTAAAATTGGTAGAGGTTTAAATGTTGAACAAAGAAAGAAATTATCCATTGCTACTGAATTAGTTGCAAAACCATCATTATTATTATTCTTAGATGAACCAACATCTGGTTTAGATTCTGAATCATCTTGGTCTATTGTTCAATTTATGAAAGCTCTTGCAGATTCTGGTCAAGCTATTTTATGTACTATTCATCAACCTTCAGCTACTTTATTCGAACAATTTGATAGATTATTACTATTAAAGAAAGGTGGTAAAACTGTTTATTTTGGTGATATTGGTCCAAATTCTTCTGTTATGTTAAATTATTTCCAAAGATATTCTGGTGTTGAATGTGGTATTTCTGAAAACCCTGCTGAATATATCTTAAATTGTATTGGTGCTGGTGCAACTGCATCTGCAGATCAAGATTGGGCTGAATTATGGAATAATTCTCCTGAATGTGCTGAAGCTACTGCAGCTATTGATAAATTACATGCTGAATTACCAAATAGACCAATTAATACAAGTGTTGGTGATTTAACTGCTAAATATGCTACTACTTATGATAGACAATTTTGGTTTGTTTTAAAGAGAACTTACTTACAATTCTGGAGATCACCTGTTTATATTAGGGCTAAATTCTTAGAATGTGTTTTCTGTGCTTTATTCGTTGGTTTATCTTTCGTTGGTTTTGATCATTCTATTGCTGGTGCAGTTGGTGCATTCTCATCTGTTTTCATGTTATTATTAATTTCTTTAGCTATGATTAATCAATCCCATGTTTTTGCAATTGATTCAAGAGAATTATATGAAGTTAGAGAAGCTTTATCAAACACTTTCCATTGGTCATGTTTATTATTATCCCATTCTTTAATTGAAATCTTCTGGTCTGTTATTTGTGAATTCTTCTGTTACATTTGTTACTACTTCCCAGCACAATATTCTGGTAATGCACCATATGCAGGTTTCTTCTTCTTCATTTATGTTTTAATTTTCCCAATCTATTTCATTTCATATGGTTTAGCTGTCTTATATTTCTCACCAGATGTTCCATCAGCTTCTATGATTAACTCTAACTTATTTGCTTCCATGTTATTATTCTGTGGTATCTTAAATCCAAAGAAATGGTCACCAAAATTCTGGTCTTTTATGTATGTTGCATCACCATTCACTTATTTCGTTCAAGCTTTCGTTGGTGCTATTGTACATGATAGAGTTTTAATTTGTACTGAAGATGAATATAATATTATGGATGCTCCAGAAGGTCAAACTTGTGGTGAATTCTTAGCAACTTATATTGACAACAATGGCGGTTATCTTGCAAATCCAAATCAAGAATCTCAATGTCAATATTGTCCATACACTAAACAAGAACAAGTTGTTGAACAATATGGTATTCATTATAGTCAACATTGGAGAAACTTTGGTATTGCTTGGATTTACATTATTTTCAATTTCTTTGCAATGTGTTTCGGTTATTACATTTTCAGAGTTAGAGGTTTCTCTATTTCTGGTTTATTCAACGTTAAGAAATGGTTTGAAAAGGCTAGAATTGATAGACACGAAAAAGATACTACTATTTTTGCACCAAAAGCTGGTGATGATAAACTTTTAGTTGCAAAAAAACCAGCAAATTGATTTTAACTGGTTGACTTTTTCAAATATATCATATATTATTAATAATTAATAACTAATACCATATTCTAAAAACAAAAAGAAAACAATCACAAATTTTTATACACACATTATCATTTTCAATTATTATTTTTTATACACACATTAAAATACATTGATTATTTTTTATACATACATTATTTTATGCTCTATTCCCATTATATATTTAAATTTATAACATTATATAATCTTTCTTCTAAAGAATACATTTTGATTTAACATTTATACCACCTTTAAAGAATCGCGCCCAGATTTTTTTGAGATTGAGAATTTATTTTCTTTTTTCGAAGCTTGAAGTGAAAAAATTAAGACATGAATTTTGAAGTTTTTTCTACTTTGGAGATCTGCACACACAAATATAAAAGCTGGCTCTTTAAACATCACAGAAAAATACAGAAAGCTCCTCAATGAAATCTATTGTATTGCCTTCTAGGCTAATTCAAGCTTTTAGACCAATTAGACAAGTTGCCTTTATTAGGAAATATTCTGAAGTATCAACAATCATAGATAAAAATAAAAAGGAACCAATTTCAAACTTGAAATATTTTGATGGATCAACAGCCCAATATAGGCTTTTAGTTGATGAAGTTAGAAATGAAAAAGATTTAAATTTAGCATATAATGAATACTTGAAAATTATTGAAGATCGAGAATCCAAAAATTTACTTAAATGTAGAGATTGTGGTATTGGGCCATTACAATCTAAAGATCCAACACTGGCAACATATTTTAAAATATCTAAAAAAAGTTTTAAAATTCCAAATTTTAGAAGCACTGATGCTACAAAGAATGATTTAGGATTACCAGATGCTATCAAGGATGAGTTGGTTAAAGATCTGGAATTAAAGGAAAAACATGAAAGAATAAATGAAGAATGTGAAGAGATTTTTGATCAAGAAGTAGCGTCTAAACCAAAAAAGGCAATGACACTCTATGATGTATTATTAGAACAACAAAAGAAAACTCTTGCTAAAATAGCACCAATGCATTTTGATTGTAATCGTTGTAAACACTTGAAAAGTCATGGTGTTTTCAACATTGAAAGTCAAAATATTGATGAAATTTTAAAGAAAATTCCAGATAATGGTCATATTGTAAATATTGTTTCAATTTTTGATTTCCCGTTGTCATGCTCAAGAAAAATTCTAGAAAATGGTAGAGATCCAAAAAGTATATATTATGTTGTCACAAAGGCAGATTTATTTTTTCGAAAAGAATCCCAAATTAGTAAAACCGGTTTACAATATGTTAAAGATGTTTTGGCAACTTATATGGATGCAGATCCTGAAAAAGTTTTTTTTGTCTCAGCTTCAAAATCTTGGGATATTAAAAGTACTATGTCAAAATTACCATCCGGTAAATTATATTTTATTGGTAGAGCAAACGTGGGTAAAAGTTCACTTATAAAGTCAATTATTGCTTCACATCATGGAATTGAAATAAATAACTCACTAGCTAAAAAAATTGAAAAGAAAAATTTAAATTATTTAGATAATTTCGGTATTCAATCGCCTGGAGTTTTTCATATACCAGGATATACAAGAGATTTCCAAAAGTTTCAGATTGGGGAAAGAAGTTCAGTTATTGATACACCAGGTTTTATTGAACAATCACCTTGTATCTATGATTATATGACACCTGCTTTAATTAGAGAAAAACCAAAGTATCCATTGTTTGTACCTGAAGATCGTAGAAGAATAACAAAATTAGCTGTTAAAGGTCCAAAGCTTTTTAGTGGAGAAGCATTATATTCATATGGAGGTTTCTTTTATTTACAACCACCATGTGGCGTGATTATTAAAAGTTGTATTGCTTTTAATAAAGGTAGAAAAGAATTTGAAGCAAGATACAGAAATTGGGTAAGATGTAGAGATATTAACTTTGAAAGACCAAAGCAACTTGGTAATAGATATGGTGTCAAGCCAGAAACTATTGATAATTTAGAAAGATTTGTTATACCACCATTTTATGGTAATATTGATTTGGTTATTCAAGATTACGGATTTATTACTATTTCTCCAACAAGTTCACCAAAAACAGTAGATGGACTATTTCAAATTTGGGTTCCAAAAGGTATAAGAGTGATTGTTAGAGAATCAATTTTTAGATTTATGTATAGAACTCATGGTGTTGTTGATGAAACTGGTAATAAACTAAATAAAGAAAATATTGCTAAAAGGGGTAGAACCATTTTAAATAGCATACTTGATGAAAAAAAATTACATTTCACTGAATTAGTTCCAGTTCAAAAACATTTGACCAATAAACAAGCATTCTTAAAAGTTTGTCCACCCGAAGATATGATCAAACTTGGTGAAAACCCTAAGTATCTTTCACAATGTGATTACAAGAACCAGTATTGGAGAAAATTGGATCTATAAATGTGTCTTAAATAGCTGTATATAGGAAGAGAAGTATGTAAATATAAAGTTACCCGGCGTGTAAACTTGTATACTTGAGAAAAATTTTGAGATTCAAAATTCCGTTCCATCATTTCAAATCGTGTAATTGTAAACATCTTGGATCCCTAACTTTTTCTTGCAATATTTGTATATAATTTATCAAACCATCAACTTGTCTCAACAATGGCACAAGCATTAGTTGGAACAACACTAATTAAATCGGGTGAGCCTTTTGGATTGGATGCCAAAAAACGTTCACGTGCATCAAATTTAACAGATTTAGTTGAATCATCTAAAAACTTACCAAAACGTTTAGAAGATATTGATACATTGCACCTAAGTCTGAATGAAATTCAGAAAAGAGCTTATAATTTAAGAAAATATAACAAAAAAGACAGCGAATCTAATTTATATACTAAAGCACATTATCTTTTAATTGGTAAAGGATTAACAATTGAAGAGATTGAAAATGATTTGAATTCAATTACTAAATCAATTAAAGTTAATAAAGATAAATCAATTAATAAAACTTCCAGATTAAATTCAAAGTCCAGTACATATTCTAATTTGAAACCTAGTAATCTGGAATCTTATATGTATAGACAAAAAGACGAAGATGTTTTATTAACAATTGAGAACTCTTTGACAACAGCAGCAAAAGATTTTGATAATTTTGTTAATAAGAATATAAATTTAGATTGGGATTCTAAGAAGATTGAATTACGTGAAAAATTATCAAATGTAATTAAACGTGAATCATCGAATTCTTTGATTTCTACAATTGATTCCAAGAAGTTGAAAAAATTAACACAAAAGGAAATTATTGAGAATAAATTAACTTGGGGTTCAAATAAAGCACAAAGTATAATTTCATCAAATTTTAATTTTGATGATGTGAAAAGTTCTAAAAACTTGGATTCGATTATGAATCCAAATATCTCATACGCCTTAAGAAAAAAATTCGAATTAAATGCAGAAGTTATTTATGAGCTAAATGAATCAAGACAATCAAATAATTGGTATAAATTGGCAACAGTTATTTCCAGTTTATATAAATCCGATATCTCTGGATCTTCCAATAAAAATGATCAAATTCATGAATCATGTATTATAATTCGAGATTTCTGTGAGGATTTGAATGAAAATATTGATGATAAATTAAGACCATATAGATTTACAAAAGCAAAATATTCGAAATTAAATGATTTTGAGTCTATAAAATTAAGGGAAAAAATAGTTTTAAGTAGTAGAACCTATTTGGAGAATCAGTTTAAAGACTATATTAATGAATTGTATTCAGTGAATAATACCAATAATAACAATAGTAGTAACAATAATAATGTTGCTAATAATATTAGTCAAGATAAATTTTTGATTCCGAATATTGACAAAGTTATTATTTTTATCGAATTAACACTGAAAACAAAACAAAAACAATGGAAGATTCCAAATATGACATTTGTTAATGGATTACCATTATGGGCAATACTATTTTATTTATTAAGAGCAGGATGCTATAATGAAGCAATTATATTAGTTTCTAAGTATGAAGATTCATTTTCAAAATTAGAAAAATCGTTCCCATTTTATTTGAGATCATATTGTGAAAGTAAAGAAAGAAAATTAAGTGAAGAATTACAAGGTAAATTAAATAATGAATTTAATCAATATTTTAAAGGCACAACTACCAATATAGATCCTTTCAGGTATGCATGTTATAAATTAATTGGTAAATGTGATTTGTCTAAGAAATCATTGCCATCAATCACATTAAGTATTGAAGATTGGTTATGGTTACATTTAGCATTAATCAAAGAAGATGATGTTGAAGAAGAAGAAAGTAATGAAATAAACTCATCATTTAATGATAAATATAAATTGATTGATTTACAAAAGAATATCATTGAATTTGGACCGGATTCATTCAATATTTCAAATAAAAATCCAATGTATTTACAAACATTATTATTAGTTGGACTTTATGAAGATGCTATAAAATATTTATATTTTAGTAATGAAATTGATTCAATTCATTTAGCGATTTTACTAAATTATTATGGATTAATCAGAATTAATGACAATGAAGAAGATAAGAATTTATTAAATATTGATTCACAAGGTTTCAAATCTATTAATTTTTCAAGAATGATCGGTAATTATGTTAAAAAATTTAAATTTAGTGATCCACGAGTTGCAAGTGAATATTTATTTTTGATTTGTATGAATCCTCAATTACCAAATAATGAGAAATTGGTTAAATTATGTCAAGAATCAATTAGAGATTTGGTTTTAGAAACTAAAGAATTTGTTTTATTATTAGGTAAAATTGATAAAAATGGTACTAGAATTTCAGGTATAATTGAGGAAAGGAAAGATTTAATTTATTTAAAGGATGAAAAATCATTTTTATACAATATAACTGAAAAGGCAGCACAAAGGGCAAATGAAGATGGTAGATTATATGATTGTATTTTATTATACCAATTAAGTGAAGAATATGATATTGTGTTAAGAATAGTTAACAAATTGTTAGGAGATTTTATAAACTCAATTTCATTAATTAATCATACCAGTATTATTGAGAATAATACTAATGATGATGATAATGTTGATGATAATGAATTAAATATAATCAAATTAAGTGAGAATATATTGAAAGTTTACCAATCATCAGATAAGATAATGTCTGAAATTTCTAATAACAATATATTAAATTGTGAAAAATTACTATCAATTTTCAAGATTTTCAAAGAATTTAAAAGATGTGAAGCAGAAGAAGAACAAGAAATGGAAAATGAAGGAGAAAGTGGTATGGGTAATTATTTCAAGATTTTAACAATGATTAAAGATATTAAATTAATCCCATTTGTAATTGATGATGATATGAATAAAATTAGATCCTATATTAAGTCATTTAATAATCTGGATGAGAGCTTAATGAAAAATATACCTAATTTAATAGTCATTGAGATGATAATTTTACAAAAATTGATATTATTAGGTAATGATAATTTGAACGCTGAAAAGATAAATGAGTTTAGACAAGTTTCTAAAAATTTAATGATATTTGCAGGTTTGATCAAATATAAAATGTCAAGAGAAATATATTCATTATTAATTAATTTAGAAATAAATATATAAAGTAGAATCGTATATAACCACATGTGTATGTAAAATTCAATTTAATCAATTCTAGTGATTACATTCATGACTATGGTTATGATTCTGCTGATTGTTTGGCAATATCTTATCCTTTCTTTTATATCTAGGTTGTCTTTCATAAGCATTCGGAATTGTATTTCCTATCTCATCGTCGGATTCTGAATCTGAACTGCTGCTGCTGCTACTACTGCCATTATTATTATTATCATCATCACCAGTATTATCGCCGTCATTATCATGTTTTTCTATCTCATATTCATTTTCATTAGCTGGATGGAAAATGCAACAAATTTTACTTTTCTTCTTGTTTAAAAACTCATTGTCTATAACATCACTATTCCAACTAACTTTTTTCTTATCCTTTGTTTTACCAGCACCTTGATGATCGCTGGTTTGATGATCGCTGATTTGAGTACTACTGCCTTGTAAATGCAATACAGGGATATTTGGGAGTGGAATGGTGATCGTTTGTGTGGCGGCTGAAGTGGACGATGTACCTGTGGTTACGTTGGTGTTGGTGTGGTTGTGATTGTTTGTGTGGGGTTGCGCCGGCGACATTGTGTGTATGTGTAGTCTTCAGTTGGTCGAACAGGCGGTGGAATGTACAATGCATGGAAATCATGACATGAACCCAGAACATCTCCAGTTGCAAAACGAGAATCCCAAAATCGGCACCAAATATCCGGAGCGCTGTCACGGCAAGCGCAGCTGGCGTGCAATGACTGCATGCAGCAGATGCGGGTGGAACAATCGTTTGCTGCACAAAGCTTAAATTATGCATGGGCCAACAACTAAAAAGGGGCCATGTTGGGACTAAAAGTTTCGCGATGTGCGGGCGGAGACTGTGACGGGCAATTTGCGAGCCTAGTCCGAATGCTAAAGCCGACGGTTGGAAGAAGCCAACGTTTGCACAGCGGAAGTGTGCAAGCGGAAGTGCTCTACACAGAGACTAGGAAGAAAGACATTACCATGCCGGAAAGAAACTATATCCTACTGTAGTAATTCTGGTTGTCCGGTATGTCGTTTTGCGTGAGAAGAGGAACTGGGGTGGCCAGTGGTTGTACAGACAACAGTTGTTGATGGTTGGGTTGTGTGGAATCAAGTTTTTGCAATGGCGCCGAGGCTTGAATATACTGGTGATACGTCGGTATAAACTGTTCATAATGGTGTGGTACTGGAGGAGGTTGTTGATGTTGGTAGGGATATGGGTGAGGGGGGTATTGTGGGTATAAATAGACCGGATAATGGCTTGGTACCGGCGGTATTGGTTGTTGTTGTTGTGGTGGAGGTGGTGGTGGTGGGAAGAACTGTCTGTACATTGGATGATTGTTATATGTATGACTATTGCAAGTTGGATGAGATTGAAGTTCTGAGTTTGCGGCCGAAATTGATGACATTGGAGATTTTGCTGAAAACGTTGGTGACAATACAGGTGGTGCCTGTTTGTGTTGCTGTTGCTGTTGCTGTTGCTGGTGATGTTGCTGTTGCTGTTGCTGTTGCTGGTGTGGTGCTAATAAGTGTTGCAAATGATAATTATTTGACGTTTTTCTCTTATCCGGAATGATGTTTTCATCATCAAATGATCGTTTGTTGGTCTTTGTATTGTAGAAGTTTTCAAAATTATCAAATTTCTCCTTGATAAATTTAGATTTTTCGAAACTTGATAATGAGCTCAAACTATCATACAGCTGTTTTTGTCTTTTCTTAATTTCGTTATTAATATGAGTCTTTTCGTGTTTTTTCAAATCCTGTGGTCGTTTGAAAGTTTTTTGACACAGCTTACAATTGTATGGTTTAAAGGGAATATGCACTCTTATATGTGACGTAATATGATCCCGTTTTATTGTAACCGTTGAACAGTTATCCCATTTGCAACATAAGGATAAATTTTTATTGCATTTTCTACCAATATGATAATCACACAGATGAGCATAAAGTTCCTTAGATTCATCGAAAACTTCGTTACAATTTTCCCATTTGCAGAGTAGCACTTTTGTATTTGATGGTGGTGGTGGTGGTGGTGATGACGCTGATGTGGTTGCAGTTGCACCTGTTGATGTTGACGGTAGTGGTGAAGAACTTGGAGATAAAAGGGTAGAAATGGTGACTTTGCTGGGAGCCATGGTTGTAAGGCGAAAACTATAATCTGGATAAACACATGAAAGTGGTCGCAAATTTGGGTGGTGCTGGCTATTTAAATGGCAATTGGAAAAAAAGGTTGCCAAGAGCTTCCCTGGCCAAGACCCAAAACTGAGCTTGGGTTCTAAAACTTCATCTGCGGGTCGAGCCTTCGTTTTGCTTATGCGCATGATGTTTTCGTCGGAAATATGAAGCGTTTTTTTGCATGAAAACTACAACAGTGTTGAGACATTTGGACACGTGAGTTTGTCTGGAAAAGTCACGTGCCCGCGGAATGCAACGTTGGTACTGACTTTGGATTCGATTAGATTAGATTAGATTAGATTAGATTAGATAACATACAATAACATTTATTTACACACTTTCTAAGACAGTGCTTTCTTGATTTTACTGAAGAATCCCTTCTTGTCTTTCTTGTCTGTCTTTTCTGTCTTCGCTTCTTCCTTTGGAACAAGCTTTTTTACCTTCTTAACGTACTTTGGCTTGTCACCTTCTCTACCTTCTTCTGGCTTGGCTTCTGCTTCCTTGGCGTCTGCTTCCTTGGCGTCTGCTTCCTTGGCTTCTTCTTCAGCCTTAATTTTGGCATTGAATTCCTTGGCATCAACATCTCTTACTTGGTCAAAAACACCTAATTCTCTTGCGTTTTCTGGAATCACAATGCCTGGTTCTCCTAATGTAGTTTGTTTGCCTTCTTCACTTGGCATAACTGTAGTTTCAACGTTCTTCTCGGTAAAAACTGGTGCCGATAAACCACTTTCTGGAATAATGGTCTTACCAACTTCAGTTTTACCGAATTCAGTTTTACCAGCACTTGATTTATCACCTTTAAGTAATTGACCGTTTTTACCAAATTCAATATAATTATTAACATTTCCAGTTTCATCAATAATGGTCCAATATTCATCACTGGTAACCCATTCGGTATCATTAATAACAAATTTAAATTCAACTTTAGTATTATCACCACTTGTTTTAATTGGTACTTCAAGTTCATAAGTCCCTTTTGGAGTTTTAATTAATGGTAAAGTCTTTGACCAATTGTCAAATGTACCTGTAACCACAACATCTTTAACGTTTGGATCTGCTGGCCTATATGGGGGTAAGTAAATAGTAGAATAATTAACTGTTAGTATTTTTATTCGTAAAATAAAAAAAAGAGTAAAGGAATATTCCATATTCCCAAATGTATATAATTTAACGCCACGAGGGCGATAGGGAAACTTTCATATCAACACCAGCATGTATTCCCATTTCATTATGAAACATACCATTTAAAAGTGAATGTAGACATCATGCGCTCAATTGTTTGTATTTATATACCTAGATATTTAATATGACCTATACAATCTATATAATACAACACAAGCAAACAAAGCAGATAACCGGCAATCTTTTTTTTTTAATTGGGAATGGCATGAATGACGAAGTTTTACAAATTGGTCGTATTAAAAAAAAAGGAAAAAAAAAAACTATCTCGCGAATTGCTGGTTTTGAATTCAAATTTTAAAACTCGATTAACTGTTGCTATAAATACTATATAGATCATACTCTAGATGATCTTTTGCTTGGATTGCATAGTAGTACCAGCCCTCTTTAAAATCATGCCTCGTTTCCTTCTATGTAACTCTCATGCTTGGGACCATTTCATTGCTTCAATACTAGTAACAACTACAATAATTGTTACAGGTAACGTTAAAATTGCGTATCCATAAAATAAAACACCCGCCATCTCCTTTTGATATATTTCATTTAGTTGACAAATCTGACTTAATTGAAGAGCTGGAGGTGATGTTATAAGTAAAAAACTCGTAATTAAAAATATTGGATCTTCCATAATACTTAATGCAAGAAATTTAACAGATAATACAATTATTGGTAACAAAATAATTGATGGTAAAACCATTCTACCTAATAATGATCCTAAAACCATTCTGTTATAATGAGGACATGCTGGTGGCACATCACTACTTGGTGCTAAATTGGCCCCTAAAACAACCAAAATTAATGGAATTGAAACTTCACCCAGTTGTTGAATAGCGCTTGATAAAGTATTCTGAACAAATCCATCATTCTCGTAAAATTGTGCCTTTAGAAACGGTATTGACGCAATAACCATTGCGAATACCATTGACCATAATGGTGGATTCATATATGACAGAAATTTATTAAAAGTTTTTTTGATAGTTGATTCTTCAACTATTTTAATCTCTTCTGGAATTCTACCACGGATTAATCCACTTTCTGAATTGTCCTCAAATTCAAAATCTGTATGATTATAATGATCATAATCATCTGTTTCTTCACCATCATGATTATCATCAACACGGCTGTTATCATCATGGTCATCATGGTCATCATTACCATTATAGTTATAGTCATTATTAATATTATTATTATTCTCAAAATTAACTTCTTCATCAATTTGACTCTGATGAAAAATAACATGATCTGGTTGTCTTGCTAATAACTTATTACAACCCCAACTCCATCTTAACATTTGACCTAATTGTTGAAATATTAATAAATAAATCAAACCTCTTGATGCAATTTTATCTGGATTATCATTTGGAACATCATCCCATTCCAAATGTGGTAATGAATAAGCTAATGCTAAAGTTAATGAAACTGGTAAGGAATTTGAATTACCAAAAACTGACATTGCAGTGACAAAATTAGATTCAGGTTCTGTCAATTCTAACCAGTTGGAAACCAAAATTGAAGATAAATATGAAACTAAGGTGGTTAATCCATATAATATCGGTATAAGTATAAGTTCGACTAATTTTTTCAAACTTAACGATGATGCTAATTTTGAGAAAATAAGTGCAGGTGTAAACAAATCAACATTTAATCTCGAAATGACTTTAACACCGTCGTTATTCAATAAGTTAGAATTTGCGGCCCAAAATCCGGATAAACAGATAATGAAAACCTGAACAACAGCTTGAAATGTTAAAAATGATACTTGTCTAAATGAGAGCCCATTTGTGGTTGTAACTAAAACTGTAAATATCGACTGAGGAGTGGGTAGTACCATACCAATGGTTTGCTTTGGAGAAAGAAAAGAATACCAACAAGATAAAGAAAAAGAAGTGCACAAAGAGCAAATAAGAAGGCTATCCTTAATTCTAATTATTATCAAGAAATTGATGAGGAATTTCATGTGATAACTCGTGGTGGCTGAGTTTTGTGGATTTTCGTGGGAACTTTGCGGATGCACTAGAAGTTTGGTGGGCCAAGGTGTATGCGTTGAGTGAATCTTCGTGGGAAATTCGTTCTGCCCATGAAGTGACAGTTAATTACACACTTTTACACATCATCTTCTGAAGAAGGAACGCAGTTTTTCTAATGGTTTCTTCTCTGGAGCAACATTTCCAGCCGAAACTGGTGCTGCTGTTGAGGCTGTACGTGTAGCTGCACCTGCATTTGCATTGGTTTCTGTTCTGATCCATGGAATCCATTTCGAACTTCCCTTTTTCTCTTCTTCAAAACCTCCAAATTTTGGTTCAAAAAATGTAAATAATTCATCGTCGGTAACTAAGTTCCACTCTTTAAAAACACTGGTCTTTTCAAACAACTCAACATATTTAGTACCGTATTTGTTGATTTGATTCTCCCAAAGATCTAATCCTAATTTTTTATGCATTCCCTCATCACCACTTTTCATAAACTTATCATATTTTAAACAACTTAATAATCCAATTAAATAATCTTCAAATTTACCACGTATAAATTCATCACCACCTTGGTAATTGCCATTATCTAATGATAAATTGTTGATTGTACTACTAGTATTTTCTTCTTCCTTATATTCTTTATTAACAATATTTACAATATCATCAATAAATTTTTTATCATCCCAACCCAATGTTGTTGCATCATGTAAAACTTTATTAGTAGTTTCAATTTTACACCCATTATTGTTACCAAAAAGTCCAATATCTTTTTCATCTAAATGAACAATCATATCAAACCAGTCATTCTTGTGTTCTAATAAAATATCATTACTTGAACCAATTAAAAATCCAGTTGAATTAGAATTTGTAATTGTTGAAATTTCTTGTAATGTTAAATACGGTTGAAAAAATTTATGCATACCAAAAATCTTCAATGGTAAACCTAAAAACTTAAGCATACTCATTCTATCTGAACTTTTCATTGATTTGGCCTTTTCTTTAATGGCATGTAACGTATTATCCTTCAATGGATATCCACAATCATCTAAATTGGTGATTAAACCACTAATTAATCCAATAAGGCAATATTCAATATTTGATAAAACATTTAAATCTTTTGAAAAAACTAAAATCTTGAATTCTCCAAGTAATAATGCTTTGAATACAACTAGTAAATTCCTACCCAGTAAATGAACACATTGTTGGAAATTTAATCCCATGAAAATGTCACTTTCTTTAATAACTTTCTTATTTTCATCTGGAACATCCAAACTAAATCCATTTGAATTATAAGTACTGGATAAATCACGATATAATGTTTTCAAAATTTCTAGATCCTTAAAATTACATTGTTCGAACCACGATTTTGTAATTATACTTAGTTTTTCCCTGATTTGAATTGGTATTGGATTTCTAGTAATCAGTAGAATTGATTTTTGAATTACACTACGTTTGATATCTGGATTGGATGTTGTTAGTAAATCACTTGGAATTTGTCTAATGCATGCACATCCAAACAATGTAACTATACCTTGGGTTGGGTCTTCCATAATAATAAAATCATCATCATCAGCATCTTTAACTTTGTCCATAGCATTACTTATATCTTTACCACCACTTACAATATCAACTTTCTCAAAATTCAACTCAACACTATCTTTCCTTAATTCATCATAAACAATAGTAAAGTTTGTAAAAGTTTCATGAAATTTATGCACTCCATCAGGTAATCCACAAAAAGGTAAACATGGCCAAATTTTATTAATTTTGTAGATTTTTTCTGACATTATATCTGGATTCTCTATCGTTTCTGAATCTAACCAATATGTCAATTCTGGTCCTGTTGTGTGATTGAAATCTATAACTGCTAATGAAACTAAAAAATTAGATGTTATTGATTCTAATTTTTGTGAAATACTTGGAATTTCAACATATTTATATTTTTGTGGCGGTAACGTGGATGATACTGGTGATGTTGGTGATGTGAGTTTAGATACAGATGATTCGTGTGATCTATTTGTAATTGATACTTCTGATGATTCATTTTCTATATATTTGATATCGGCTAGTTTTGAATCTTGTGCTTCATTTACAGCAGAGTCATAAAAATCTTCATTTTTATCTAGTTTCACAGTTCCATCCAAGTTTGCATTTTCATTTAAATGTTCATTTGAAGCTGACTCCTCCTTTTCATCTGATTCTTCGTTTTCAGCTGATTCTTCATTTCCAGCTGATTCTTCATTTCCAGCTGATTCGTCATTTCCAGCTGATTCGTCATTTCCAGCTGATTCGTCATTTCCAGCTGATTCGTCATTTTTATTTCCAACCAATTCGATATCACTATATTCTATATTTTTGGGTTCCAAACTTTCAGGTTCTATTTTCTTAGCTTCTGAATTATCCCCCGATTCATTAATTAGTTCACCTTGGCTAGCAACTACATCTGTAACTTTTTTAGTTTCTGTCATAGTATCAAGGTCATCAATTTCTTGTTTATCATTATTTGATTGAGTTTCTTTTAGTTTTTTATTAAGTATATCAACGTTGTTGAATTGTTTATTGTGGTTTGTTTCCTCGTCTTCATCTTCTTCATCGGAATCAGCAACTATGAACTTTGAAGCTGTATCATCAGTGGCTGGTTCATCGGTGTTAACTTTAGCTTCTTCATTTGAATTGTTGATATCTGCAGTATCAATACATTTTTGAACTTTTCTGGGTTCATCAATCATTGAATCATCAAATATATCACTGAGATCAGAATTGTCACCACTTTCCTCAATACTAGTTTTAGTAATTTTGTTTTTATCTTTAACACCTTCGAATATAGTTTTTTCGTCAATATGATCATGATTTTCAATTTCAGAATCTTTGACGTCTATTTCTGTTCCATTATCTTCGACGATTGCATGAATCGAAATATCATCGTTTGATTCTGTAGGAACAGTCGGTATAATTGTTAAGTTGCTCTTCTTCTTATTCTTACTCTTTCCCTTCTTAGCCATGCTTAGATATATATATATGAATGTAACACTGGAAAAGAAAGATTAAGAATAAGTTTCTTAAAGAAAGTCCTAAAGCACGGTGAAATTCTGATTTTCAAATTTGCTTTATGTATCAATTGCGTTTCACTTAAAGATGAATATTATCGAAATCAAGCTTTTTTAACACGTTGTATCAGAATACTTTGAAGGCTAACTTAAAAAGTTGATCATTTTTAATTAGAGTCGTACATAGGAATTTATGAGACTCTTTTTACATGAGATTTCCAAACATTAGCAAATTACTAGAATGTTAAGAATGGTAAACTATATTTAAAATCATCAACTCAACTGAATATACTTTCTAATTGTTTTTTTTTTTTACATAATAAGCATAATATATATATGTTTCCAAATTACACAAGTATTTGGTATAATTATAATTTGTATAGATCACTCATGTACCTTATAATTGGACCTTCACCAACTTTTTCAACAATTTTATCCAACCAAATAAGTAATAAACCAGACTGTTTTAATGCCCATTCTCTAGCCATTAATGCATATAAATACTTAACAATAACATCTAATTCATCAATTGATAAACTATTAGTATTAATAAATTTATCAACATCGTTGGTTTTCACACTTACAAAAATTTCAAAAACGGATTTTAAAAATAAATCAATTACTTCTGGGCTTGATCCATATGGTGCATTTTCAATCGATAGTTTGAAAGCTTGAATTATATCCATGTGCTGAATTAATATACGTAGTTGTTGTGTAAATGATTGAATTTCAGCAATGGAAGTATTTGGCTTTATATCTGGTAATTCATCTGCCTCATATTGATTGTCTGGATCATATTGATCAACATCAATTCTTCTCCAATCTTGTAAGCTCATTGGATGGGTATTTATATGGCTAGTTGTTAATTGCCATAAGAAACAGCATCTGTTGAATGTGATTCTGAAGTTGTGTAGTTGGTTGTTAATGGTTGTTGCGCGGGCGAGTTCAACATGAATTTGATATTAACCATGCACAGATTGGGTAGTTAATCTTTCTTTCTACTTCTTTGGGCTGGTTGATCAACAATGGCGACTTCTCTGGAATCTTATTTGGAACAGCATTATGCAAAAAAGAAAAAGGTTACCAAATTGGAGAAAAAGAATGAAATAACCCACAACAATGTCTCTGAACAGATCGATCATGATGATATGAAAAAGTCCGTAAAAAAAGATACAGAAAATAAAAAAGAAACAAGTGATAAATCTGGTCATTGGATAGATGTACAAAGCAATCAACCTGTGCAAAATGCTGTGGATAGTTTTGTTGATAATGCTAATGAGAAACATGGTGGATTACAGACCAATGCACAATTACGTAAAGAAACCACGGAAAAGGAAATAATTTTCAAAAAGAAAAAAGAAATGTTACAAAAATTAAGTAAGCAAGACAACTTAGTTAATAAGACCATTTATAGAGATTCAAGTGGGCGTAAGTTAAAGGATTCCGAAGTAAAAGAACTTGAAAATGCAAAAAGACAAAAAACGAAATCAAGTGATGAAGTTAATGAAGAAATCAGATACAGGAATAGAAATGAAGCTGGTATATTAAAAGAGCAAGAGATGCGTGAAAAGTTAAAAAACTTCAAAAATGAAGATATAAATGTTTACGAAAATGATGAAAAATTAATCAAAAAACAAAAGGAACAAATTTTAGAAGAAGACCCTGCTTTGTTATTTAGCAAGAAAGTTATTAAAAGATTTGAAGAAGATAATAAAAAGAAAGAGTTTACTAGTATTTCTGGTAGGAAGTTATATAGTGAAGTTAATAGATATCCATTAAACAGATTTAAAATCAAACCTGGTTGGAGATGGGATGGAATTGTTAGAGGTAATGGATTTGAACAGAATTGGTTTAATGCACAAAAGAAATGAGGCATACTTACAATAAATGATTGTTTATTTGTTTAATTTCATGAAAACTTTTTAATAGATTTTATATTACACATAAAACAAAATGAAATAAAATAAAAATGATAATATAAAATTCTCCTAAAAATAAACAATAATACAACAATACACATACATTTTTCTCCATGAAAGGTTCACAAACAGATAAACAAAATAATAATTAAGTGTAAAACTATGCTTCGGCTACTTTAGAACCTGTATTGTTATTTTTTCCACCTCTGTTCCCTCCTCTAGAAGGAAAGTTGCTACCTCTATGATCACCTCTACCCCCTCTTCCGCCTCTTGTGCCTCTTGCGCCATTATTGCCTCTACCATGTTTTTTATTGGCACTGTTGGAAGGTCCGGTTGGAAGTGAAGCTGATTTTGGTGCAGCTTCCTTCTTTAAAAGTTCAGCAGGTTTAACTGTTTGAGTGGTATCAATACCAACACTCTGTAATGCATCTAAGACTTTCTTGGAACTTTCGGTATCAATTTGGACTGGCGGTCCATTCATTTGCCCCATATTCATTGGCATCATCGGCATTTGTGGCATGTAAGGATACATTGGATGTGGCATCATAGGCATTGGAAATGGCATTGGAAATGGTGGGGGTGGAAACGCGTTTTGATTTTGACCCATCGGAAACATGTTGAACTGTTGAGGAACTTGTTGAATTGGTCCTTGAGGATTTGATTCGGATTTTGGAGGCGCCAATGCACTACTAACTAACATATTCAAAAGATTCTTTGCATCTGCAGGTCCATTAGTGGCCGAAGGTAATTTTGTCTCCTTTTTAACTTCTTCGGACTTATCTCTAACAACAGATTCAATTGATGGTGCATTAGAAAGGTGACGATGACTCGTATTACTAGATTTTTTGGCTTTATTCACTTCTTTATTGTCATTATTAATAATATTCAGTAATTCATTCTTTGATTGTTCTTTTAATTTAGCCAATTTAGCTTCTTCTTCCTTCTTTGCATTATCTTGTTTAGCCTTTTCTTCGGACTTGCTTCTTTGTTGTAACTTAACTTTATTAGCATTGATGTTTTTGTTACTACCATTTGGAATATATCCTGAAGCTGATTTAGGCATATAAACAAATTGTTTCAGAGAAATATTCAACAACGATGAAGAATCAAGTGATAAACCACGCTGAGTTTTTAGCCTAGCATCAAATCTATTACCTGTTAAAATTGGTAAGTCAAAAAGAACATGAACAGAAACTGCAGTTTCAGATGATCTAAAACCGATAACCGTACCTTTAGAAAATAGCGGAACTTTGCCAGAATCCAAAACATATAAAACACGATCACCTAATCTAAACTGTTGCTGTTTTAACTTTAAAACTGGAATTGCTGGATTTAAAACTGCAAATCTCGGGATATTTCTCATATTTATTGTTTCAACTGGTTGTGAGGCCTGTGTATATTCAATAATTTGGTTTTCAATTTTATTGATAGAAAACCTAGATAATGAATCGCTATTTAATGAAACTTGAGACAATGTTTCCTTCTTATTTGCAATAAAATCCTTGACATCTCTTAATAAACCTGCAATTTCATCATCGCTCTTTTGCTTAAATAAATCCCTAGCTTGTGGCATATTGCTGCACTTAGAACGCATTAGTACTGTAAGTAATTCAGAAAACTTACACATGTATTCTTTGATTAAATTGATGGCCAAATCACTATATTCCCATGATTTGCCGTTCTTTCTAGTATAACCTAAGGTTTTAATACCTTTACCTTCAAATTTCAAACTTAAACCAACATTGATTTTATTATTTTGAAGATCATAAATCATATAAGTTGACGTGATTTTGGATAAGATATAAGTATTAAGACCTAAAATTCTAGAAGTTTCAAAAACAGGATGATATATAATACTTTCATGTTCAATCTTTGCTGCATCAATTCCAAACAATGGTTCTGGGTTTACCGGTTTAGTATACTGAATTGCTAATTTGTTCTTTTCAGTACCAACAACTACTGCTGAAGTACCATATGCTGCTTTACCTAAGAAAACAATCGGACTTCCATTTGGATATTCTTCTGAAATTGGAACTGGCTCTTTTTCTTCAAATCTTGAATCTACATTTTCAATCTTTGGAACAATAAGTTGGATTGGAAAAACATCTATTTTATCAGAGAAGACTTTAACTAATTTACCTGTGCTATTAGGAGTAACACCGATCACTCTTTTAGCATGGACTAAACCTTCAATTGGTTCATTTGGAGTATTATCAGATTTACCTTTAGGTTGGCGTTCATCACTTGCAATAATTTCTTCAGTTATATCATTGGCTGCAAATCTTAGACCTCTCTTTTTGTGCATATAATAATTAATATCCTTTATATTTTTATCAAATTCTGCAAGTTCAAAACTTTCTAATGGGCTTCCAATTACTTTTGAATTTCTTGACATTTCATATCTCATTAAAGAATCCGTAACATAAACAACACTATATTCTTTTAAATATGGCCAACCAGCATAAATAATTTTTCCACAGTAAAGATGAGCAAATTGTTCTGGATTGATGTTTTCAAACTCATTTTCCAGTGTTAAGATCATAGACTCTGATCTAGTTGGTTGTTGAAACACAACCAATTCAGCTGCAGATAAATGAGAACTATGTGGAATAGTTTTCAATGTTGGGAAACCTGCAATCATATGAATACCAGTTTTAACGTCCTCTGCTAAACCAATAATGAAATCTTTGCCTTCCATTGATGGTAAACTATATGATGATTCAGTGGCATGAGATTCAAAATCTGGAAATGCAGATGGTAAAGGAGATTTTATTAAGGTTTTAATTTGAGGGTTAAAATTGTAAATTAAATCATTGCCAAAACTATTTCTTTTTTTCTCTTCAACTGTTAATCTGGAATTAAGTGGTGCCATTGCCTCCTTTAATCTATTTTCGTCCACAAAAGACAACAAAACAACAGCTTCCCAAGAAGCTGTTTTACCATTTCTATCAACTTCACAATCATTTGGATAAAAATCTTTAATCGGGGAATCATCATCAGTCATAAGATGTCTATAACATACTGGGATTAATTCTTTGGATCTTTCAGGTAAAACACTCATTAATTGTTCAAACGGTGTAAACGGTTTACCCATTTCAAAATCAAATTTAACATTTAAACCTTGTGCTAAATCTGAAATCCGTGGAGCATAGTGATACTTATAATACCAAGGCCATGAACAAATACCAGTATAGTAATAATTTAAAACCCATTGTAAACCTTCAAGATAATTTTCTGTAATTTTAGTTAATTCTTCTTCATCGTTGATCGAGAAACCTAGTTTTTCTTTATAATATTTATCCTTCCAAGCTGTAAACTTTTCGTTATATAAATCCTCCTTTGTGTGTAAGGTTTGTTCGTCTTCAATAATTACACTTGATTGATATTTTCTAAGAGTTTGTTTTATGTCAATTATTCTTTGATTGAAATCATCAGCGGTTTCATTAACATCAATACCATCAATATCTAATCTGGCAGTATATTTATCAGTTGACTTACTATGTACAATAAATAAACCTAAATCATAAGCAAATTTTTTCATAAATTCAACATTCAATTCACTTTCAAAAAAATCAGATGGTAATTCAATTTCAGGTATTTTACTATCATCACGATGAAATTCATTAAGATCAAAATTTTCATAATAGACTTTTAAAATCCAAGCCGAGATGGTACCCACCATTTTCTTCTGTTTTTTTAATAATAATTCTTTACCCTGTCTTTCCCTTTTCTTTTCTCCTCTTCTTGAAACATTATCAAGTTGTTTATTGAACCATTCAACATCGATATTACCTTCTTCAAAATTTTCTAATTCAAAAATTGATAAAATATCTAACCAAACTGCTAATCTCTTTAAATTTATTTTACCTTTTTCATTCAAATAACCATCAGTACGTCTCATTGCTTCTTTGAAACTATGCACTAATAATGGAAAAGCACCTTTATTAAGATGTAAATCTGGTAAATTTGGTAAGAAATCATTACCTATAACATATAAAATTAAAATTAGATCATCGACGACTCTCTCAAAATCATATTCAAATGAAATTTCATCACTTAACGATTTGAATTCTTCTTCCAAATAATCTCTAACTAAACTAATATGTAACAAAAAGAATGTTTGATTTGTTAAATCTGTTGAAGTTTTCTTATTACGGCCAAATGTAACTTCTTCTCTCAAAAGTGAAAAATGAGGCTCGTGTGCAACCAGACCCAAAATAATCAAATCTGCATCTAAACCATAAACACAATGTCTGGTGTCAGGATTATAATCATCTTGTGCCTTATGAACCCTAATATATTCCATTATTTTATGCTCACCTTCACCAGGAACTTCATGACCTGATAAAATAATTTCTATATCTTGCCATCTTTTATCATTAGAAACTTTTTGATTAATATAAAACTTTAAGTTTTCAGTAACCTTTGCCATGAATTCAGTACCTGGAGTGATGGCGTTTTTATCAAAGGCTGGATCTTTTGGTATTGATTCACCCGATGCGATTGCTTTTTTCAATTCTTCTTCGGCCTCGACTGCAGACCTAAATCTTCTTGCTCTTTGTTGATTCATTTTAGCTCTTGGTGCAACACCATCGATTGCCATATAAAAGACCTTCTTTGGTTTGATTAAATTGAAAAGATAATCAATATAGGCAAAAATTGCCCCAAAAATTTGTTCATCTGTCATACTATTGATTCCACTGTCATTTGAATGTGAGCAATTATGCAAAATGGAATTCATATCTAAATACAAGTTGTCATATTCAATTTCTTGTGCAACTGTTATTTCTTGGGCAATCAAAGGCCATCTTTCAGAAATTAATCTGAAAAATTTTGGAATCCCTATAATACAAAAAGCATAATAAAAAAGATGTTAGTAGCTATTCAAGTCAAAGGGGCAATACAAAGTTTGGTCTCTTCGTTTTATTGGTTATATTCAATCATTCTCTATTGATTACATTTTGATAACTGATTTCCGTATGTTAAATAAGAATGCAATTAATCAATCGGTGCTCTCTAGATAATTCAACAATATAGTATCATGCATACCCATTGTGTCTAGTTTCTATATTACTCTGTTGGCAAAAACAAACAACAACAGACAGGGCTCTTGCAATTTCACCAAGGTATCAATTATCAATGAAGTAGCAGTCAACGAAACAAACGAGCAAGTGGTGGAAATTTCCAAAAACGCCTCAGTGCACCACAACATTTTTTGCGTCGTCCGACGCATTTATTTTCTAATGAAAATTTCAGTTGTTTTCATGATGGATTGAGCCAAATGAATAAGAAATTCTTGCTAACACACTTGTAGACAAATCCAACCCTATTTTCACATCTGCAAAACACAACAATCATGTTCGGAGGTGCTGCTTCAGGTGGATCCGGCTTTTCTTTTGGCCAAAACAAACCTAGCACCGGTTTTTCGTTTGGTGCTAACAATAATAATAATAATACTAATGCTAATACTACTTCTGCTACCGGTGGTTTTGGCTTTGGTGGTGCAAATAATAATACAGGTAGCACAGCCAATGGTGGAAGTTTATTTGGTGCAAATAATAATGCAAACAATGCGTCATCAAATACTGGTGGTTTCTCTTTTGGGGGGAATAATAACAATAATTCGAATGCCAACAACACTACAACAAGTGGCGGATTATTTGGTTCAAACTCAGGTGCTGCAGGAACATCAAATAGTTTTGGTTTTGGAAATAATAACAATAATAATAATGCAACTAATGCAACGGGTACAACTGGGGGTGGTTTTAGTTTTGGTGGTACATCGAATAACCCTACCAATGCACCCGCAGCTGGTGGTGGGCTTTTCGGTTCTAAACCATTAAGTACTACAACACCTGCCACTGGTGGTTTATTTGGTAATAATACACCTGCTGCACCAACAACCGGTAATGGTATTTTTGGAAATAATAATAGCACAACTAATTCTGCCCCAGGTACTGGTTTATTTGGTAATAATAATCCAACCAAACCTGCTATTGGTGGCTTATTTGGTAATACCAACGCCGCAAGTACATCTGGAGGCGGTTTGTTTGGAGCAAAACCAGCAGCTGCAACTACGGGTACTTCATTATTTGGTAATAATAATGCATCAAGTCAATTTGGTTTTGGTGCAAAACCGGCAGCTACTAATGGTAGTTTATTTGGTGGTAATACAGGAAATAGCTTGTTTGGTCAACAGGGACAACAGCCACAATCACAATTTGGTCAAATAGGACAGTCGCAACAACAACAGCTTCCACAACTAACTGCAATGACAAAAGTATCCAGTTTACCGCCAACATTTCAAGAAGAACTAAAACAACTAGATCAGTATATCCAAACACAAGTATCTATTGCTGAATATCTTAAAGATCAAGAATATGCGCATCAGGAGCTTATAGTTAGTGTTCCCAGGGATATAAGTTATTTGGAAAAAAACTATGCATCAACAAATCAAGCATTAACAGCAGATTTAAAATTTGTTGAGAATTTCAAAAGCAAAACGTTGGAAAGTTTTAATGATTGGGTTGAAAAACTAATTAAAGTCTTTCTTCAATTGACTAATCCAATGTCAAATTCAGGAAATGATCAAGGTCAAGATCAAGGTTCAATGAAAGTGATTATAGGTGTTAGTGGTAATAGAACAGAATCTCTTCAACAGCAACAGCAGCAACAACAACAGCAGCAACAGCAACAGCAGCAACAGCAACAGCAGCAACAACAAAAGCCACAAGACAAAGGAACGTCAATTAATATTACAGCAGTTTTAAATTCATATTTCATTTATAAAATAGAAGATTTTAAGGATAATATTGAAAAATATGAATTAATTCTTCAAGAAGTTGAAAATTGTATTAATGATTTAGATATTTCACCTAGTGAAAGTAAGGGTGGTTTAGACTCGATCGTTCGTACGTTACAAGAAGAATTTAAACTTTATGTTGAGCTCACTAATGAGTTTGCTGAAATTCACCACAATATTAGTAAACTTACTGACGATCGTGACATGTTTTAAACTTTTAGATTGTATATTAGAGTAAGAATCAAAATAGCGTTATTTGCGATGCTTTATATGTAACTTTTTAGTCGTTCAGCTAAAATATAAATAAAAACTAAAAAAAAATACAATTTCATCAAAAATGTGAGATTGATTGATTTTTCAACCTCAAGAATTTAGTTCCAATCATGATGAATAGTATACATAATAAGTTGTTTATTTTTCAATTATCTGGCTTAACGAATCATGTTTGTGCCATGTATGAGCGTCGATCGGATGTTGGCAGTTGCAATGAACCCATTGTTTAACTCGAACGGCACATCAAAACCAAGAATGAAAACATTTACTCAAGTTAAAACAGAAACACTCAAAGCTCTGGAAAGAGGTAATATGAAAGTTACAGAATGTGATGATTGTGAAAAGGCAAAGTAAATCACTTACTTATGACATCTATGTGATTAATTATTTGCGTACTATAGTATGAAATTTTATCACTTCAGTGATTCACTAATATGGTTCACTGATTTGTGTTTTTTTTTTCTTTAGTCCTAGGATATTTCTCTAATACATAATTTTAAAGCATATGCAGAGTTTTGTTCATTTTATCTATAAAGATTGAGAATATATATTTATAAATCATAAATAAAAACAGTTCGGTGGGGGGTAGAAGTACATTATTCAAAACATTATAACATGATAATCTAATACCTTGATCTTCGGAAACTTATATTATTATTCATGTAGGATGTTTTGGTATTGTAATTGTTATTGTAATTATAGTTGTTATTGTTATTAGTATAGTTATTACCTTGATTTCTTCTTCTATTTTGTGAATCATTATTTCTTATCGGAATATATCCACTTTTACTTGGACCTGTTGGGATTTTATTGTTATTGTTGTTGTTGTTATTATTGTTGTTATTATTGTTATGATTGTTATTTCTGTAATTGTAATTATTCGTAAAACTATTATTGTTGTTATAATTATTATATCTTGGATATGGTGGTGGAGCATAGTTATAATTTGAGTTATTTGCAGTATCATAACTTCTTTTTTTATTATACGCAGGATATGAAGAATGATTCTCTCTTTCTTGAGTTAGTTTATATTGATTGATTAATTCCTTTGGTAAGTTTTCACCACTGAATGCTGAACCATTAATATTTGGGGTTTTAGAAATCCTCACCTGTGGACAATCATCACCATAATGACCTTTGAGAGCACAGTTATAACAAAAGATTTTAGATGATGGGTATGCCTGTTTTGATTTTGGGTTTTTAGGCTTCAATACATAACTTCTCCAAATTGAAGGACATCGGTCAGATGAATGACTTCTTGAATCACATTCCACACAATAAGTTTGTGTTCTCTTGGATGGACAATTATTTCTAAAATGTCCCTTCTCACCACAATTTGTACAAACCATTGAATTGGGACATTGAGTTTCATAATGATCATCGACTTTACCACATGCATGACAAACAACAACTTTACATTGTGCACGCCTGTGTCCTCTTCTATGGCAATTAGAGCAAACTGGTTGGCTAACATCAGGATCAGTTACTCCAAAGTATCTTCCTTCACCTCTTAAAGTTGCCAAATGATCATTATCAGCAGTAACTTCATCAAAACTTGGAGCATATGAAACTTCTTCTTTGGTATCTTTACTCTTTGAGGAAGCTTTGGTGTTCTTTTTCTGTCGTTTGTCTTTACTTTCATTATCAGCCGGTTCTATGGATTTGATTGAATCATTTTTCCCAACTTCATTCATTTCTTTAGCTTTCTGCAAATTTCTTTCCAATCTTTCTAACTTATCTTCATCGTTGATTGCTTTCATATTGGTATTCGTGAACATGTCACCACCATTGTCTTCAATCACTCTCGGCTCTATGCTAGTCATTTTTTAAACAAATTAAGGGTATCTTATTAGTTTTTGATGATATTACATGAACTAAAAGAATACAATTAAAAGTAAAAAATACGTAAAATTTAAAAACTGAAAACTGAAAATTTCAAGCTTACCCGGCAAAATTTCATTCGATGATGTTTCCACCAATTTTTTGTCTTCTTTGATATTTTATTATTTGTTCAATGACACACATCTTGCGAACATAATTTTGAATCATACACATCTTCATCACCCGTTATGTCTACAGAAGAAGTACAAAAGAAAGTTGAAGATCTTTCTATAAAGGCACAAAAGCCAGCTGCAAAGCCAAAGAAAGAAAAGAAGCCTAAAGAAGGTGAATCTACTAGACCAGTTTTTTTGAATCCTGAACCGGAATTCTTTGACCACAGAGTTAAAATTTTTGAACAAATTAAGGCCAAAAGAGATGCAGAATTTGCTGCAATGGAAAGACTACCAATTAAAATCACTTTAAAGGATGGAACCATTAAAGAAGGTACTTCCTATGAAACTTCACCAATGGATATTGCAAAGGAAATTGGTAAGTCATTTGCTGACAGACAAGTTATTTCTAAAGTTAACGGTGAATTATGGGATCTAGAAAGACCATTAGAAAAGGACACTGTTTTAGAATTCTTAGATTTTGAACATCCAGAAGGTAAGGCTGTATTCTGGCATTCATCTGCACACGTTTTAGGTGAAGGTTGTGAATGTCATTTTGGTGCTCATTTGTGTTTTGGTCCACCAACTGAAGATGGTTTCTTCTATGATATGGCAATTGATGATGGTAAAACTGTTGTTTCACAGGCTGATTTCAAAAATATTGAAACTGCATGTCAAAAAGCTATCAAAGATAAACAACAATTTGAAAGATTAGTTATGACAAAGGAAGAATTACTTGAAATGTTCAATTACAACAAATATAAACAAGAATTAATTAAGAGTAAAATTCCAGATGGTACTTCCTCCACTGTTTATAGATGTGGTCCATTAATTGATTTATGTAGAGGTCCACATGTTCCTCATACTGGTAGAATTAAGACTTTCAAGGTTTTAAAGAATTCTGCTTCTTATTTCTTAGGTGATGCAGCAAATGATTCATTACAAAGAGTCTATGGTGTTTCCTTCCCAGATAAACAACAAATGAAAGATTATCTGAAATTCTTAGAAGAGGCAGCTGCAAGAGATCATCGTAAATTAGGTAGAGAACAAGATTTATTCTTCTTCCATGAAATGTCACCAGGTTCATGTTTTTGGTTACCACATGGTACTAGAATTTACAATACTTTAGTTAAAATGATGAGGGAACAATATCAAATTAGGGGCTATCAAGAAGTTATTACCCCAAATATGTATAATGCAAAATTATGGGAAACTTCCGGTCATTGGGCTAACTATAAAGAAAATATGTTTACATTCGATGTTGAAAAAGAAACTTATGGATTAAAACCAATGAATTGTCCAGGTCATTGTCTAATGTTCAAATCAAGAGAAAGATCTTACAGAGAATTACCATGGAGAGTTGCAGATTTCGGTGTAATTCATAGAAATGAATATTCTGGTGCCCTATCAGGTTTAACGAGAGTTAGAAGATTCCAACAAGATGATGCTCATATTTTCTGTACTCAAGAACAAATTGGTGATGAAATTACTGGTATTTTTGATTTCTTAAAACATGTTTACGGTATTTTCGGCTTTGATTTTAAGATGGAATTATCAACTAGGCCAGAAAAATATGTTGGTGATATAGAAACCTGGAATGGTGCTGAAGCTAAATTAGAAGAAGCATTAAACAAGTGGGGTGGTAATTGGGAAATCAATGCAGGTGATGGTGCCTTTTATGGTCCAAAGATTGATATTATGATTTCTGATGCATTGAGAAGATGGCATCAATGTGCAACCATCCAATTAGACTTCCAATTACCAAATAGATTTGAATTAGAATTTAAATCAAAGGACGATACAGATGTTGTTAGACCAGTTATGATCCATAGAGCAATTTTAGGTTCTGTTGAAAGAATGACTGCAATTTTAACTGAACATTTTGCAGGTAAGTGGCCATTCTGGTTATCACCAAGACAAGTTTTAGTTGTTCCAGTTGGTGTTAAATATTTTGAATATGCGGAAGAAGTTCAACAAAAACTACATGAAGCAGGATTCTTTGCAGATGTCGATGTTTCTGGTAATACTTTACAAAAGAAGGTTAGAAACGGTCAAGTTCAAAAGTATAACTTCATTTTCATCGTTGGTGAACAAGAAGCTAATGAAAAATCTGTTAATATTAGAAACAGAGATATTCAAGACTTACAAGGTAAAAATGAAGCAGTTCCATTAGATACTGTCATTGAACAATTACTGAAGTTAAAGGAAACCAAGAGATCTGATAATCAACTCGAATAAATCCACTAAAAAAGTTGTTAACCAATAGGAATAATCTTTTAACTTTAATCCTCACTTAAATTTTTCTTTTATATAGATGTTTCTAATCAATTAAAACCATTCATAAACTATATTCTTTGCTTAAATTGTATTATCGTTTCAAACTTGAAACAATCAGATAAATTAAAACCGAAATTTTCAAGGTTGAAGTGAGATAATTTCTTGATTTCGTAATTTTCTCATTTACGGATTTTCTTCCGATGAACAAACGTTACTTTTTTTGTAAACTTAACCTTCTGAAAGACATAAATCTACTTCCTAATCTACGAAATAACTATTATGAAACTTCCAGATTCTGTTTTTGCTGGTTTAAATGTGAAATTATCCAAGATACATAAAAATCAAAATATTGGAAATAGTATACAACGATCTAGCAGATTTGATAAAAGACATACTTCAATTATTAAAACACCATCACATTCCAAAGACGAAATTACAGGGATATATAAACAGGATGGGTTTTATCATAATGATTCGAAATTGAATGATAAACTTAGTTCTGATGAGAAGGTTCCAAAATCTATGCTTTTGCTGAGAGAACAATTAAAACGTAATGTCAAAGATGCCAAAAGAGACAAATTAATTTCTAAATTTGCAACCTCAAATTTACAAAATAGTCCATTAAAACCGAAAAGTGAATTTGATAATATAATCAAAGAATGGAGTTCAACAGATTGGCTAAAAAATACCCCATTGAATTTACACAAACCATGCCATATTTTAGTTCATGATAAATTGCTGTTTAATAATCTAAGTTTATTTAATACAGTTCATAAAATTCTTTCAAATCATATAACCAAACTTAGATCCATCGATCCTAAAGCTGTTGAAAATTCATGGAGCAATGAATTAACAAAATTACTTACAAATAAGACCGAAAAGGTAAGTAAGTATCAAGTTGAGAAAAGCTTACGAGATTTAATTAATAATGTCTATAACCCATTTTTGAGCACAGAAGTTGGGAAAAATAAACTGAATAAGATTGTTAAAGACGCATTTTTAATCAGAAAAATAAGTGAAACATTACATAGAAATGTTAACTATGATGAAAATATCTTTAGTAAACTAAAAAATATAGAAAATTTGAATGATAGAAATGATTTAACAATCATAAAAGACCATGAATTAACAATGATACCATCATTAGATTATATAAATTTATTGAAAAGAATCAATAATAAAAAAAGCGTGCCATTATCAAGATTAAATATTCTAAAATATAAATCAATTTTAGGTAATAAGATGTGTGATTATCAAAATCTTCAAACTTTGAAAGGTATACTAACATCGAAGAAACTACATTATAATGAAAATTTTATTCTAGTAACTGATGAAAGATCAACATCATTGGAATATTTTAGACTCTTAAAATTGTTTAATAAAATCTACTCAAATTATAAGCTAAAAGGTTGTGTTATATTTTTAGATCGTGAACACTTGCAAAAGGAAATTCAATTTATAAATAAAAAGAATTACACAGGTAAAGAATTATATTATGTTGCTGAAGAATTTTCAGATATTTATGACATAATTGAAGTAATATAAAAGATTAACTTGTTTTAAATGGTAGTATTTTGAAATTTAGACATTTATTTGTGATGTTTATAGCTTTCTGTTTGTAATAAATAAGCTTATGATTATTATTTATTACTTTATTAGCTAATTTAGATGTTTTATAGTATTAACTATTATAACGTTTGTATCAAATATTAAATGCGAAGGAAATGGTTTTAATTTGAGAGTGAAAATGGTAAAAAAGAATTGCACATATTATCTTATTATACTGATGATGTGAAGATTTCATGAAAGCTTGAGAGATTAACTCAAGTTTTATTGAATATTTACAAACTGGTGACGTAACTTGTGTAACTTGTAGAATTTTTTTCGGTTCTCTGTAAATTGTAAATAAGCATTGTTTATAATAAATATCAAAGATAGAACGATTAAAGAATATAACAAAGAGCACATGATAACCGCAAATCTATTAAACATCTTTATAGTCAGGTGGTCCCAACTTATCCTGAATCACCAGAAATATTATCGTTACGTGAGCTACTCATAATAGTTTCCACTAAAAATATAATTACTTCTTATAATGTAACAGATCTGTTGTTTTGAGACTTTTGTAAAGCAAGGTGACGAATTTAATTACTCTATAAAACGGTCCACTCATTTCTGGAAAGCGGATAAAAGTTAGAGAATTATAAGCTACACGAAACAGGAGAACTAATAAAAATCGATACCACGATTATCAGGCGCATATTGATGAGAACTAGATGTTGTAATGTATTTCCTCTGGTAAGAGGACCCATATTTAGATTATAGTTAGGTATTAAAAGCAAGAACTATAAAATAATATACAAAGAGTAGTGTGACGGAAGAGGGAAAAATACCTCCTTTTACAGACAAATTAAGAGTGTAATAAGAATATAAATGAAAAACCATCACAAGTGGTACGATTATTGGAATTGACCAATCAGATCCCATGTCAACAATAGAAAAGTGAGCTAATTTGATGTGAGCTTGTAAAAAAATGGTATTCAAATAAGTGGAATATTAATAACACTGGATGTTAAGCATATTCATTGCGACAGATAGTCTATAATTTGTAAAAACTTGATTATTATAATACAAGTGTACATTTATTAGTATTGTAAAATGTGGAAGAGTTAAATTTTATATGATAAATAAATGTAGACGTCCCAGTGTCCGAGTGGTTAAGGAGCCGCCCTGCTAAGGCGGTGGGCTCTGCCTGCGCAGGTTCGAATCCTGTCTGTGACGTTATTTTTGCAGCTTTTGTTATTCACCTTTTTTTAGATGAGATTATGTTTTTTTGTAACGGGCGAACTAGATATATCTTGTTGTGGGCCAATTAAGAGTTCATTAATTATAAAGTTAAAGTATTAGTAAAATGTTTAATAAAAGAAAGAAGGAAAGCAGAATAAAATTAAAGTAAAAATAGAAGTAAAAAGCATAATTGTAGAAATAGTAGATCGATGTTTGCTTACTTTAGTATTTTAAAAATCAATAATTAACATCAACTAACTTTTTAACCAATTTCCAATCATCTCTATCAGCAAAATCCAGTATCAAAATACCACAATTTTTTGTATAATGCTCATCAATATTAAATTTTCTAATTGCTTTATCCACTTTTGAAGGCCAGAAACTCCTTTGAAAATAATTTGCACCTGAACAAAAATTGATAAATAGTTTCGGAGGTGAATTTAGTGATACTATGGATTGTTGCATTTTTTGATTTGAAGTAGTTGACAATGATAATTGTCTTGTTGTTTTGAAATAGTATGAATTTGTTGATGACGCTGATGTAACTGAAAATTGATCATTATATTGATCATTGTATTGATCATTATCATTGATCGAGTCAAAAGAATTAATTGACGAGTTTGAAGACGTAGAGTTCACACTTGCACGATGATATTCTTTTGCCTTATCAATCATACCTTTAATTAAATCAACCTTTTTGTTGAGATCATTTAACGATTTGATATCTGAAAAGTCTTGAACACAAATTATATTATCATTATAAATATGATTTTCTAACGTCCATTGGGTTGGTATACCAAATCTTTTGTAGGTACCATTAGGAAGAACCGAGAATCTTCTTAATAAAACAGCTTTACCCCTGGCATACTCTAAAGTTGGAATTCTATCATTTAAGTACCAACGATCTCTATTATGTGCAATGAATTTTTGAAATAAAACTTTTGCAAATTCGTCAGTATTTGGGTTCCAATTAAGCATAGTATTCTCAAATTTGACTGAAATAAGAACAGTTTCCGTTGGGTTCAACTCTAAAAATGTATAGACTTCATTTAGAAAATTTTTGAATTTATAACTACCGCTTAGTTTCACTGGGAACTTACCATGAACTACCATTAAATTATTCACCGATTCCCCTCTTGCCATGTAATCTTTAGACAAACGAACATCCAAAAAACGAACACCATTATTGAGTTGGTTCAATATGGATTGTCCTTGACATCGTACAGAAGGTGCAGAAAGTTTGAAAAATGCGGCCGAGTTGTGAGTCCCAGGAATGGAAAGTGTTGAAATATTTGTCTGGTCTGGGATGGATTGCATCCATCTTGAATAATTCATATTAGCCATGAATTTGATGTGAATGGTAGCAATTTAGAAAAAGAAACTGCAACACTCAAAGAGAGAAGACGTTCACAAGTATAAACAATCCCACTACAACTCATAAGTGAAAAACTCTTCAAGAATATCTTCCAATCGGAAGTTTTCATTTGCGTACTCCGAACGGGTTGAAATTCTTTACTGGTTTAGGCAATTATACGCTGTACACATAAAGAGGATCTTCACCAGAGACCAGAGAAGACAATTCACTATTTTCTTCACAATGAAAACCAAGTCCTTTGAGAAGGTTCACAAGAAAGGTGTTACAGGAGGATACACGAACAACACAGTGGGAGAGGTGTCTTTTAGGAAGCGTGTCTAATGCATGTTGCACAAGAGTTTTTTCGATAGAGTAATTCCACCTGTATGAATCAAGCACTTTCAAAAGTGTAATGTTAAGAGCAACTGGTGACTTATTGACTACTGGTTGCAAGACAATGACCCCAACTGGAACTTCACTGAAATATGCATATTTGGCTAAATCTTCACTATCCTTGCATTTTTCAACGTATTGTTGAGGGTACTGCGTTGGTGAAGTGATGATGTTGAAAACTCCGAGGTTGTTGGCGGTAAGACTGTCAATTTTGACAGCAGTTGGTTTAGACATAATGATATCACTGATTAGGCCAAGGTAGAAAGTAGAAAGAATTAGGATTTTACCATACCAATATATGGTAAGCGAACGTTGTTCAAACTAATATTGAGTGCGAGATCAACAGTTGGTTGACACGTCTGAGGTTTTTAGTTGTAGAGTTTCTGCTCATGGTTTCAGTGTTGATTTGTATTTATCAGTTACACACATCTTTCAAAAACCAATGCTTGAATCTGATGCATTCAATTAATTGGAAAAATTTGGATCTGGAACAAGTGTACCAACGAATGGATATTTACCTTTAAACATATTTTCCCAATTGTTCAAGCTTTTCAATTCTTCATCAGTTAGTCCATTTAAATCATCAATCGGTTCATCCCATCTTTTAATATTTTCAATTTCAAACGAATTCAACGCCAATCCACGTGATGCATCGTTACCGGCAAAATTAGAGTAAGGTCCACTGGGTCCATAAAATGACCTACCTTTTGAAACATCATAAACATTACCTTTTACAGCAATGTAAATTTTTTCTAAATCAAAACCATTGTAGTTGGATAGTTGTCTTGGTGTGAATTCCCTGATAATTGTAGTTTCTTCATTTTCCATTTCCGGATCGATTTCTTTCTCTAAATCAACATGATTTACACTACCGAATAGTATATTTTTTAGTGCAAATAAAAACAGTATAGAAATAACTGCAATAACAACATATGATTCCATTGTGACTTGGTGAATTGTTTAAAGGAAAAACAAGGTGACCAATTATTCAAAGGCAAAAAAAACCAATTAAAGAATAGTAATACTCGAGGCTCGTTCCGCGTTTAACATGATTTTTTTATAGGGTTTGTCGTTACCAAAGCCAAGGATAAGGTATAAACTAGGAATTACAAATTACAAAGACACTACGTTAAATCTACATCTGTTAAGTTCGATAATTACAGTTCCACCCTTGGGCAAGCCATGGTGGAAGCGCACTCAAAGTTGAACTTCCTGTTACGTTATTATAGCCCATTACTTACACACCAACATAAAGTTAGTCATGTATAGTATCCAGCTCAAGATCATGTAGTAATAATCATAACCGAGCGAGGAACAGGGCAGGCAAACCAGCCTCACAATAGTTGTGTAAATAGTGTTTGTGAATTCCATTAATTAATAATATACATTTTGTAATAATATAACCTTTTTTTTTTCTTTCCATTTTGTGATTCCTTTTCGTTTCTGTGTTTCGCAATTAATAATCATGATAAATCAACATCATCTGTACTATAATTATCAAGAACAATACGATATATGAAATTAGGTGAAAAACCTCCAATATTAGTAATATAAATATCAATATGTTCAGGTCTAACATAATCATACAATGGATTTGTAACTTCACATTTTCCAACTAAAGTATTATCATCATACGGTAAAACTTTACCGGAATTACCAACTTCAATCAACGTATTTCTATCAAATGGGTAACAAGGAGAGAATTTATATAAACCTGCAACCGCAAAGACAGGAGTTCTGTGTTCCTTTGCACATTCACAAACTGTCGCAACACCAGCAGCTGTAACTGTACCACCGTTAACAAACACAGATCGTGTACCAATTAAAACTTTACTAACTCTTGACATAACAGCAAAAACTGATGAATCAGGTATAATGACACTTTCAATATTTGCTTCAGCCAAAGTTTTGGCAAATTTATGACAGATTTTAATATCGTTTGGATAATTTTCAGTTATTAAAACCGTGAACTTTCTTTTCAAACTTGCTTTCAAAAGGAAATTTAAAACAGTAGAAGAACCAGGAGTGGGTGTCAATAAGATTTCATTATCATGGATTAAATCAAGTGTCATTAATTCGATATTTTCATGAACAGATTGAATTTCATCCATTAAATCTCGTATACCTTGAATAATTAAAGATCTTAAATCGGATCTTTCAGATTTTTCAGATTTCTCATTTATTTTATCCTTTATTTTGTTATTTGGAATTAAAAGCTGAAACATTGAAGTACTAACACCAGAAGAAACATTATTGTCATTTGATTTTGTATTGGTCTCTTCCCTAATCATTGCTAGGACCCTTCGAACAATATTACCAGCAGCAAATTCTCTTGGTTGATCATCGGTTATTCTTTTACCAATGCTGCGTATAAGATTCAAAAATTCATTAGTTGTACTCCATCTAGAAATGGACGTGACTCTCATAAGAAACTGACAAGTTGCAATTGCAACATTGTAAGAACCAGTTACTTGTCTTCTTCTTAATTTGGATATAAAAGACTCAACTAACGCTTCAAGTTTAGTGGCCGCATTGGACGCAGTAACAGCCGAAGTGGGTGCTGTAGAAACAACACTGGTGGACATTTCAAGAGATTGTATCGAGTTTTGGAAGAAGAACGTAGCTCTGAAAGAAAAACCAGTTGACTCATCAACAGAGGAAACTGGAAAGTTGCAAAAAAACCATTTTTTTCAAAATTTGAAAGTTGCAAAATGAAAATGAAAAATGAGAAACTGAGAAAATCGAAAAATGCAAAATTAAAAACACACGGGAGGAAGAAAAGAAAAACGAAGAGGGTTAATAAAATACCATTTTTGATTTTATTCAACATGGATTTGTATTCTATGTTTTGTGTTCAAATACATACGCCTTTCGGTTTTTTTACACCACCTTCACAACATACCCTGATCCAATTACACAGGTTTTCTCGTCATGAGTGAGACGTTTGATATAGATTCCGTCTTGCCTGTATGTGTCATCATAACTTACTTATTGAAACACCATTTCATAATTTTGAACCCCTTTTTCATTTAAACGTTAATTACTAACATTCCTTTAATACAAGTCACGTTTTCTCTACAGGATACATTGAAACGATTGAGTTTACTCAAAAGTCATCCATTATATAAGTTACTAAGAACTCTGTCATTGACAACCGGTTCAAAAAGGAAAAGTGATATGGCTCATTCAGTTGAACAATTTTTACTTACTCTAAAATCAAGAAATGACGTGAACCAATTCTTTGCAGTAAGATCTTTAATACTAATGGCTGAAAAGGAACAAGAATTGCCACCATATCAGGTTGTTTTAAGACAAGTTGCAAATGAAATAAAAAATGCAAATAATAATTTAAAATCAATTGGTAACGATAAATCAAGCAATGAAATTGTTTTTAAGAAATCTTTGTTTTATGACCTTGTTAAATTAGTTTCAGGTGACAATACAAGTACAAATCCCATGTTGTTAAGAGATGATCCAACCAATTTAAGGCTTGAAAGATTCTATTTCACTTTAAACGAGGATGATAAAAAATTACTATCTGATCCAAACTATAGAATTTGTCTCTTATGTTCTCCAATTGATAATATGAATACTGAAAAATATATAGAGTTCCCAACTCCATGTAGGATAAATTTAAATGATAATGAAATTTCAGGTAGTCTAAGAGGTTTAAAAGGGAAAAAATCGTCTGTTATACCGTTTGATATTTCTTCAAAATTAAAATTTGATGAACAAAATCATTTATGCATTAAATATGGGTATCAAAATACCAGTTTTATGTTATTTATTTATATAATCAGGGTTGGAAAAGTGCAGGGTTTAATAGATAGGGTTTTAAGTCATCCTCATATTTCAACGGAGAAAACTTTATCTATGTTAAAAGAAAATGAATTAGATGAAATTTCTGCATCCAAGGAAACTCTATCACTTTTATGTCCTTGTTCATATGTTAGAATGGAAACTCCCGTTAGATCAATTAGATGCAATCATATTCAATGTTTTGATTTAAATTCTTATATTTTAATGCAGCAAAAAGCTCCAACTTGGTTATGTCCAGTTTGTTATCATAAAATTAAATTATCTCATATTCAAATAGATGATTATTTCAATTCAATTGTTCAAAAAATTGATCCACGTTATGATTATGTTGAAATTCAAAATGATGGTTCTTGGATTCCACAAGAAGCATTAGATACTACTATAAACCCTTCAAAGAGTATACCAAATAATAATAAGATTGCTGTTGTTGATAAAAATGGTAAAGTTAAACAAGAAGATGCAGAAATTATTATAAATGATATCGGTAAACTAGTTCTATTAACCCACGATAAAAATGGTAAACAAATTGAATTAGTTGAAGATATCAAACCTTCCGAGTCCCCAAGATTAAACCCTCCTTTATTAATAGCACAACCAAACCAGAATATTTCTAATATTAATCAAGTTCAAAAGCCAGAAATTTTAGAAGTTCAATCTTTGGCACTTCCATCATTATCAACATTTGCTCCCGCAAAACCAGTATCTGATTTTATTCCAACAGATGTTATTGAAATTTTATCTGATGATGAAGAAGATGGAGGAGTGTATAAGGGACAACAACAGCAACAACAGCAACAACAGCAACAACAGCAACAACAGCAACAACAGCAACAACAGCAACAGCAACAACAGCAACAACTATTACAACAGCAACAACAGCAACAACAGCAACAGCAACAACAGCAACAACTATTACAACAGCAACAACAGCAACAACAGCAACAACAGCAACAACTATTACAACAGCAACAACAGCAACAACAGCAACAACAGCAACAACAGCAACAACGGCAACAACCGCAACAACAACCGCAACAACAACCGCAACAACAACCGCAACAACAACCGCAACAACAACCGCAACAACAACCGCACCAGCAACAGCAACAGGCACATCAAATGCTATTACAAAGAGAGCATAATTTTAGTCAGAATAAGAATCCAGTTATTGGCCCAACTTTATTGGGATCAACCCAACTACAACAACAATCAGTGGTGCCAGTGCAACCACAGTCACATTCAGTTCAATCAATAGAAATGAGACCACAAGTAGTATTCCAAAATCTGCATAGGAATCATCATAGTCAATTTTCACCAGAGTCAAGTATTCAAAACTCCCATCGTGAAACTTTAAACCAAGAAATAGTATTGAACAACATACAGGAAGCGTTTACTTTAAATGCAAATACAAAAGCTACAAAACCAGTGGGTGTAAATTCAACAACTCCAAGATTATCATCACCAGCAACTTCAGCATCTGTTACCTTAGAAGAGCCTACAATTCAAACTCAAAAATCTAAACTTGATTTAAACCCTAGCAACATAATTTCAGCATTTGAACCTCAAAACTCTTTATCTCCTTCAACTACTGCCAATATTCAAGACAATACACAAACAAATTCAGTGAATCCAAATTTATTAACCAATCATATTGGTAGTAATCACGATGATACACAAAACAATTTTCCAAATTTTAATTCAACAAGTTATCAAAGAGCTAAAAATATTAGCTATGAATTAGATTATGTGCGTGATACAGTTAATTCTTTAAATGAAATGTACCAAAAATGTGTTAGTTTAGATTTAAAAACGAGAGAAATGGTTTTACACCAAGCACGTTCACTAAAGCAAATCAAAGCACAAATTCCTGAAATATTAATTAATCAGTATACCGCTTCATCAAAATCTGTTTTATCATTTATGTCTTTTTCATTTACCATTTCTTGCAATATTTTACAAAATATTATTGCTAGAGAACAAAACTTTTGTCGGACATTAGATGTTTATCTTAGAACTCAAATTCCAAAGTTAGTGCCACAAACTGAGTTGCATGGAACTTATTGTATTAACTTAATTTTTAATGACGCATCATTACGCATCAATTTATGTGTTTTGGAGAAACTTCAACTATTGCTTGATAAATCAGACCAATTAAATTATTTAACAAAAAGGCTTTTACTTAGTGATATTTTAATTAGTGTTTCTGATACATTGAAGTCAGAGTTACATGATCCTTCAAAATCAGCTTTTTATAAGCTTGCAATGTTACGTTTAGCAGATAGTCTCTCACACTTTAAGCTGAAATTCAATATAGTAAAAGAAACTAATGAGAATGAAATCAGTAAAATGAATGCATTAGATAGAAGACTCAAAAAATTTGAACTTACTACCAACCTCAGTTCAGAAAAATCACCATCAGTACCGGCTAATTTTCTTAACACGAATAGTTCTAACTTATACAACTCAATAAATTCACCATTTTTCTCTACGCAATCTTCACCACAAAAAACTGAAACGGAACTACGTGCAAGACAAGAAGCCGAATTACGTGCAAGTCAAGAAGCCGAAGTACGTGCAAGAGAACATTCTAATTCGGCACAACAAGAACATATTAGAAAAGAAGTTGAACTGCGTGCAAAGGAAGCCCAACGAAAGAAAGATGAAGAACTTGCACAACAAAAGGCTCAATGGCGTGCTAGAATGGAAGCAGAAAAATTAAAGGAAGAAGTTAAAAAACAAGCAAAGGTAGAAGCTGAACAGCGTGCAAGAGCAGAAGCTGAACAGCGTGCAAGAGTAGAAGCTGAACATCGTGCAAGAGTAGAAGCTGAACAGCGTGCAAAAGCAGAAGCTGAAAGAAAGGCAAAATCAGAAGCTGAAAGAAAGGCAAGAGCAGAAGCTGAATATCGTGCAAGAGTAGAAGCTGAACATCGTGCAAAATCAGAAGCTGAACAGCGTGCAAGAGCAGAAGCTGAAAGAAAGGCACAAGCAGAAGCTGAACAGCGTGCAAAAGCAGAAGCTGAAAGAAAGGCAAAATCAGAAGCTGAAAGAAAGGCAAGAGCAGAAGCTGAACAGCGTGCAAGAGCAGAAGCTGAAAGAAAGGCACAAGCAGAAGCTGAACAGCGTGCAAGAGCAGAAGCTGAAAGAAAGGCACAAGCAGAAGCTGAACAGCGTGCAAGAGCAGAAGCTGAACAGCGTGCAAGAGCAGAAGCTGAACAGCGTGCAAAAGCAGAAGCTGAACATCGTGCACAAGCAGAAGCTGAACAGCGTGCAAGAGCAGAAGCTGAACAGCGTGCAAGAGCAGAAGCTGAACAGCGTGCAAGAGCAGAAGCTGAAAGAAAGGCACAAGCAGAAGCTGAACAGCGTGCAAGAGCAGAAGCTGAAAGAAAGGCACAAGCAGAAGCTGAACATCGTGCAAGAGTAGAAGCTGAACATCGTGCAAGAGTAGAAGCTGAACAGCGTGCAAAAGCAGAAGCTGAAAGGAAGGCAAAATCAGAAGCTGAAAGAAAGGCAAAATCAGAAGCTGAAAGAAAGGCAAAATCAGAAGCTGAAAGAAAGGCAAGAGCAGAAGCTGAATATCGTGCAAGAGTAGAAGCTGAAAGAAAGGCAAAATCAGAAGCTGAACAGCGTGCAAGAGCAGAAGCTGAAAGAAAGGCACAAGCAGAAGCTGAACATCGTGCAAAACCAGAAGCTGAACATCGTGCAAAACCAGAAGCTGAACAGCGTGCAAAAGCACAAAAGCTATTTCAGCAGCAACCTCAACAGGAGAGATCCATCCCAAGATATTTAGGTAATCCATCCAAGCTAATACCACATTCAGTGCAACAACAGAAATTGAATCAACAACAACAACAACAACAAGTTTCCTTAGTTGATCCAAATTGCAATTCACAATTTTCACAATCATTAATCAATTCTGACGCATTATCCAATAAGTTGAAAGGAAAAGAAAATGGAAATGAAAAAATTTCTTTACATTTAAGAAATCATCTCATGCAAATCAATAAGGATGGTTTTTCTAAACAAAATGTTAATTCAAATGTTAATCTTAATTTCATTATGGGTTCAAATAAGATCAGTAATGATTTATCTGCTAATAGTCATACTAAAAATTTAGTCACAGATACTCATGACCAAGAACCTGCTGTTTCTTTTAATCAAAAACAATTATCTTTTCTACATCCATCACTACAGCAACAAAGTTCAGCTTTAAGACAATCACAAGAAACAACTAACAACAAACGAGGTCTTGTATATAGACTTGAATCAATTAATTCACCAAATTTGGTTATAGATATTCTTAATTCAAATAAAGATCATGATGATGCCCAACATAAGAATTCAGAAAAACCTAGAGAAATTGCTAAGTCTTTTGAAGTTTTAAAGTCGGTCGTACCACCAAAAGTAACTGAGTCTGTTAAAACAACTGTAGCAGCAAAATCAGTTGAACCCATTAGGCCAGTCACATCAACGAAACTAATAATTCCAGTGGCACCTAAAAAGTCTGTTTCGCCAAATACAACACAAAATCCAAGCAATAAAATAAAATTACCCAACGAATCAAACAATACTAACAATGCATTAGTTGTAAGACCTTCAAGTTCATCAAGCCAACCATTATTACCAGCACCGGCACCACCACCTTCGAATAATATTTCTAGTTTCAGATTAAATGTTTCATCAACACAACATATTGATATGAATGAAGGTGTTGAAAAAACTCAACAACCATTAAATACTAAACATTCAAGCGTTCATAATATGAAACCAGATAAAGTTATTAAACAAACACAAATGAGTGATAAAGTTATCAAATTAATTGAAAAAGCTAAAATTGATCAGATGAAAAGAAAGAAAAAACTTGGACTATTAATGAAAAATCTTAATGTTAATGATAATGACGTTAAAAAGGAAGATGTTAAAAAAGAAGATGTTAAAAAAGAAGATGTTAAAAAAGAAGATGTTAAAAAGGAAGATGTTAAAAAGGAAGATGTTAAAAAGGAAGATAAGATGGAGAAGGAAGTTAAAGATAAAGTCAAAGATGCTAGTAATGGAGGTTATAAAAGAAAAGTTGAGAATAGAAAGGGAGGATTGTTAGGTATATCAATGCCGGAATCGGTTCAATCATTATTAACTCCAAAACATGATAGTCTTCGTGAAAAAGAAACTGAAGCCAAGAAGCAAAGAATGATTGAAAAGAGAAAGAGGAAGAAAGAAAGAAAGATGTTGGAAGCAAAAAAGAAAAGCACAGACTTAATTAGTGAAGAAGAAAGAAGAAGAATCAGGGTTGAAAAGAAAAGCAGAAAACGAGAAGAAGAAAAAGATAACGAGAAGCTCAATAAGAAACGCAAAATTGAACATTCAAATGTCAGTTTGAATTTACCAGGTAATGGACAAAAACCACTTGATTTATTAAGGATGTTTAAACAAACGGCTAATGATGTCAGTGGTATGAATAACAAAGCACTTAATGTGTCAGCTAAGAATGAAGTTAGTAGAGTTGATAAAGAAATCATTGATTTAACATTAGATGATTAAAGAAGGAAAAAACAAAAGAATGAGATAACAAAAGAATGAGATAACAGAAGAATGAAATAACAGAAGAATGAAATAATTTGTAATGTGTAAAATATAAAAAATTGTATATTAATATTAATAGTAATTATAAATAAAATGCTAGTTATTTATTTTTTCTTTTAGGATATCTATTTGAATTATGAATAAAAGGGATCCCAATGGGAACCTTTTCCCTATAATTTTTATAATCATCACCAAAGAAACGAATTAAAGTTGCTTCTTCGTAAGCAATCCTACTTGAAAAGAAATCGTATAATAAAAAGACAAAGATGATAAAAGTAAAAGGATTTAGTAATAGCAATTGAGTACCTAAAGCCCAGTAAAAGAAAGCAAAATAACTTGGATGTCTCAGCAATTTATAAATTCCATGGGTTATCAAAATATGATCATTTTCCTTTTCATTTTTGATTATATGGGAAAAATTTTGACCAGCAGTAATCATCGATAAGGATCTAACAAATTGCATGATGAAAACCAGCAGTATCCCGGTTATATGAATATACTTGAACTTCGAACAAGTTTTCAAGTTTGGGAAAAAATACCATTCTATAAAACATTCTAAAAGTGAAATGGCATGGGCACCAAAATAAGCCGGATTATCCAAAACAAAAGAATGTGAGTTCACTCTTGAAGGTTGATATTTAGAAGTTATAAAATATTCAAGAAAGTGAAATGAAGAAATGAAGAATATGTAGATTGGCAAGTACGGGAAATTTCCGAAGACCGGATGAATCGAAAAAGCCAAGGATATACCTGAAATTACACCTAATACGTGCGAAGTTAATGAGATTGTTGGTAGTGGATTTAATGATATGTTTGACATGATGAGAGAAGTTGCTTGACCCCAGCAAATGCAAAGAAGATGGTCTTAGTACGACAAGAAATCCAGCGTATGTGGTAGACTTGTCACAGAAACGTGCCCAACATTGAATGATTCATATACTGGCGATCATAATGCACCAGTATAAGGAAAACATGTAGCAGCTGGGAAAATTGCCGTTTTGGGCCAAGACAGTGCGGATAATAGGCGATACACGAGAGCCCAGCGTGTGCGAAATACGCGAAACGCGCAAAACACGCGAAACGCGCGAAGCGTCGGTCGGCGCACAACACCGCCGCTGTCTTGCTCCGACCTCGGACTCAGGCGGGCCAATTGCCCAACACGGACAGAGCCACTGTTTCTATTGTCGTTTCTTCCCGGCGCACCTGGACCAAGGGAAACGCTCCTATTGGAAACTGCCACCAAAAAACCACAACACAACAAACAAATCAATATATCACAAGACTGCCTTTCATCTACACAGTAATTTCATTCACTTTCTTCACTTTGTTTACTTAATTCACTTTATTCACGTTATTCACGTT